>JADLZK010003465.1:0-532553 GCA_015847255.1 Hyparrhenia diplandra
TTTAGGTTCCATATATAATATGGTCTTGTCAATTTGTGGCCGATATGTTGCTCAAAATAAAAAATAAAAAAAAAAAAAAAAAAAAGAGAAAAATCTATGGCCAATATGGTTTGAGAATTCTTTTTGCTTGTGCTAGATAATCTGTTTTCAGTTTGTTTAGGCACACTAGAAATTGGAAGATGCTTCTGTTTAGATATTAAATGGTATGTTTTCCTAGTCTATGCTGGATCTTTATTTTTATATAACAACAATGAATCCACAATCTGTTCATACTTCAGAAGTTGCATTGTGGAGCACTTCAGTGGATCCTAGTACGTTTTTCCTCGTTTCTTTCTGTATTGTGTTTTATTTGTGATAAACAGGCTTTTGTGATGATGAAAGGATGAATGGAAGCACTAGTACGCTGAAAAGATTTGGCTCTCTTTCCCCCACATGACGCAGCAAAGATAGAGGACAAAAGGTGCCAGATATCAGTGAAAGTGCATCACTTGACACCCCGAGCTGAATGTGACTGTCACACACCTAATTATGGGCCCAAGTGAGGACCTATGAGGGGGGCAGGCTGGCCACGCCCTCACCAACGACGCCACTAGTTGGGCGTGGTTAGAGGAGGAGCGGTCTCCAGCCACGCTGCCAACTCCCCAATTTCAGAAAATCTAGAATAATCTATATCTATACCTACTAATAAGAAAGAAAATTTTCGACCACCTTTTTTGGGTCTGCCTTACCTGTTGTCCGTCTCTCACCTATCCATAAATCTGCTCGGTTACAAGTTACGTACAGATCCAGCCCTGCCCGGGGTACGAGCGGTGCCGCTAACAGTCTCGGTGCCATGGGCCCCACCCGGATACATAGGTATATTAACGCAAACGGAAGATACATAGGTATATTAGTAGTATATTCTTTCGATATGTCCCGAGCTCACCCAGCAAGAGGTACGTACGTGGCTGTCAATTTGTCTCCTCTCGCGTGGATGCAGCTGCTCGCGTACCGCGCCGTAATCGCGTTGTCCTGCTGCCGCCGCGCCGGAGCACCAGCGCACGCCGTCAACGTGCCGGACAGAGCGTGCTCGCCCGGAGCTGCACGCTGCACGCTGCACTTGCCGAGTCGCTGTGCCGCGCCTGCCCGCAAGGCCGCCATGGCCGAAGCCACGCGCAAGCGGCGCCGCACTGGAACGCGGTGCTGCAGTCCACAGCGGAGCCCAACACCGTAGCCATGGATGCCGGGTTGAGCAGCCCCAGGACCGCGACGCGCTAACCGCGCACCCTGCCCTCGCCTTTCTTCACCCGTCGCTGCGCGCTGCTCAGCTGCACCGCACCAGAACCGGCGCTGAGCTGTTGCCGGAGGCCGATGCAGATTGGGCACGAAGGACTGGAACGAAGACAACACTCGACGAATGGAAGTCCCGTGACCATACAACAACCACCTTATCCTCTCCTAGCGGACCCTACCTGTCAATGCTACACCCTCTCTCTCATGTCGTATGTGAACCGGGTGCACATGGAATAGAGGAAGAGGAATAGATGGATTACCGATCGGTGCATGAAAGCACAGGCACAATGCTGACGAGAGTCCACAAATCAAATCGTTAGCTTAGAAATAATTTGCATGCTATCCATATGTGCTTTATTTCTTTCTTACATAATAAGTTGCCAGTGATGTTCTTAATACCATTGAACCATATATATTTTGGTGCATTATTTACATTAGGTCATTATTTTATTTCCCCGTTGCATTGCACGGGCACTTTTGCTAGTGGAAAGAAAAAGGAAGAATAGAAATAGGAAATGTGATTAGATGGGATTTGAGGAGTCCAAATTTATATGGACTTTCTCTCTTTAGGATTTGAGGAGTCCAAAGTTATAAGGACTTTCTCTCTTTAGTTTACTTGATGAGATACATGTCCATTTGGGACTATAATATAGGGCCATTGTAACCATTCTAATCTAAGAAAGAAATAGTCTCGGCTTCCCCTGTCTCTTCCTCTCCTATGCCATCACCCAAGGTAGTTGTACTTCAATATGAGTTCTGCTTATTGTATCTGTTGTTATTATTCAGGTCCAAGATAATAATTCGCTGGATTCAGAAACTTGTGTCCATTTCCTTCTTAAGTTATTAAACCCTCTGGTGAACGTCGTTGATGCCAACGTGCCATCAATAGGTTCCAAACTTCTTGGAATCAGTAAATTTCAAATGATTAATGTTTCCAATAAGGATGCAGACTCTAGTTCCGAGGACATACTTTTAAAAGTTGAAGAAATTCTCTTAAACTGCAAAGTGATCAAGCCACTAGACAGGGATGATAAGAGAACAACAAGGCCGGAATTATGTTCAAAGTGGCTTGCCTTGTTGACAATGGAAAAGGCATGCTTGTCTGCTGTTGCATTAGAGGGTAAGTTGTCTAATCAAATTTCTTAATCACGATTCCCCTTCAGGTCTGATTTTATTAGTCATGGCAATAAAATCAAATAATAAGTAATAGCTTACAGCATTATATGGATAATTTTTTTTTTTGTCTGGTTATTGTTTCAGTTGCTATTGATTGATGTCTTCTTTAGAGCTCGGAGTATTTTTTCTTATCTTTAATCTAATAAACCTGATTTAGTAGCAAGGTTTGCCATCATCACTCTGAAGTGCTATAACATTTTTACAGATACATCTGACATGGTGTTGAAACTTGGAGGAAATTTCAAAAGAAACATTAAGGCAGTCGGGTGGCCTTGATAATATTTTTAATGTTATGGTGAATTGCCATTCAGAACTGGAGGTAAGACCTTATTTATGTCTATGTATGTTTTCTAACAGGTCTAGACAAAAGCTATTAAATTGGCATTATTTGTTTTGCTATAGTAAGATGGTTAACTTTTGAACCTTGTACAATTCATGCTCCAAAGTATACTTGAAGCTGCAATTTGAAAGAATATTATTTTGAGCAACATGAAAAACATGTTGCGATAATTGCTTTGGTTGAAAAGGTTTAGATTTCAAATGTACTCTGTTGGGATCTAACTTTGGTTTTCGTTTAACTTTCATCCCAAACTTTGAAGATTTCAGGATACTTGCGGAACGAAGGCAAAGTCCTACATCGAAGATGACTTCGCAAGGCTTTGGCTTCGCGAAAAGAACAACAAGAACAAAAATAAGGAAGAATGAGTCAAGAATCCAAGCGAAGATGGCCACGGGGACTTGGCTGCGAAGTCACGTAGAGAAGCATTACAAGAGGCTAAGAAACATTGCGGCTAAACATCTTGATTATGAAGCCTCGCGAAGATGAAGGATGTATCTTCGTGAAAAAGAACAATTTGTAGAAGATCAATTTAGAATTCTTAGTGTTTTTGACAACTACGAAGCCGGGGGTACTATAAATACCCCCGTGAGATCCTTTGTAATGGCCAGGTTGGATGGCCACTTTGTAATCCATATCATCATCAAGAACATGTTGTGTTGAGCATTTACCCAACATCTTGGCGCCCACCGTTTGTGTGAGCAACGATCTATCCCATGACCACCCAAGAATCATGGGAAGGCCTCCCAAGAACAAGTCGGCAAGTGTTGCCGAGGAAACAACAACATGAAAATGAAGCACCAAGAACAAGCGGAGACAATACATCGAAAGAAGTTATCCCCCACGAAGATCAAAGCGAAGAAGCAAGAAAGTTGCAAGAACTAGAAGAAGAATTGATCAAAAAACGAGAAAAGAACTTGAGGCTTGCAAAGCTAGAACGAGAGAGAAAAGACATTAAAGCAAAGAATAGAAGAAGCTGAAGCAGAGCTAAAAAGGCGAATGAAGAACTCGATTGATCAAGATCGCGCGGGTTACCATAACAAACGAAGCCAAAACAAATCAAAGCAATGAAAAGGCAATAGTCACAATCGGTCCGAGTCTCCATTATCGGTAGATTTACAAATGGCAAAATGGCCAAAAGGTTTCAAATTCAACGTCATACCAACTTATGAAGGTTTGACGTGATCCAAGCCAATTCTTGATGAGCTTTGAAGCAGCTATTGAATGAGGGGAGGAGGAGATGATAAAACACTAGCGAAGGCACTTATCATGGCAACGAAAAGGACCATTTCAGAAATGGTATGCTTCGCTCAAACCAAGATCCCTCAAAAGTTGGGAACAACTCGAGAACAACTCGTTAGTTGATTTCCAAGGATTCCAACATACTGAGGCTTAACAAGTGATGATTTGTTTGATATCAAGCAATACCCAAAAGAGTCAATAATCCAATACTATAAGAGATTTATACAAATGAAGACCCAAATTCAGAAGTATCGAGGGCGAAGTCGTCATCATTCTTTGCAATCGGGGGGCCTTAGAGCCGGACAATTGTCTTCGCACCTCAAGAGGGAAAGACCAACAAGCATTTGCCCAATTGTATGAAGAATTTCAAAAAATATGCAAGATCGGGGCGATGATTTGTAAAGAAGAGGCGAGGAAGAGAATGCACAAAGAAATCAAGCAAAAAATCAAACAATCAATTCAAACCACAAAATTTCAAGCGAAGACCATATCACCATCAATATCAACCACCACCCGGCGTGAACCAAATTAACAACGAGCAAAGCGAAGAGCGGCATCTAGGCACAAAATAACTAGCGAAGCCGATACAACAACGTAAACTTCAATAACAGCCAAAAGAGGAGGTTTCAATCAGAGATTTGGAGAAAGAAGGATTCTAAAACCTGAAGAAATGTATTGCATCATTCATGGCAAAGGGGCTGGCCACACATCGAAGATGTGCCCAATGGTGAAGAAAAGCATAGAGCAATTATAACAAGAGGGCAAATCGACGGAAAATCAAAGATCAATAAATTTCTTGTCTCAAGCAAGCACTTCGTATAATCAAGCACACTTTGATCCAAGTTACAACCATCAAATGCTACCGGGACCACCCCAATATACAATTGCCAACCACTAGCAATAGCTCCGCCACATTGGGGACAAACACAAATCCTACAACTTGAAGCTTCGTGGCAAACAACACCCCAAATATTCAAAACAATGGACCACCATTTGTTTCAACAAACAAGCGAGAGGAAGAATAATGACGATTTGTGGAGGGAACAACATTGAGCATGCAACTAACAACGAGAGAAGAAACTATTTTTGAAGAGTCAACGCAATAACAATGGAGGGACCTTACAAGAAAACAAGATGGTCACACCAACCAATCATCTTCACGTAACAAGACATGAAACTTAAAGACTATCCACACATGGACGCCATGGTCATAGAGGCAAACATTGATGGATGGGATGTTACAAAAAATCCTAGTGGATGGAGGAAGCTCCGACATACTCTTCACATCAACACTAGATGCAATGCAAATCAAAAAAGACAAAACACGGGAAGAGCGAGAATATCCACTAGTTGGCTTGTGGGTAAAAGAATAAATTCAATTGGAAGAATTGTCTTTGCCCGTATCCTTCAAAACACAAAACAATGCAAGAATAGAGCAAGTAGCATTTGATGTCGTTGAGATGCATAGCCAATACAACGCAATATTCAAAAGAGGAAGCTTGAATATCTTCGGCCGTGATAAACTACTCCTACTTGTGCATGAAGGTTCCAAAGCAATCAATGGACCAATATCAATCCATGGAAATCAAAGCGAAGCAAGAAACATTGAAAAAGATTCAACTCCAGCCTAAAGAAATGTCTTGGCCATAGAAGAAATCGAAGAAGAAGAAGACATGACAGAGAACGTGAAGTCACAAAAGAAAGCGAAGACATGTTCCAAGGCGTAAAACCAAAGAAGTTTTGTTAGATCCAATGATAATGCACAAGAAAGTCATCATAGGAGCCAATCTAGCAAAAAAGAAGAGGAAGAACAGTTGATAAGCTTTCTAAGAAGCAATCAAGATGTCTTCGCATGGTCAGCAAAAAGACCTAGAAGGAGTCGGCAGAGACATTATCGAGCATCGCCTAAACATCGACCCAAGTTACAAACCAAAGAAACAAAATTGCGAAAGATCTCCGAAGATAGAACAATAGGCTGCTAAGGTCGCGAAGCACGTAGATTGCTTGACACGAAGGTCATAAGAGAAGTCCAATTCACAACTTGGTCGGGCAAATATTGTGATGGTGAAGAAAAGCAATGAAAAATGGAGAATGTGCATAGATTTTATCTGATCTCAACAAAGCTTGCCCCTAAAGACAACTTCCCCTACCTAGAATCGACACATTAGTCGATCAAGCTGCAGGAAGTGAAATGCTAAGCTTCCTTGATTGCTTCTCGGGATATCATCAAATTTATATAAAGAAAGAAGATGAAGAAAAGACAAGTTTCATCACGCCATTTGGAACTTATTGCTTCCAAAGAATGGCGAGAGGGGCTTCGCAATGCCGGGTCAAGCTTCATCGAGAATGACTTCGATAGCACTTAAAGATCAAATCGGAGACAATCTGGCGGCATATGTTGGCGACATAATAGTAAAAAGCAAGAAATGCGAAGACCACATCAAAGATTTAAAGCAAACATTTGAAAATTTGAGAAAATCAAATCTCAAACTCAATCACGAGAAATGTACCTTCGGTGTGCAAAAGGGCAAGATCCCGGATGTATAGTTTCAAGCAAAGGGCATTGACCCAAATCCAGAGAAGATAAAAGCAATCATGCAAAACAGAAGTTCCAAAGAACATCAAAGACATCCAAAAACTAACAGGAAGATTGGCTTATTTGAATAGATTCATATCAAAGTCGCGAGAAAAAGCTTTCCAATCTTTCAAGCACTCAAAGGAGCGAAGACAAACTTCACAAGGGGGAGAAGAGCAACAAAAAGCTTTTGAAGAAATAAAGAAGTATCTTTCAAATCCTTCAACATTAACAACACCAAACGTTGATCAAGAGTTACTTTTGTACATTTCAAAGCATCCGAGAAATTTTGTAAGTGCGTCTTGGTACAAGAAAGAGAAAAAGACCATTGAAGAAACAAGAACCAATATACTTTGTCTCCGAAGCCCTCTCTCGGCTCAAAAATGTTTTACTCGGAGAGATTGAGAAGATAGCATACGCAGATACTCATGGCAACAAGAAAGTTGAAGCATTACTTCTTGGCACACAAAGTAAGAATCCCAACAAATCAACCACTCAAAGATGTACTCCAAAGTTGTAAATCTTCGGGAGGGCTTGGCAAATGGGCAGCTGAAATCTCACAATATTTCATCGAATTTGAGAAGAGAACAACAATAAAGTCACGGTATTGGCAGATTTTATCTCAGATTGGACACCAAAGCAACAAGTTACGAAGATCAAAAAGATCATCAAGAGTGGACTTTGTCTTGTCAAGAATGGACAATGAATTGTGATGGAGCATGGGGCTCGCGAGGGCTAGTGTAGCGGCAATAATAACTTAGCCGTCCGGAATCAAGATGAAATACTAAAGAAGACTAGAATTTAGATGCACAAACAACATCACGGAATATGAAGCAAGATTCTTTGGGGCTTCGCAAGGCAAGAGCAATGGGAGTACAAAAAATCCCGATCAAAATAGATTCTCGAGGTTGTTGCGGGCCACGTTGAGAAAAATTACAAGGCAAAAAGATCCCGAACTAGCGAAGTATTTGCAAAGCGTCGAGAGATCAAGAAAAAACACCGAAAGGGTTCACGATGCGAAGCATCTCAAGAACAAGCAACGAAGAAGCGAGATAAAATCGCGAAGGCAGCAGCCCAAAAAGTAAAATTGCCACGGATGTGTTTTACCAAGTACTCGAGAATCTTCAATAAGAGCAAAAAATGAAGAACCAAAGTATATCCACATCATTGAAAGCGAAGATTGGAGATCAGAAATAATAGCCTTTCTAAGAGGATTCTATGAGCCGAGAAAGCAAAGCCAAAGAAACAAGAATGAAGCACAAAACAAGAAATTACAAGCTCATCAATAATCAACTTTTCAAGCATGGCATTTGTGAACCATTACTCAAATGCATTTCAACCGAAGAAGGCAAAGAATTGCTACAAGAAATACATAGTGGAACATGTGAAAATCACGCAGGGCCCAAGAGCCATAGCGGGGAAAAGCATTTAGACAAGGGTTCTATTGGCCAACAGCTCAAAAAAGATAGAAAGGAAATAGTGAAAATTTGTCACAATTGCCAAATTTCAGCAAGTAAGTCAAATGCCCCGACTAACCCAATTCAAACACATTGAACCAACTTGGCCACTTGCAAGATGGGGAATAGACATAATTGAAAAAACTACCTCCGGCCCAAGGCAACCATCAATACGCTAGGTTGTCGCAGCTTGAATATTTCACAAAATGGATAGAAGCGAAGCCAATCATAAATATGTCATCCACAACAATGAAGAAGTTTCTTTGGCAAAATATAATTTGCGATTCGAGTTCCAAGATGAAGGAATATGGGATCGCTTACGCCAGCCGTAAAACGAAAAATTTTCTTCCCATAAACCAAGGATCTACCGCTAGTTATAGATCACAAGATTACCACTAGACGCCAAGCAGTGCAACGGAAGCGACCCTCGATGTAGATGTACGCTGCCGTCGCAGAAGTGCCGTGCGATTTGCGTGATCGTCACACGTCCGTCCTCCTCGCGGCGGTTCGTCCTTGTGCTCCGCATGCAGCACCTCGAGGTATCCCACACGGGGGAGGGAGGCGAGCGCGTCTCCGGACTGCTAGGTCCGCGAGATGCAAGAGGCGAGGGCGGGCGGCGGCGGCCGCCAAAGTGGCGTGGCTTAGATTAGGTCACGCCCGCGCCCACCTCTCATATATATAGGCGTCGCTAACAGGCTCCCGAGCCTGGAGGCCCATTAGTAACCCTAAGCCTCGCCTAATTGGATCAAATCCGAATTAGGCCTTCTTCCCCCTTAAGCGTGTGACCCTATGGGCTCACGCACACATAGACATGGCCCGAGTACACCTACTCGGCCAATAGTTGACGGCTCTCTAGCAAGACGTGCCAACTCCCATGTGTACGCAATGATCATATCGACGAACCACCACAAACCATATACTCTGCCATTCCCTTGCCACACGATATTTGGTCCACCTCGTGGGTTAACACTTAACCCAAGCACGGCCATGCATTTCTTGATCCAATCAATCGAGTGGTCCAGTTATATCTCTCTCTCATGGAGAGGGGCAATTCCATCTTGATTGACTATGTCTCACAAAGATGTTTCCCGACAAACCCGAAGACCACCTTTATAGCTACCCAATAACGGAGTAACGTTTGATAGTCCCTAAGTAGGTCGTTTCACATCTTGAGTACATACGACAATCACAGGTCTAAGGACATAACGTACATGATGTATAAAGAGATAATAATAACATCTCATGTCGGGTCAATCCAGCCCCATGTCATACATGTGCCCACACTATTAGTTTGACATCTCCATGTCTATGACTTGTGAAACATAGTCATCAACTAATACGTGTCTTGATCTAATATTCATGTGTGTTCTCACATGAACTCCGATCGAGGACAATTATTGAATAACCAAACAAGTAAAAGAGTTTCACAAACAATTCACATAATTGCTGATCAATACAAGTTGTCTTTAATGGATATTCATGAATATATCATGGATACATATGAAGGAATACAAATCATCTTTATGATTAGCTCTAGGGCATATTCCCAACACAAGACACATAACTTTGGATAATGGAACTCAATTCGATAGCGAAGACTTGAAGCTATTGTGAAACTATGAGAATTCAACTTTGCTTCGAGATCGGTCGGATATCCTCAATCCAATGGAGCCGTTGAAAGAGCAAATGGCATCATATGTGTGGGAATTTCAAAAATCTAGTGGGACTTCCAAAAGGAAAATGGGTTGAAGAACTACCAAGGATTGTTTGGAGTCACACTACAACCACAACAAGATCAACGAAGTTTACACCTTTCAAGCTACTATATGGAGATGAAGCAATGACTCGGAAGAAATACAATTCAAAGGTCCAAGAACAAATATCGAAATAATAAGTGAAGAAGATCAAAAGACAAGCAAAGACTTGCTCGAAGAAGAAAGAAACCAAAGCCGTGATGAATCTCGAGAAAGTATCAAGAAGAAACAAGCAAATGGTACAACAAGAAAGTAGTGAAAAGAGAAGCGCAACCGGGGAGACTTTCGTGCTCAAGAGGAAAAGGAACGAAGACACGTAGGAAAGTTCCAAAGAAAAGTGGGAAGGACCATTCGTCAAAAAAAAATCAAATTGCACAAGGATCTTATCACACGGAGAACCTCAAGGGAGAAGAGTTAAGTCATACTTGGAACATCAAAGATCTTCGCAAGTATTATCCCTAGATCTTACTTCGATTCAAGTTTTTTTGTAAATAAGCAAGTTAGATTCAATTTCTTAGAAGCATTTTATCATTTCAATCAAGAGTCTGCACTCTTTTTTCCACTCGGGGAAGCCCTTCGCAGGTGAGTGGTTTTTTAACGAGGCAGACTCTATTGTAAATTCTCATATCAAATATAAATGAGAAAGTAGTTTCCCCAACTTGTGCATTCTTTACCTTTTTCCCATTCATTACGAGGCCAAAAAGCAAAAATGCTTCAACGTCGGCTAAGAGTTTTCACAAAACAATTAGCAAGTAGGTATAATTTAAGTACAAAACTAAAATTATTACCGACAAATTCTCTAAGGAGAATGTTTGGCTTCAAATCGAAGTCTTCGGCCCCACTTAAAAAAAAAAAAAGAAGGGGGACGACGTTTTTCAAAATTCTCTAAGGAGAATGTTTGGCTTCAAATCGAAGTCTTCGCCCCCCGCCGCAAAAAAAGAAGGGGACGACGTTTTCAAAATTCTCTAAGGAGAATGTTTGGCTTCAAATCAAAGTCTTCGCTCCCACTTCGCAAAAAAGAAGGGGACGGCGTTTTTCAAAAATTCTCTAAGGAGAATGTTTGGCTTCAAATCGAAGTCTTCGCCCCACTTCGCAAAAAGGAGGGGACGACGTTTTTCAAAATCCTCTAAGGAGAATGTTTTGCGTCAAATCGAAGTCTTCGCTCCCACTTCCAAGAAAAAAAGAAGGGGACGACGTTTTTCAAAAATTCTCTAAGGAGAATGTTTGGCTTCAAATCGAAGTCTTCGCTCCCCACTTCGCAAAAAAAGAAGGGGATGACGTTTTTCAAAATCCTCTAAGGAGAATGTTTTGCTTCAAATCGAAGTCTTCGCTCCCACTTTCGCAAAAAAAAGAAGGGGACAACGTTTTCAAAAATTCTCTAAAGAAAATATTTGGCTTTTAAAGCAAAGTCCTTACATCATAAAAAAAAAAAAGGGGGTGACATTTTTTTTTCAAAATCCTTCAAATCCAAAAAATTATTGCTTCAAGTAAAAAATTTCCATTATTGCTCAATACATACAAAGAGACAAGTTCAAATAAGAAATATTTATATATCTTACAAAGCATTTATTCAAGTTTACATACAACACGGATACACAAAGTATGAACGCTCAAAATTCCTCGAAGCAACACTAGTTGCTTTCGCCCGCTCAAGATATCTTCAACAACTTCATTTATTATTTTATCCGCCGTATCTTGAATATATCCCCAAAAATAAAGCTTGGGGACGACTTGAGCACGATGACTGAAAAGGAAATATGTGTTTTAAACACCGAGAAAAAACAAGGAAAGAACAAAAATAAAAATTTGGACAACACAAATATTACCCGGGTCCGATAGTACTAAAATCGACAACCCTAGGCATCCTATAAGAATCCTTCACTTTTGACTTCCCAAGGCATTTATCCACAAACCCGCCGATATCAGCACTACCAGAAGCCTCCAAAAATTCCGAAGTTTCAAAAACAAAATTATCCTTAGCTACAATAAGAGGCATCACGGGCACGATATCTTGCGCAGGCTTCGCTTGAGAAAACTGCGCAGGATATTCCAAAGTCAAAATTTGGCACAAACATCACAAACACAATGTAATTTTCGCAATAATAACAACCGCAAAGTCATAAAAACGCAGATCACATAAACTGTTAACTTAACAAATTTACAAACATTCCTAGCCAACATGTTTCCTTTATCCTCCCAAAACACTTTCGAAATAAAAATCAATTCACCAAGCTAGCCCCTCCGCTCACTAACATCATTCGAATCTTCTCTTCCTCCTCGCGTATCCTCCTTTCTTCTTCCATCTCCCCGCTTCACGAGAGCCTCTTCTTCTGTAAGATGTCGAATTCAAGCCGTTAAAAACACAAGTCAGCATACAAAAAAAAAAAAATAACCAAACTCAAAACATAATTAGGAAAAATACCTTCTTCATTTTTTTCTTTAACTTTCTCAAGGCAATGCTCACGACCGCATTTGCACCAGTACTCATTGAAAAATTTCTTGCAAAGAAGATGAGTACGAGGGGAAATCTGGTTGATAGCATCGCCGAGAAATTTGAAAGCGAGGATCAGCAAAAGCATCATACAATGGATCATTGGCTTCCTTCATAAGATGCAAAAGTGCCCTAGTTGAATACATGACACTTGTATCGGCAGTTGCTTGTACAACAACACCAAGATCTTCATATTGCCCGCAAAGCCAGCTAAAGAAAGGATCGTATTCTCCAAGGTCCCCAAAGAAGGATCCTCAGGCATAGCTCCCCATTTTCGTAAGCTTTCTTGCATAATTCCCAAGTCCTATCAAACCTTCGCTTCAAAAGTTCGGTCGGTTTGGAGACCTCTTCTTTTCCAAGGATGCTTTTCTCTCTTAAGGGTCTCAATAGTAACCTTCGCGCTTCAATTTGTTGATCCTTCTCTTTAATCAAATCAGATGCCCCATGGTATAAACGATCAAGTTCATACCGCCATCATCAGCTTTTACCTCGCTCAACTTCTTTAGCAAAGAAGTTGAGTCTTCAAAGTTTCAATCTCATTCAAAAGAGATTTCTCGCGAACCGCGAAGGCAGCCGCACTATCCTCAAGAGATTTTCTAAGCCCACGATTAACAAGAGCACCCTACACATATAAAATAAATCAGTTAGAACAAAGATCATAAAATATCAACTCCGCGTACATAAAAATTCATTCACAAACAAACAAACTTGCCTTATACATCAAATTGATACCAAGACGCCCGGTTCTAGCGGATTCATCTTCGCCAATTCAGCTAAGGCATCGGGAACCGAAAAAGCATCGTCTATACACTTCGTCAATTGCTTTTCCCGGCTTCTTTCGAAGAACGCGAAGTTTATCTATTCCTACTCCAACAAACTTGTAGGAATCCAAGTTCACTCCGCTATCCAAACAAAACTTCAAAGTATTCTCAAGAGACTTCGACACGGCTTCGGAAGAAAGTTCTTGTGTGTCAATAGCCACTTATGAGTCGGCTTTGTCTCCGAGAACATCTTTCATTGATCCCACATTAATTATCTTCTCTTTAGAAGAGGTCGATGCGTCGGGGAAAAAAGTGAGCTGCAACAAAAAATTTGTTCACAAAACAAATTCAAAAAAGAAAGAAAGAGATGAATAATGAAGTCAAAAAGAAAGAAAACTTACAAATTTTTTTCACCCTCCTTTAGAGGGCACGGGATCTTTTGTTGAGCTTCAACATTAACCGGCGACTCCGATAAACGGCCCATTTGGTCCGCTTCCGATTGCTTCATCCACAACATCGTCAAAATCATCAAGTGAAAAATTGATCCCTGGTCCCCTCTTTTTGAAGTTTTTTCTTTACAACCTCAACGGCCTCATGAGCTCTTTCTTTCAAAGATTGTTCTACGTAAAAGAGAAGTCGAGGACAATTTCAGAAACAACAACCTCAAAGATTGTTCTACGAATAATAATGTAACACATATTGCAAGCAACTTCATATAGCATACCGGTTGTCTTCTCAACAAGCAATTTCAGAAACCACAACAAAGTTACAAACCGGCTCCTGATTAGATTAGCTTCGCTACAGAAGAAAGATCTCCACTTTTTTCAAAGAACTTCCGTCTCAAGTGCCACGGAAGGATTCTCTGGATTCACTAATAAGTTTATTCATGTAAATGATTCTAGCTAACTTAGCCAATTCTAGAGAATTATGGTCATCACATGAAGCAGAAGTAGAAGCAGCCAACTTCACGCAAAATCGGGGAGTTGGATCCCTAAGTCGAGGGGAAGAAGGAGATGCAAGTACCCGATGGGTGAAGCTTCCATCACGAAGCATCAGCGGCGGCATCTTCGCCAATACGCCTCGAAGCTCCCAAGTTCTCGCGAAGACCCAAAATTTTGTAAATATCCCGCAAGTGGAGTAAGCAAATTCGGAGTCAAACCGGTAGGAGCGAAAGCTTTACAGATTTCTCTAACCTCTAGATCCCGAAGAGAGGTACCAAGAAATGGAGCCTCAAGCGATGGAGCATCAACTTCACTATCGGTTAAGTCTAAATTGTCAACCAAAGAAGCAGCCACCTTCTTGGCCTTCTTTTTTGAGGCTTCGGGACATTAGTCTTCTGCGGCGGCCGGCTGAAAGCGGATGGCTTCGCCGCATCATTTCTCTTCCTCTTCCGAGTTTTTTTCCGGCCTCAGCCTTGTCTTTACCTCGAGCATATGCAGGAGGGGGGGTGAACCTTATAAGTTATGTTAGCCAAATCAAAAATCCGATTCAGCCTAACATAATCTTTACCGATAATCTCATCCATCGCCTTCCTTTCAAGTATGTAGGTATTTTCCAAGCAAATCCACTGACTCGGACGCTCTACATCAGCAACAAATTCTTCTTCAGAAGTAAACCGCGAAGGCATCACGGTGTCCCTATCCGAAAAAATGTAATCTTTCTCTCTGATTTTCTTTGTGTGAAAGCAAAGAAAATCCCAACCTTGCCTAAGGCCAAACTCCAGCTGACCAAATACTCCTCAACAAGGTCTCGAAGTTTGGCTGAGAAACAACTCTCTTAAAAGCTTTCAGACATTCAGAACAAGATTGCGATTTGGAAGGCTCAGGCTTGCATTCAAAACGCTCCCTATGCATGCGAAAGCCAAGGGGTAACTCTTAGCAACTCCTTTCTTGCCACGGTTCTCTTCGACCAAATGAACTTTATGGTAAAACCAATAGTTATACCAACCGTCTGCCCATTTATTCTTCTCGGCGGCGAAATCTGTTTCTGTCCTCGAGCAGTCTTAAAACTGCAGCATCCAAAATATAACTTCACTGTACGCTGCTCAATTTTCTTTGATCGGAATTGAGTATGAAGCTCATATAAAGAACGTAAGGCGATATGTGCGGTCTCACATTCTCGACTTCGCACGCCCGGAAAAAAGCAGACAACTTGACTATCGCATTGGGAGTCAAGTGATGCATCTCAATGTTGAATTTCTTAAAAATTTCTTCAAGAAAATTTTGAGGAGGCATACGAAGCCCTGCAGTAAACAAGTCCTTGAACACGATGCATTCATCGGGCTTCGGCTTAGGAGTTTTCTCATTTGGCTCGCTGGCCTGTATTGCCCCTCCCTAAGAACCCCATCTTTAACCATCTTCTTGAAATCTTCTTCTCGTCATTTTACTACGACCAAATGTCAAGGAAATCCTATCATCCGAAGAAGCAGCGGACTTCGAAGCGGAAACTTCGAAAGTCCTTCATCCGAATTTTCTTGTTGAAAAGTCATCTCTTCATCAATTTCTTGCTCTTTTAACCAATCGGGACATCATCAACAAGGGCCATTCTAAATTAAAGAAAAAATAACATTAAGAATCATAACAAACAAGAATAAAATAAACTTGAGTAAAGAAAATATACCCGACTAAGAAAAAAGCGAAGATCTTCGCTGAAGCTTGAAAGCTTCAACTTCAAGCAGAAAGTTGGCTCATAAAAAACGACTTCGCGTTGCCGTGAAAAATTTTAAAAGGTGGCCCCTCTTGAAAAAAAGATGAAGAAAACAGGGGGGGTCCTTCGCTATTTATAGACCCCTTCGGTCAAACGGTCAAACTAGCCGTTTTTTTAAAAAAATATTAAAAAAATATTATTAGCAAAAATATCCGCAAACTCAAAATCAAAATTCAAAGTCCAACTTCAAAGTCCGGGACGACGTTTTCAGATCGAAACAAAGTTTTGAGAAAACTTATGATTCGTGGGGTTTCATGCCTTTGAAGTCGGCCTTCGCCCAAGAGGGGCTCTTTGTTGGGATCTAACTTTTGTTTTCGTTTTAACTTTCATCCCGGACTTTGAAGATTTCAGGATACTTGCGTAACGAAGGCAAAGTCCTACATCGAAGATGACTTCGCAAGGCTTTGGCTTCGCGAAAAGAACAACAAGAACAAAATAAGGAAGAATGAGTCAAGAATCCAAGCGAAGATGGCCACGGGGACTTCACGCGAAGTCACGAGACAAGATTACAAGAGGCTAAGAAACATTGCGAAGCTAAACATCTTGATTATGAAGCCTCGCGAAGATGAAGGATGTATCTTCGCGAAAAAGAACAATTTGTAGAAAATCAATTTAGAATTCTTAGTGTTTTTGACAACTACGAGCTTGGGGGTACTATAAATACCCCCCAGAGATCCTTTATAATGGCCAGGTTGGATGGCCACTTTGTAAACCATATCATCATCAGTAACATGTTGTGTTGAGCATTTACCCAACATACTCTAACTGTGATTACCCAGTATGATTTGAACTTTGGAGAAACGATCAAGCAATACCCTTGAAAGCCTTGACATTTTAATTCCAACATCATATATTCCAAGATGATGATTCTTAACACTTCCATCAAATAATCATTAACGGGGTGCTTGGTTTGAGGAATCACCTCATACTTGATGGGTGGTCCATCATCAGGTGGGACGATGATCTTATATGAATTTTGGTGGGATGATCCCTTTCTCCATACATATGCTAATTGTGTATATGAGGAATGTGGTGGTGATAGATCACCCTATTCCAATACTCAAACCAAACAAGAACTTGAGGGGCGAGATTACAATGGACCACCTCTTCTTTACTGAAACCAAACACAACATAGATGTCTTTTTGCTCTGTTGAGTGTTACAATTCTGTTGATATTTGTATTTTCTGGATATCCAAGTACTCTAGTACGGACCTTCTTTAGGATCTCCATATGTTTATCCTTAGGGTGCCGGTCTGTATATCGTTTGTCCCTGTCTTTACATGTCACCTGTTTGATACATATATGCAATAGTAATATGTGTTTGTGCTAAGTGACTGCAATAACAATCTGCCTCTGATGGCAAATCTTGTGTATTAGAAACTTGTAAAGGATGCCTCTACTACGGCTGTGGAGGGAAACGAAGGAGCTCCTCCACAAAGCACCACACTCCTCTTGAAATGTTTCAAAATTTTGGAGAATGCAACATTTCTAAGTGACAACAACAAGGTAACCTTCAGTATCTTGTTTGCTTGATTTGCTTCTGTACCACTGCTCTCTACTATGTTTTGTGCTTCTTCTCTGCTGTAATGGTGTTGCCATGTTTGCTGCTAAGTGCTACCTGTATTATTTTACAAGGTATTCTAAATTATCTTATTTTGTTCCTTCCAGACCCATTTGCTCAGCATGAGTCGAAAATTGAACCCGAAATGCCCCTCACTTCCTTTTGTTGGTGTCATTCTCAGGATTATTGAATTACTATCAGGTAACTGCATACTAATTTAATATTACTAGGAGAATTCACCGCGCATTGCTCTTGGAATTGCTGTTTACATTTTATATATGTCGGTAAGTTAAATTCAAGCGAGTCATATATTACTGTTGTCATGCAGATAGAAGGCTGAACGTGACTACATACTCATCTGTCATCTCACTTTATTTGGTGTGTCAACTGCTTCCAATTTGTGATAATAGAAAAAAATCCAGAACATGAAGGACATGTTGCCCTGGCAATGATAATCGATCGCTATGCACTGGTGGGCCCCAATCAGCACTAGCATTTTCTCTTTTACGCTCTCCGCCGATTATACAGTCTGCCTCATCATTTCTAGATGTTTGACGCATGCTCTTCAAGCAAAGAACGTTGATAGAGCTTACACGTGGCTTACGAAATTTGTGTGGGTAGCTCGTGGCGGCCGATGTAGCTGGTGACAGGGTTCTCACACCGGCGGTTTGCACGTGGCGAGGAGATGCCGCCGGCGAGCTTGTGCTACCGGGAACCCGCTTGGCAGGGAGCTTGCACGCTGGAGCCGATGAGTCTGCTTCCTGCTGTTACCAGAGCCAACGCCTTCTTCTCCTACATCAGCGACGTAGGATCTGTGGATGGCCCTAGAGAGCCTGTGCATGAGACAGTCAGGCAGGGAGTATTTGTTACTAAGCCTACTTCCTGGCTTCCTAGATCGAGGTACGGTGGAGCTAATGAGCCTGCTTCCTGGCCTCCTAGATCAAGGTCCTACGTCGATATACTCCGGCAGTGATGGCTGAACCCAGGCATAACACTGTTGGCCGGGGAAGAATTTAAAGGACATGACGACGGTTCGGGCTTCCGAACAACTTAATGGAAGCAGAAAGGACAGCAGTGGACATAGCAGTATTCAATGGAGTGGAAGTCATTCGCTTGATGGTACTCCCTCCGTCTCACTTTGAGTTTGTCACCCTAGATTCCGTGCCATCTTATTCAATACTTCGTCTTATTCAAATTTTTTGCATAAATATAATTTATTTTCTTATGACTTATTTTATCAATGAAGATACTTGAATATTGATTAGTTTATTTTATGATTTGCATGAATATTTTGAATAAGACGGATGGTCAAATATGAAGTTCCAAAGTCAAAAACGACGAACTCCATGGGACAGAGGGAGTATGCTGCAGTTAAGGACAACAGTTCCTGAACCTCTTTGACGTAATGGAAAGCCGTTAGTTTGTGTGCTGCAGTTCGGTTGGCATTCTTAGCACAATGGAGCAGGAATCAATTCCGGTAATTTAATTGGGTGACATGGCGCAAGAGAGGACGAGGTGGGGCCGTTGAGGTGTCATAGCTGCATGTCAAGAGAACTCCCTTAGTGGGGGTTCTCTATATAGGTGTTATAGATTACTACTCAAGACTTAAATGTAAAGCTCGACACCCCCTTTTGGAATCTGATTGTTATTCCTGTTGCTGCAGCTCTCTCTCCTTCAGAAGCCGTCCACTGTTTCAAGAAAAGCAGAACGAAAAAATACTAAAGTTTTCAACGGGGCCTCCTCTGGTAATAAAATGACTTCATTTCATATTTATATTGCGTACCTTTGCTATGCGAGTCTGAATATGATGATCACCCTTGATGCCCAAACTTCCATTAGTTTCCGTTTTATGCATTTTCATTTAATTGTGACAGTATTCTCCTGACCAATTATATATTTCAAGATCTCTACCATCTGGTGTTACCAATACTATCACAAACACTTCTGTTATCTTTCTGATCTAATGTGAAGACCAATAATACTTGTTCCTTTTAAGTTTAACATGGTTACATATTGCATTGTGCAGCAGAAGGTAGAGGTTTGAAGTCCAAGAACCAGAGGCGCCAGGATTGCTCATCCTCCGAATCGGAAGCTTCTCATATTACTATCTCTTCTAGCAGTGTTGTCTGTGAGTCACAAAGGACGCTCAATCCTTCATCTTTTTCAAGCAGTGGGGCATCACGTGGTTCACTTGGAGTGAAACATAGTAATGGTGCTAGTTTGAAGCTCAATGTAAGAAAGGATCGTTCTAAAGCTAATCCAATCAGAGGCTCAAGTGGTTGGGTTTCTATAAAAGCACACAATTCTGATTGGAACTCCAGAGAAATGGCAAAAAAACGGCGTCTATCTGAAAATGTACACACTGATTTGAGTAAGGGTGGCGACGACCCATTTGCATTTGATGAGATTGATCAAGAACCTTCAAATTGGGATCTATTTGGTCCAAAAAGGAATTCACCGCAGAAGCGATCGAAGCGATCTAATGGAGAAGTCCTGGATGATTGTGGGACTGCAGTAATGGGAAGTCCTGAATCATGTCAACCTGAAGATATTTATCAGTCAGGTGCAACTTCTGATTCTAAGGCTGTAGATGAGTCCAATCTTTTGGAATTAAGATTGCCTTTTGGCATCTGTTAAGGTAATGGATCATGTTTCCTTTTGATTTTTCTTTTCTTGGTTTGCCTCTATAACTCTTGTTCCCTGGCATCTTTTAAATCTTAATAAAAGGCTGTGGAAGCTGTATATCCTTCAGATGGCCAATTATCGTGATTTTTATATACAAAATTTCCAGACATGTACTTCTATAGTTCTACTCCATGTGTCAATTTGTATATTCACACCCACCATAAGAACATTCACAATTCCTGCTGGTTATCCACAATAGAAATGTAACCATGTCTGCCAGATGCTAGTTTTCTTCCGAGATTACGCTTGAGCAGTGGGTAAGCTTTGTGCAAAATTAGAACTTTACAGGTTTTAAGGTTAGTTGCTACTTCTACTTTGCTGGTCCTTATGAAAGTTTTGATCAACTAGCTTCACCAAACAAACATCTTTTGCAGCAGGCCAGTGGCATATGTTATTGATGGACTACTTGTTTTCATTACATTTGCAATGAGATATATCTAACATCTTCCATTAATTTTGTGGCAGGTTCTTATGAACTTGGCAAACGACAACCTGTCTGGCTGCGAACAGATTGCGTCATGTGGCGGAATAAATACCATGGCCTCCTTGATCATTAAACATTTCCCCTCATTTGATTTCTCCATGGACAGTAACAATCAAATGAAAGAAAGAGTGTCCTCTGGTGATCTCTCGTCTTGCCAGAACAGCAAGTCACTCCAAATCAAAACTAAGCAATTGCGTGACTATGAACTTGATTTTCTGGTCGCCATATTGGGATTGCTTGTGAACCTTGTGGAGAAGGATAGCCTTAATAGGTACGACTCCCTTTCCTTGCCTCTATTTGCTCCATTCATGTAATATCACTGCTATGCCAGTTTCCTTAGATCTGGAAAGTTGATATACATCCTCTAGCCAATGCCTGTAATTCTGACTGTACCTGGCTACAGGGTATGACTTGTGAATGCCCGTGTTTCTGTCAATCTATCTCAAAATCCAGATAGCAAAGAGGTACAGCGGGATGTGATACCCCTGCTATGTTCAATATTCTTAGCAAGTCAAGGTACCGGGGAAACTGCTGAAGCTATATCACCGGTAATTCTAATCCTCATGTTTTTCATATTTTACAACATAATAACAAAGTGTGGTCACCTTCCCACTTGCTTCATATATATTCTCATGCAAACTTATTTTTCCTTTAAAAAAAATCACCATAAAAAAAAAAAAAAAAAACAGGTTGTTTTGTTTTGTCTCACTTTCCCTTGCTTTGTGTGCCCCCTCATATAAGTTACAATTCTTCATTAAACCATCATCATTTCCCAGTGCTATTTTGTATCCTGTTATAAACCTGCCAATATAATCAGAGTATCAGTTGGCAGTTATGTAGACAAAAGGAGCACCAGGAATATAAATGTGTATAGGTTTGTTGGAGCTTGGGATTAAATTAGCACCTTTTAGTTCTGGGTTGGCAATGCAATTATGGTTTTTCTATATGGTGTATATTTCTACATGCTACCTAGAAACATATAACTGAGTTCTGAATATCGTATGACTCTCGTGAGCAATTTATTTGATGTCTGTTTCTAATTTTCAGGATGATGAAGAATCTTTGTTGTAAGGAGAACGCGAAGCTGAAATGATGATCGTGGAGGCCTATGCAGCACTTGTGCTTGCCTTTCTTTCAACGGAAAGGTCCATACTGCCTTATTTCATAATGTTATCTTAATTTGTTATAATATGTCAGCCCCACCGCTGTTAGCTTCTGAACCGTATGTTTTCTGCCACAGTATGAAAGTTCAAGGAGCCATTTCCAGTTGCCTTCCGGGCAACAACTTTTAAAAAGTTCTTGTACCCGTGCTAGAGAGATTTGTGGTATGTCTCCCAGATTTCTGAATGTACTGTCTCCAATTTTTTGGGAACCAGTAATTTGTCATGTCCATAGATGCTATCCGTATTCTGTGTAGGTCGTATCTATTTATTCTTTTTATGGCATGTTTACTAGTATTGACTGCTCTAGGTTCAAAAGTTTCTTGGTTGTTTTCCCAATTTCCCTTTCTCGACAGATCTCAGCTAAGCTCATAATTTATCCAACCATGTTGTTCTCTTGCAGTCATTTCATCTGCAGCTCAACATGATGACAAGGGAAACACATTCGGCTGTCACTGAAGTCATTGAAAGATGCCGACAATCATAGAAGTGGGAAGCGCCCTGTACTGTACAGATTAACTGACCTCTTTTGCAGCCGCGACACAGGTGTTGCTCATCACCTGGCAGCCAGGGCGCGGCAAATGGACGCCAGAGGCTGGCCTGCAGTGGCCTTTTGGAAGCTAACATTGATTTTATTCTTTCTTTTGCCCCTCCTGTTGTTCAGATTCTGTTATATGTACCTCCTTAGTTTCTAGTTTCTTTTCACCTCCCCTGAAATCATGTTGTTTCCGTTCTAGGAATAGTCCATAATATGAATGTACAATAACACATGGCTGCATCTTGCCTGCGTCGGAGCGCGTCCTAGAGGCTCAGCAGCGCCGTGGAGTTTGGCGCATCTTGATCAAATGGCGCGGTATGGCGGCCGAGGAAGCAACATGGGAGCTGCTGGACAAGTTCAAGGAGGCCTACCCGACTTCCAGCTCGAGGACGAGCTGTTTGAGATGGCGGGGGGAGATGTTATGACCGACAACACCTATGCAAGGCGGGTGCCGACCGTGGCTAAGGGTTGGCCGGTCAGTCCATGGGCTTTAGGCCCAAGTCAGTCCTAGATGCATAATTATTATTATTAGAAGGGTTTTTCTATTATTTGCAAGAGTCATATATATTGTAATCAGACCTTTGGAATTAAGGAAGCAGAAACAATCTATTGTTTCAGGCTTCCCAGAGGGAGCGGAGATTTACCCTAGCCGCCCCCTCTCTTTCTTCTTCTCGCGCGAGCAGCAGCAGCGACGGCGCCACCGCGCCGTCTTCCCTTCTCCCTCAAATCCTGTCCTTAACCTAGCCACTCATACAACCTCTGCACCGTCAAGGGTAGGGTAAGTAGGAACCCTAACAGTTCTTCTATGAAACACCTATCAATTTGCTATTTCACTTGCAGCATATCTATGAATGTGCAAACTATCATAATTTAGATGTACTGTACTTGGCTATTTCATCCATGTTTCTCTGGAATAGTTAATTATGGCTTTGTGAGATTTCAGTGCTTTCATGGTACAAATACCTAAATTGATGTTTGTTTCTAGAAGCTCCACTGGATACCTGGCTCTTCAGCTGAGTTTGAGTTACTAAAGATTAAACAGTTGATAATAATACTAAGCATATATGGTAACAGAGAGAGGAGCACTTTACAGATTTCATTAACACGTATATTGGGCATTGCTTTTTCCTGCAAAGCAGGTTCGAGGTATGGTGAGAGAGAGGAACACTTTACATATACCTGTCAGTATTAATTGGTGTTCTAGGTTCAGCAAGGAACGCTTTAAAATTTTTTAAATATATCTTTCTATTCTGCTTGAGGCATAATTGGACTTGTAATCTGATTTTTGTTCAAATGCTTAATGCTTATGGTGGCATGATTCTTTGAGACCTGATTATTCTCAAGATTTGAGTTTTGATTTCCTTCCTCAACTTATATTGAACTTGTCTGTACAGCCATAGCATGTGCAGTGCTTGGCTGCACTATTTCTGATTGTTTGTGGTTGGTCCAATCTTATCTATTGGCATCTTTCCATCTAGCACACAGGTAGCAAGGTCTGCACCCTGCTGCTGAAGTGCTCCTTAAAGTTCTCACGTCTTGACCCTGGATCATTTCATTGTTTTCAGTAATGGTACAACTGGTTTGGATATCAGCTCCCATCTCCAAATTAGTAATGGTTTGGATAAAGCAATCCGCTTCTGTAATTTCAGATGCTGTAATTTCAGACCCTGCTATGCAATTGGTTTCTGCTGTTAAGTCTCTGTTTTCACTTCTTGCAGGTTGGCCCACATAACTTTTGCTGCACTATCTTATTTTCATATTCATTGACAGTAGAGATATCCTAGTGATAATAGTAGTGAATGTGCTATTTTTCATAATCATTGACAGTAGGCTTACATACGAGTACATTTGCTTGCCTAGGGAAGTTTAGCAACTTAGTGCTACTCCTAGTGACCTACTTAAAATTCTTGGTGTTTAATAATTCGATACACTCAAGAAATGAGAGCTGTTTTAGTGCCTGGACACATTTTTAATGGTAATGTGTGATGGTTATCCAAGCAAAGTGTCAGGCCCAATTGAAATGTTGATCATCTGCCAATTCAAATAATGATCTGGGAGCTGTGGAAGGTGAGAAATAGACACATTTTCGATGGTGTCCAGGCTTCCTTTGCTAGATGGCTCAGGAATTTCAAAGACGAGGCCACTCTTCAATCCTGTCGCATCAAGGAAGCTGACAGGCCTGCTGTTCTTCTATGGCTAGATGCTCTTTAATTTTTGTCGAGTTGAGTTGTGCTCTGTTCCTCGGCTTCTCAGCTTGTTGTACCCCTGTTCCTCGCCCCCACTTCTTTTCTCTTCTTTTCTTTGCTTTAGGTAAGCTTTTCTGTACTTGTCACTTGTGCTTTCCTTTTTTGCTATAAAAGTTTTTCTAGACCGTGGGGATCTCCCCCACGGTATTTTAAGGCCAAAAAAAAAATTCAAATAACGATCCTATGTAGGTTTCGGTGAAATAGTCAGCTTAATTTTTTACATGGAAAGGAGGTCTCTGGTACTGGAGCATGTCCCAAGTTAAGTTTAAGCCCATGTGTTTTTTAAAGGGTATATATGTACATGGCAACTTCTGTATTTAGTTTCATTCTTTACATTGTTTTTGGGAATCATATAGGTGGGCGCAAAACAGCATGGTGGCTGCAACATTAGCTGCAAAACAGCATGGCGGCAGAAACATTAGGTGCAAAAATAGCATGGCGGCAGAAACATTAGGGTGCTAACATACCAATAATGCCAAAGGTAATTCTTTCTTTCAACCTTGTAAAAATCAAATAACTTATATTTGTTGAACTTTGTATTTTTCCTGTACTGTTAACTACTGGTCGCCAGTCACCTCAAACCATCATACTTGTTTTGACTTTTAAGCATAGTATTCATGATACTTAAAATAGTTAAATAAGATGCTCTCACTAGAAATGTTGTATTCTGGTACATCTCCCATTCTGACACAACAATATAGACTTGCTAGTTACCCAGCTATTCGGGTACATATAACTCTGTAGCCTTGTTCTGATATGCCTTAGACAACGACTGCTGTTTCGTGTAAAATCCGACTAAAACAATCTTAGAATTTAGTTTTACAGGTTTGGACAGCGACTGTTAATGTTCTGATATGCCTTAATGTATCATTTATTCTCTAATGCAAGCTGTCAAGTAGTCTATTGCTACTTGCCTTGTGGTGTGTGAATATAAAATACAGATAAGTCAAAAAGCTATATAGGATACATTAGCATTAGATTCTTAGCAGCAGAATGCCATGCTTGTGCAGCAAGGCATAAGCCCCTTTTAAAACTCATCTAAATAATTATTACAATAGATGTGTTTATTCATATCTAATCTAATTAATTAAGTGTACATGTGCTGCTGTTCAACTTCATATATTTATGATTTTAGTATCAGAATTTTTAAAGTAACAAGCACGTGGTCCCTAATGTTAGTTGTTCTGACTTTTTTGAGTATTCATCATTATTGAACTTAGAAGAATGTTTTGCTCATTAGTTAATATGGCTGAAACTGTTACTTGGTCCCTTATGTTAGCTGTTCTGACTTTTTGAGTATGATTTAGGCACATGATGGGTCACTGTATCAGTTAGCTGAAAACAGATAGCTAAGCATGTGGTCACTTCTAAATAAGCTGTTGATTACTATGATATACATGCTTATGTTACAGGTTATCCTATAGCCTTTAGCATGCAGATTGTGTTCAAGTTTTGTTGTATTGTCACTTGTGCATTAGTGGTTGCACAATATACTAAGACAATGACCACTAGGGAACCATGGGAATTTGAGATATGCTGTTTTGCATCAAGAAAAAACATAGAGCAGTTAGCTCATGTACAGATACTCATTTAGATCTGTCTCCTTGTGCAAATACTCATTTTGTATCATAAGTTGTATGTAAATGTTGTAGATGATTGCTGTAGCAGGGTACCAAACAGGCCCTTATAGGATCATGGTAGTCTTTTTGTTTTCGTAAATTGCTATCAGTGACGCGTTTTGGCTGGATGAGTCACTGATATGGTATCATCAGTGACGCATTTTCGGTTATCAGTGACGTGGCTTTGCTGGGCGAGCCACTGCTGAGGGCTTATTAGTGACGTGTTTTCGCTTATTAGTGACGTGTGTTCTTAATACGCGGCACTGATAGCTTATTATCAGTGCACAAAAACAGTGAAATGTAAAAAAATGTGTCGCATAGTGGTAATCACATACTACGACTTGTCACAGATACTTCGTATATGAAAGTTGTAGTGCTCAAAGAGATCTACAACCTTGATTAGTTTTTAAAGAAAATAGTATTTATGCTTGTAACTCTAAATATGTTTACTATAAAAAATAATCTAATGATGCTTAGCTGGGACCAAAAACATTAGTATTTTTGGTATACATTTTTCTCAAAAAGTTAGTATTGTTTGACTTCTTGAAATATCAGACGCAATATTGTTTTTATATATTTTTTGGTCTTTAGTATGAATTTGAATTTTTTTTTTTCAATTTTTTTACATTACTACGGATGGTGAAATGACCTAACCCAAAGTTCTTCTAATCAAAGAGATCTAAAGTTTTCAAATGCATACTTTTTTATTGGAATTTGGTATTACAATATTCACTAAAGTGAAAATATAAAAGGAATGTATATGTTCTGTCCTATAGAGATTGTTGTTACCAATGAAGTGGAGGGAAGGCCAAAATACCCCTATCAGCAAAAGTGTCCTCTCTCCTGCTGTCTTCTTTCTCTGATCTAGATCAAGCTGATGGTGCCTCTTGCGTGCTCCTCTAGCTGCACACGCACTTGCTCGTGTGCCTTGACAAGCGCTCAAGCCGGTGCCCGCCATTGCCACTGGGGAGACAATGAGGGCACGGTTGGAGAACTCCGGGTGGATCTCGGTGATCGACTGTGTGTGGATTTGGACCGCAACGACGCTGGATCTCGGTGGGGCGCTAGATGAGGAAGAAGGTAGGGCGTTGGGTTCACTTGGGATGTGCATCGATGGCAACTAGCTTGGGAGGCACTGCCTGCAGCCTACTCCACCTTCTGCACAACTGCTTGGGAAACAATAACTCCACCTCCGTGTCAATCTCCTCCAAGTTGATGCGAACGAAGGGAAAAAAAGGTCAGGATGTGCATCGACAGGACGATCGGCTCGGAAGATGCCGCCCGGGTTCGCCTCAACAATGGACACTTGACCTCCGCACCAGTCTATCCACTTGGGGAACGACCGCTCCACTCCTCTGTTCTATCAGTCTCCTGCAAGTGGATGCAAGTAGCCACCGAAGGAAAAAAAAAAATGGACTCGTAGGCCTACAGCCTTCCCCAGGTGGGCCTTGGGTCTAAATTATAGGTGTTGTTTGGTTCCTAGGGACTAAACTTTTTTTTAGTCCTAGGGACTAATTAAAAAATGTCCCTCCAAGAGAGTCTTTTAGGGACTAATAGAGGAAAAGTCTTAAAAAAGTTCCTCTTGTTTTTGGTTTGATAGGGACTAAAAGGGACTTTTTTAGTCCCAAGGACTAAAAAGTCCCTAAACCAAACAGCCCCATAGTCTTTGTGGAACACAGGTTCTTTGTGGAACACAGGTGGAAGGCTAGGACAATAATCTTTAAGGGAGTAGTTGTTAATGAAGGAACACACTAGGCGTGAGATTGTGAGTTCAATCTTTACGGCAAGTGTTTGCATGTCATGTGAAACATGGAACGACTCTAATGTGCGAATTGTTCTTCTTTAAGAGAGAACCAGAAGGGGAAACCCCTTAAAAAAAAAACCATCTATCTAAAAGATTAAGATTGATAATTTTGAGATGGAATGGTGAACTGTAGCCACTGAGTATGCTGATTCCTGAACTAATTGATTAATTATTGCTAAGTTCACTGCTGAATGCTGATTCCTGAACTTTGGTTCCGTTCCACGCCAAAAATTTGTCGATGTGGTCCTAACTTTCCATGTCTGTTGATGGCGCGGCGCCCGGTTTCAATGAACCGACGAGCGAGGTTATTCCAAATTCTGTTTGGCGTACCAAAACTTTCCATGTGAGATAAATCCTAACTTGAGTTGCAAAACTTTGTTTGGCGTCGTGCAACATGACAACTTCGTGCCTTCATCGGTCTCCTTCCATGACACGTTCGGTCCATATAAATTCCACAAAGCATCCCGAAACCAACCCAACACTCGCGTAAACTTTTCGAACGTGCCAAACCCGGCCCCAAACAGATCGGCGACAAGGCCATGGCGTCGGGCATGGATGCCACGAGCGCGCCGCAAGGCCAGGCAGGCGTGTTAAGTCCGCTATCGCCCGGCGGCGATCCAACTAGGAATAAGCTCGAGCAAGGAAAAGTAAAGGGGAAAAAGATAGCGTTCCCACCGCGAGAGGACCGGTTTGGGGGAAGAACTTAAAACGGGAGTTTTGATAATATGTTTTTGCTTACGAGTTTGAACTCTCCTTTTCTATTTATACTCACTCAGCTAGCTTAACACTCTTACAAGCGCCACAGGCCCAATCCGCCCGTAAACCCGAGCTTGCCCTCCGGGACACGCTTCCTCTCCTTGTCGGCCGTGACCGCCTTGGGCTCACACGGATGTGGTCTTGTGACGACCCCTCCTCCTCGAGATCCGCTTGTCCCCAAGCCGGGCAGTGAAAGCGTTACCGATGTAGTCCTCGTCTTCCCAAGTAGCCAACTCGGGCTCCATACCCGTCCACTTGATGAGGAGCTGTGAAACAGCACGGGCACCGCTTTGATGTAGGCGGCGGCCAAGAACTGCTTCAGGAATCTGGAGTGCTTCTTCGGGATCAGGAAGCTTGGAGGAGACCGTTGCGGGCATCAGAAGGAGGTGCTGCTGCCTTGAGCAATGAAACATGGAACACGGGGTGGATTGAGGAAGTCTCGGGGAGCTTGAGTTTATAGGCAACTGACCCAATTTTGTCGATAATCTCATATGGTCCAAGAATTTGAAGCATAATTTTTGATGAGCTCGAGGAGCCAATGATGACTGCACATAGGGCTGTAGACGAAGGAATACTTGATCTCCAATGTTAAAAGAACGCTCAGTTCGGTTCTTATCAGCCTGACTCTTCATACGTTGCTTGGCGCGCAAGAGGTGCTGGCGAACAGCAAGAACCATGGTCTGACGCTCAGCGAGCTTGGAAGATACGTCTGGAAGAGGAGAGACCACCTCATCAGTGAGACCAAAGTGAGCAGGAGGCTGTCCATACAGAACCTCGAAGGGGGTGCGACCCAAGGCTGAATGCATGCTGTTGTTATACCAGAATTCGGCCAAAGAAAGCCATTTCAGCCATTGACGAGGATTAGCATGAACAAAACAGCGCAGGAAGGTTTCCAGGCATTGGTTTACCCGCTCTGTCTGGCCGTCTGACTGTGGATGACAAGCCGAGCTCAAGCACAAGATTACTTTAGACAGGCTGAACATTTCCTTCCAGAAATTGCTTGTGAAGATCGCATCCCTGTCTGACACTATTTTCAATGGCATGCCGTGGAGTTTGTAGATATTGTCAAAGAAAACTTGAGCCACCTTTTCTGCAGTATAAGGATGTTGAAGAGGAAGGAAGTGAGCATACTTGCTAAATGTGTCGACAATCACCATAATGCAGTTAGCTGATCCTGATGTAGGGAGTCCATCGATGAAATCCATCGTGATGACTTGCCATGAACCAAAAGGAACTAGGAGGGGAGAAAATAAACCAGGATATTTGACTCGCTCTGCCTTGGCCTGGAGGCAAATAGAGCAGCTAGACACGAAGTTGTGGATGTCCTTCTTCATACCACGCCACGCAAAGAGTTTCTTGATTCGGCTATGAGTGACTGGAAAGCCAGAGTGTCCTCCTAGTGGGCTGGCATGCATGGCTGTCATGATTTTCAACTGCAAGGTGTTGTTAGTGCCACCCAAATACGCCCCTTGTATTGCAGTACTCCACTGCACAGTGAGTAAGTTGGATGAGAATCTGGGCTGATTGCCAACTGTTGAAGCAATGTTGTGGCAAAGGTGTCACTGGCATACCCATCAACCAATTCAGACAACCAAGTTGGTGTAACAGCAGAGATGGCCTGTAGTTGGGCAGAAGCCGCTGGGTGACGAGAGAGCGCATCTGCTGCTGCATTGGAATTGCCTGGCTTATAGATTACCTTGTATTGCAAACCAGCCAATTTTGTGTACAATTTCAGTTGCCATGGGGTGTGTAGCCTCTGGTCGGTGATGTGGATGAGGCTACGCTGATCCGTAAAGATGAGGAACTCAGCATGCTGTAAGTATGATCTCCATTGGTCAATAGCAACAACAATTGCCAAGAACTCCTTGTCATAAGTGGAGAGGCCACGGGTGCGAGGGCCTAGAGACCGGCCGACAAAGGCCAATGGATGGCCCTCTTGCAGTAGTACCGCACCGACACCCATATCACTTGCGTCGGTTTGGATCTGGAATGGTTTGGCAAAATCCGGTAAAGCAAGGACCGGGGCGGACAGCAGAGCAGACTTAAGTGTAGAAAATGCTGTGGCATGAACACTATTCCAGGCAAACTGAACCCCCTTCTTAAGAAGATCATATAGAGGTCTAGCAATGACTGCGAAGTGATGAACGAACTTACGATAATAGCCGGCTAGCCTAAGGAAAACTGCGGAGCTGCTTTACATCAGTTGGTTCTGGCCAGTCCGACATAGCTTGCAGTTTGGTTGGGTCGGTACTCACTCCATTAGCACTGACAACATGTCCTAGATATGCAATGGATTCCTTGGCGAATTTGCATTTGCTCAATTTTATCAGCCATTGGTCCTTGGCTAGAAGCTCCAAGACTTGCCGCAGATGGAGAAGGTTCTCATCAAATATCTTGCTATACACCAATATGTCGTCGAAGAAGACAATGACACAAAGTCGAAGCAGAGGCTTGAGGGTAGAGTTCATTGCGCCTTGGAAGGAGTTTGGTGCTCCTGTCAGCCCAAAGGACATCACGGTATACTCAAACTGGCCCCAATGAGTCCGGAAGGCCGTCTTGAATTCTTCACCGGGCGCAAGGCTAATTTGATTGAATCCAGCTCGAAGATCTAAACAAGAAAACCATTTAGCTTTAGCCCTTGACAGTTCATCGAGCAGCTCGTCAATGACAGGAATTGGAAACTTGCTTTTAACGTGAGAGAGTTCAACATCCGATAGTCCACACACATGCGCCAAGTTTGGTCCTTCTTTTTAACCAGCAGAACCGGAGATGAAAACGGGCTGCGGCTTGGTCGAATCATGCCGGTCTGGAGCAGGTCGGCTACCTGCGCTTCAATTTCTGACTTAAGTTTAGGTGAGTAACGATACTGTCGGATACTCACTGGCTGCGCCCCTAGGGATGAGAGGAATAGAGTGATCGCAATCTCGCCTTGGGGGAAGAGCAGAAGGTTCTGCGAATAGAGGCTCAAAGTCATCCAGAATCTATTGTACTGCTGGTGGAAGCTGTGGTTGGGGCTCGAGATGAACTGCTGATGAAATACTGAATAGCTGCAGCATAGTACAGAGAGTTGAGTCCTGACCAAGACCCACGAGCATAGCAGAACTGCGACCATATGGGATGGACATCCACTTTCTGCGCCAATCAATATTCATCGGGGAGAAAGCAGCTAACCAATCAAGGCCTAAGATCAAATCATAAGAAGTCAAGGGCAAGACACGTAAGGTGGAGTGGAACGAATACCCTTGAGTTTGCCATTCACAATCTGGGATTTCAGTAGAGCACTGCATCAGTGAACCGTCTGCCACCTTGACTTGCATCACCTCATGCATTGGTCGCTGACCAGTAAGGGATGCAGCTATAGATGAGCTGATGAACGAATGAGTACTGCCGGAGTCCACCAAGATCACCAATGAAAGTCTAGCAATACTGCCTTGGAATTGCATTGTTTGAAGAGAGGAACTGCCCAATGAAGCTGGAGCCGAAACGGCTGAGAAAAACTGTGCTGGAGCCTGTGTCTCAGGAGCTGGGTCATCAACAATCATCGCATCAGCTTGAGACTCGAACTCATCCTCAAAGAGTTCCCAAACTTCTTGAAGAGCATGTAATTGAGGCTGCTGAGCACAGCGATGTCCTGGAGCCCATTTGTCGCCGCAGCGTACACAAAGCCCGCGTGCACGACGAAAATCCTTGAGGGACGAGAGCTTATCTTTAGCTGAATGACACTTGAGAGGGGTATTTTTATCATCAGCTCCCGTCTTGTTAGCAACATGCGCAGGATATTGGGGCGGGAGTGGTGCGCCCCGACCAGTCCAAGGCTTTGGATAGCCCTGGTAATCGCCCTTGCGCCCTTCCTTGCGTCTAGCTGAATCTCCTGCCTCCTCCTGTATCAAAGCCAGGGTATACGCAGGGTCGGGCAATCATAAGAACAGAGCAAATGTCATCTCGTAAGCCATCCACAAAACGTTGGATATAGGATAGGATGTCTGGGTTTGGGTTATATGACTTGAGCTGGTCGATGAGTTCTGTGTATTGGTCCACATATTCCTTGACTGAAGAGGTCATGCGAATGTGAAAGAGCTTACAAAGGAGGAGCTCGTGTTGATCACGGCTAAATCGCTCATGTATCATGGAGCAAAATGTGGACCAGTCTGTGGATGCAAGGGTGGGTTCTACTGACTGTAACCAGCGCTTGGCCGGCCCTGTGAAGTGCATAGTGGCTACCTTGATCCACATAGGAGGTTCAACAGTGTACATGTCAAAATAGTTCTGGGCACATGTGATCCAAAATAGTGCATCATCGCCATCGAATTTTGGAAAATCGAGCTTGGGTAAACGACCGAGGTGGGATTGAGGGTGTTGTGGATTATGTGAGGGTGGAGTTGGGTAGTGGTAAGGGCTGAATTGTGGGACTGGGTAATTGGTTGCTGTATGAGGAAGCATTGGGTTGTAGGTGGGGACTGACGGTGGGGGATTTGGTGGATACGGTGGAGTTGGTGCTGTGAAAGATGGGTGTGGATGGTGGTAAGGTGGCCGTGGGGGGAGGATGTGGGGGAGAGGATTGAGGCGAGGGGGGTGGCAAAGGGGGACGGAACGTACCATGGTGTCTTGCGGGGGCGATGGTCGTGACCGACCCATACCCGAACGCTGTGCCCGTTGGGCGGTTCGCAGCCACACCGGCGATGTGCGCAACGGTCGGCGCCGAGAAGTTGTCGCAGCTCGGGTGTTGTTGAGAGCACCCGCAGGGCTTAAAGCGAACGTAGGCCGTGGCCGGGGACTAGCTGTTCTTTGCGAGCGGTTGACGCCGCTGGGCGCACATCGTAGATCGTGGCCTCGACCCAGGGGTGCCAATCCTCGAACGCCTTGGCGACACCTTCCAGTGCTTCCACGCGATCGTCGCGGTCATCACGCAACTCGGAGAAGCGAATCAGATCCATGATCGTGGGGCGGTCCTCCAGCATGCGCTTTCGATCGTCGATGTCGGTTCCAGCGATGTGCTCTCGCCGCCGCATGCTGCGTGGGCGTCGCGATCTTGCTCCATGGTGCGTAGGCGCGCGAGGCCATCGGGCGGAGCGTACGCTCCAACTCGTCGAGGCGAAGCCAGCGGTTTCTGGGGGCGACGCCAATGCTCTCCGGGGGGACCCGGGCGGCCGGGACATCTCAAGCGGAGACGGCCTCGCCCGCGGCAGTGATGCTCGTGGTAGCCGCCGGGCACGCTGGCGGCGCAGTCGCCCATCCACGCGTGCCACCTTGGACTCGAGCCGGTGAAGCGCTGATCCACCGGGGGCGCTGGTGTTACGATCCGCCACCATCTCGTCAAAGCGTTCGTCCCTGGTGGCGGGCGCTGGCGGAAGAGCGGGCCTCCATACCATCGAGCTCTTTGGAGGATTGTGTCGAACATCCGGCGGGTGTTCGGTTCCATGGCCCCCTTGAGCCGCTGGAATCCGGTGTAGTGGGGATGGGGAAGGAGGGAAGAAGGATCGAGCAAGATGCCGAGGGCAGCGCAGCCTGATACGGTGTTAAATCCGGCTATCGCCCGGGCGATCCAACTAGGAATAAGCTCGAGCAAGGAAAAGTAAAGGGGAAAAGATAGCGTTCCCACCGGCGGAGGACCGGTTTGGGGAAGAACTTAATACAGGAGTTTTGATAATATGTTTTTTGCTTACGAGTTTGAACTCTCCTTTTCAATTTATACTCACTCAGCTAGCTTAACACTCTTACAAGCAGCCACAGGCCCAATCCGGCCCAGATACCGAGCTTGCCCTCTGGACCTGCTTCCTCTCCTTGTCGGCCGTGACCACCTTGGGCTCACCCGATGTGGTGCGCTGACAAGGCGGCGGCGCGCGCGTGCCTCCTCAAAAGCGCATCTCGAAGAAGCCGAGGCGGCGGGCAGCAATCTCGTGTTTCGCCGCTGTCCATCCACGTCGCGCTCCTCGGCTGATGTCGGCGGCGCGCGGGCGACACCCTCGACGAGATTCTCGCGCGTCCGGGCGCCCGTCGCGGGGAGGAGCTCGTCGCGTTCGTGAGGGAGAGCGGTGGTGGGCGGGCGTCCTCGTCGACCGATCCGGCGTCGGCGGTCCGAGCATCTCGTTTACTGCGGCGCGTGGACTGACAAGGCGTGGCGCTCGGCCAGCGTCACGTCGACGCCATCGTTGGGACATTCAAGGGCAACTCTTGGTCCGTAGACTTCCAAAACGAGGTGACTATAAGAAATCGTGCGTATGCATGATGATATTCTTTATCTATCTACCAATTCAATTCCTTCGCCAAACTTTTTTTTTTGTGGATCTATTTATGTTGCTAATATAAGACATCTCTATGTGTTTTCTTTTTTGTGTAAAGCCAAGAGAATCAAGAAAGCGAGATCAATGCTTGGGTGGCCAAAGGCGACAAGAAACCTTATCACCGAGGTCTTAGACCCGAGGACAAGTAACCCGTGTGAGGCGGGAAGGAATTGGAGGTAGAGAAGCAAGAGCGGGGCAGGATCGGAGGAAGAGCACGAGGAAGACGATGAAGTCCGGCCGAACCCGGATGGCGGAGTTGATTAGTTTCGAGTGTTTAGAATTCTGGATACAAACGTGATACCTTTCCCCTCCTCGTATCTCTCTTAAGCACCACGAGGCTTGCCTCGACTCGGCCCAAGAAGGCGCGTCATCGGGCCCAATCTGCTCCACAGTAGCGTGTACTTGGTTTGATGGGCCGCCGTGCCCTGGGCGTGCTTGCCGCCCGAGGCCAGCGTCGTTCCGGCCCGGACCGGTTCCGACATCCCCCCTCCTTTGGCAACTGCTTGCCCCCAAGCGGCGGACTTTGGGAACTCTTGGCGAATAGCCGTAGTCTTCCCAAGTCGCCGGGGATGCGAGCAAGTTGTTCCACTTGATGAGCACTTGTTGAACAAACGGCGCCATTGTGATGAGTAGATCGAGTCCGAAGAACTCGCCGGGAGACAACCGCATGGCAAAGTCAGGTGGAAGCATAGGAGTAACTTGGTGTTTTCGCCCATTGCCTTCTTCGGGTGAGACACGTGGAACACGGATGCACCGTTGAATGAGGAGGCAACTGCGGGCGGTATGCAACAGAGCCAACGCGAAGCTTCAATCTTGTATGGACCAAAGAATCGGAAGGCCGCTTCCGATGTGAGCGAGGTGCTAAGGACACCTGCACATAGGGTTGAAGTTTCAAATAAACCAATTCACCCACAAAGAAACTCACGCTCGCACCAAGCCGATCGACTTGCTTTTTCATGCGAGTCTTGGCGTGCGAGGTGATCGCGCTAAATGCAGTATCCATCCAAGCTCGTGGAATGCCGTGCACCGGCCCGGTATTGCAGATCGGGATCCACATTGGGGAAAAACCATCAACCGAGGGGCGCACCCATAGAGAGCTTCGAAAGGTGATCGCCCAATGGCAGAGTGAGGAGAAGTGTTATACCAGAATTCAGCAATGGCGAGCCATTTCTTCCATTGAGCCGGGCAAGAGTGGAGAAAGCATCGCAGATACGCCTCGAGAAGTAATCGGTTGACACGCTCGTCCGGCCGCCCCCGGGGATGATAGGCGGTGCTCTGAGCCAACCGCACATCAATAGACTCGAAGAGATCAGTCCAGAAGTTACTTGTGAACACACGATCACGATCGGAGACAATGGTCATGGGCAGCCCGTGCAAGTTTAAAAACAAAAAGATCCAGGAACTCTTCGGTGGCCATGGACCGAAGCCGTGAATGGGTGCCTCAACGGAATGAAATGTCCATATTTGGTTAGGAGATCCACAATCACCATAATGCAGTTGTACCCCTCTGATGTTGGAAGACCTTCGACGAAGTCCATTGATATTACTTGCCATGCCGACTCAGGGATTGGCAACGGCTGTAACAGTCCAGGAGACTTGGAGCGGTCAGGCTTGGATTGTTGGCAAACGGCACAAGACTGCACAAAGGCCTTGACTGATGTCTTCATTCGTGACCATGCAAAGTATTGCTTGAGCTTGGACAATGTAACGGGGAATCCGTAATGCCCTCCCCAAGCTGTGGCATGGAATTCCGCGATCAATTTCTGCAGCATCAATCATCATTGCCCACCCAAATACGATTGCGATAACGCAAGACTCCAGACTGCAAAGTATAGTTGGGAACTGCAGCAGGATCGAGGGCCAGTTTGGATATCAGAGTCCTGGCAAAGTCATCATGCTCATAGGTGGCTGTAACTGTAGAGATCCAGGATGGCACCAGTGTTGACATGGCGGCGAGGTGAACGGAGTCAGTATCGGTGGGCAACAAGACAGCACAAGTGTCTGGAGGAAGAGGGTGCCGTGGATAAATAAGATCCGCTGCTCGTTTTCCTCGAACCTTTGCGATAAACAATCCGGAACTGTAAACCAACGAGTTTAGAGAACACTTTATGTTGCCAGGATGTGTGCGCGCCGATCGATAAGCGAAAGTGAGGCTCTTTTGATCGCTAGCGATGAGGAACTCCCCGAATCGAAGATAGGCGCGCCATGACGCACGTGAAGCAAAATTGCCATGTACTCCTTCTCGTATGTGGATAAACCACGAGACTTGGGACCCAAGGATTTGCTGATGTAGGCGAGTGGATGGCCATCCTGCATGAGCACCGCACCAATGCCGTGGTCGGATGCGTCTGTTTCAATGCAAAATGGACGACTGAAATTTGGAAGCGCCAGAACCGGCGAAGTTACGAGTGATCGCTTCAAGCGCTGGAATGCCATGTCTTGCTCATCGGGTCCAAATGAAAAGAGAGTGCTTCTTAAGCAGAGACGTGAGGGGCTTAGCGATAATACCGAAGTGGCGAACGAATTTTCGGTAATATCCAGCGAGACCGAGAAAGCCACGAAGCTCTTTGACTGTTGAAGGCACTGGCCATGCCTGAATGGCAGCAATCTTGGTCGGATCCGCGATGCGCGACTCGGCGCCACTGATCACATGACTGAGGTAGACGAGTTGAGTTTGGGCAAAGCTGCACTTGGAGATTTTCAGTTTCCATTGGTCCTTAGAAAGCAGATCGAAGACAGTACGAAGATGGTCCAGGTGAGATGCCAAGTCAGGACTGAAGATCAGTATGTCATCGAAAAAGACCAAGACGAACCGGCGCAAACAGGAGGCTAAGGTTGTGTTCATGGCATCTTGGAATGATCCAGAGCCCCGCTTAACCGAAAGCCATGACACGGAACTCGAACTGCCCAAAATGTGTCTGGAATGCTGTTTTATGTTCCTCCCCTTCTTTCATACGAATCTGGTGGAAGCCTGCTTGGAGATCCAAACTCGTGAAGTACTTGGCACCGTGAGAGCTCGTCGGCAGTTCATCAATAATCGCACAGAAACTTTCCTTTCTTTGTGATAGCATTCAGTGCCGATAGTCCACTTAAAAGCGCCCAGATCCGTCCTTCTTTTAACCAAAGAACACCGGTGAAGCCGAATGCACTATGGCTTTTGAATGATGCCCTGGTCCATCATTGCTGACACTTGACGCTCGATTTCTGTCTTGAGCACAGGAGCATAGCGATATGGGCGAATGAATGGGCGCCCCCCGAATCAATGGTATTGAGTGATCACAATCACGTTGTGGTGGCAGAGATGTGGGTGGCTCGAATAGGTGGGCGAATTCAGATAACAGCGACTGAAAGTCTGGTGGCAACCCATCAGGCATCTTCAGATCAGTAGTACTGTCAGGCTGCAGAAGAGATAACTGAATCATCGAGCCGACTGGCAGGTCCGGTGCATCACCCCATAACACCACAGCTTCACCCTGGTAAGGAATGCAGAGCCAACGCTTGCGCCAATCCATATGCATCGGACCATTTGGAGAGCGTCCGGACTCCAATATCATATCATATGTCCGTAGAGCGGCAACTTCAAATCAGAGACAAACTCACAGCCACATCGCGACCACACTGCACTTGGTACATAACTAGAGCAAGTCATCAAAGCACCATTGGCCACCTGAACAGCAATAGGGTGTTGCAATTGTTGCACTGTGGACAAGGAAGAGGCCAGAGCAGAATTGAGGAATGTGTGTGTACTGCCAGAGTCCACCAGTATAACCAGTTTGCGACCCATGAATTCTCAGTCAAACTGAATGAGTTCACCTTAGAAGTCCCAGCTGCTGCGGCGACAGAAATGTGAGCCATCACTTGGGAGTGGACCGGAGATGGAGGTTGCAATACTTCTTCCTCATCGCGGCCCAGAAGCGTGATCGTACATCTCGCGACACAATATGGAGTTGAACTGTCTCCCGCCGCATTTGTGATCCCGACTCGGCGTGCGGCAGGCAGGCGCAGAGGCCTTGAGGCCGGGGCGGCGGCTCGGAGATCCCCCGAACATGCAGGCGTACCGCCCCAGGGGGCTGCTGGCTGGCGCTTGTCATCAGCTTGGACAGGACGCACAGGAGGAGAAGGAAGTTGCGGTGCTCCCGGCGTCGTGAACCGATCAAAAGCGTCGTGTAGGGCGACGCCGATCGCGCTCCAGCACTTCTTCCCGCAACAGGCTTAAACACGCAGTAGAATCCCAAGTAGATGGGCGTTGCATGATAACAGCAGAGCGAATTTCAGGTTTGAGGCCATCTATATAACGCTGGATATAGTATTGTGGGTCTTGGTTGGGTGAGTAGGCTAGCAAATCATCCATTAGGCCAGCGAATTTGGTGTTGTACTCGGTGACAGAGCTAGACTGGTAAATATGCAAAAAATGACGCACAAGCAACTCATGCTCCTATGTCACAAAAGCGTTCCAACACTAACTCTCTAAACTGAACCCAAGAGCAATTGCGGAGATGGGATTCCACTGATTGCTTCCAGCGATTAGCATCACGTTTACAGTTCATAGCAGCAATTTGGACCCAACGATATTCAGCAACAGAGTATAGATCAAAATAGTCCTCACAATCCTTTAGCCAAGCTTTAGGATGCTCACCCTCGAAGACAGGAAAATTAATCTTAGGCAACCTAGGCGAATGACCCCCATCATTACCCCTTGTTCTCCCAAACTCATAACCATAGCTGGGTGGTGGTGGTGGACGACCAGGAGCATGGTGAAAATAGGTTTGACGGTGGTGGGGATTAGGATTTGGGGTGGAGGTGGGAGGTGGAATGAGTGCATACCACGAGGAGAGGGAACTACGGTTGTTACCAACCCGTAGTTCCTGGTTCGACAGCGGTGCCCGGCCGGGCCTGTTGGCTGGGTACTCTTGAGATGGGCGCGGACCAGCCTGGAACTCGGCGTAGCCGTGAGACTTGCCCGTCGGTGTGCGGAGTGGCTTGGCGCCGAGATCCGTTGCCGAGGGATGAGGGCAGGGCGAAGACCTTGGGCGAAGGGGTGGTGCGCGGGTAGAGGACCGAGGTGGAGGCCGCCCGAGGTGGGGCGGTCGCGAACACGCCGGCGTGCTCCGCGAGAGCGCCCACCATGTTCCGCTCCATGAACTTGGTAGCCTTGTCGACTTGAAGCTTGAGCGATGTCAACCGCTTCACCTCGGTGGAGATCGTCGATGAGGCCGTCGACTTCGGGCCGCCATTCGTCGAGCACCTTGTGGGGGCCGCTCCAGATCGTCGGCGAGTAGCCGTCGTCAAGGCGTTTGCGCCCATCTTCGTCTCGATCTTATCGGCGCTTGTCCTGCGCCGCTGGCTTTGTCGGTGCTCGGCGAGGAGAGCTTTTCTGATCCGGACCCATGGGCGCGAGACTGCGGCGCGTGCAGTGGTGGTGGGTGGAGGAGAATTCCAGATCGAAGCGGATACTCGCCACAAATCGCGATCCGTGGAGTGGAATTACGGGACTGACGAATTCTCTGGAGCAGCGAATTCGAAAATCAACCAACCAAACCGTTTAGATACCAGCGATCGATGGGGTGAGAGCGACACGCAACAATTGGTCCGAGAACCGTAGCGCCCTGGTACCACTTGTGAGGAACTGGGAAGGAATTGGAGGTAGAGAAGCAAGAGCGGGGCAGGATCAGAGGAAGAGCACGAGGAAGACGATGAAGTCCGGCCGGAACCCGGATGGCAGGTTGATTAGTTTCGAGTGTTTAGAATTCTGGATACAAACGTGATACCTTTCCCCTCCTCTGTATCTCTCTTAAGTACACGAGGCTTGCCTCGACTCAGCGCTCGCAGGCGCGTCTACTGGGCCCAATCTGCTCCACCGTAGCGTGTACTTGGTTTGATGGGCCGCCGTGCCCTGGACGTGCTTGCCGCCAGGCCAACGTCCGTTCCGGCCCGGACCGGGTTGCTGACACCCTGACACCGTGCACGTGGTGGCCAACGCCATCTACTTCAAGGGCGAGTGGCGCAACCCCTTCAAGAAGGAGAACACGGTCGACCGCGAGTTCCACCGCCTGGACGGGAGCTCCTTGGAGGTGCCATTCCTGCAGAGCTGGTCCGACCAGTACATCGCCTGCTACTCCGGGTTCAAGGTGCTCAAGCTGCCCTACGAGGTGATGAGCCAGTCCAACTGGAACTCGAAGCTGTACGACAGCCTTCCCAGGTTCTACATGTGCGTCTTCCTCCCCGACGCCCGCAAGGGGCTGAGAAACATCGTTGAGAAGATCCCATCGTCGCTGGCGTTCCTACACGACCACCTACCGAAGGAGTATGTCCCCGTTGGCGAGTTCTGCCTACCGAAGTTCAAGCTGAGCTTTGAGAAAGAGATGAAAGACGACCTTCAACATCTCGACCTTCACCTGCCCTTCCATAAAACGAAGGCGAATATGAGAGACTTGCTCCTTGAGGAAGACATGCGGGGCGTGTGTGTCGACAGGGTCATCCACAAGGCAGTTATCGAGATGAACGAGGAGGGCAGCGAGGCGGCCGCCATCACCGAGGAGTGGGACGTTGAGGAAACCTGCGACATGTTTGATGACTACACACCACCGCCAAAGCTGGTGAACTTCGTCGCCGATCACCCGTTCGCCTTCTTCATTGTGGAGGAGATGTCAGGTGTCGTTGTCTTTGCTGGGCATGTTTCTGACCCTTCTAAGGAAGTGTAGACCTTTGTAGCTCAGTCTCGACCCAAAATAATTGTATCAGATGAGTTGAGACGATGGGCAGGATATATTTTGTTTAGTTTTTTGTGGTTGTCGCTCCGGTTCTTTTTCTTCAGAAGTCATATTAACTGGTAACAATTTCTGGAAATCAATTTACAGTAACAACAAAGTGCATCATCCTAATCAACTTTTACAACATCGATACACTTGCAACATAACACTTTCAACATGTAACATATACGTACATTTGAATTGCATGTAACATACGGAGCTTGATGCCACGAAGTGGCACGGATGTCATGAGTGCAGAGCTCAACGGTGACACAGATGGCCTCATATGACTGGATGCCACGTGTGGCACTACACTTTACTAGGCCCCCGTTGACCACCGGTCCAGGGGTAAACCGTTCAAGGCACTAGCCACTGGATAGGTTTGGGACCTAAGAGTGGACAAGGAAGGAGAACACACTAGGATTGACAGTAGGAGAGACAACGTCTGGTGCTAGGCTCCGGTGGTGGATTGTGATTCGCAGGCAGTGCTATAGCGGAATGCATGGGCGGGTTGGGGTCTGTCTGGAGGGACGGATCCCCTCAACCAATTATTATTGTTCTTGAATTGCACAATGGGAAGCTCGCCTAGATTGCCACCCCCACCCGTGTGCCCTACTCTGTACTCTCTATTGACCTAGTGGCTTATAGTCACAGCTGCCATATCTGCTGCCCAAATCAAACAAGCAAATAAATCAAACGAGCAAATATTGGTTCTGCTCACAACTTTCTACATTTTAGAAAGTTATTTATTTCCTCGTGTCCATATTCCCTCCCTCTGTCCTAAAGGTAACTATGTATTTCCATTTTAAGTAAATTTCATTGGCGGTCCCCGAATTTGTCTTGAGTTCTCATCTAGGTCCCTAAATTTATCAGAGTCTTTCATCAAGGTCCCAAACTCTCAAAATGCACATCTAAGTCCATTGTTGTTTGGGGACCTAGATGAGGCACCCCTCGACAATTTTAGGGACTTAGATGTGCATTTCTAGAGTTTGGGACCTAGATGACAGACTATGACAAGTTTAGGGACCTAGACATGCAATTTTAAAGTACCGAGACCTAGATGAGAACTTCGAGACAAGTTCGGGACCGCTAGTGAAATTTACTCCACCATTTTAAAGAGTCAAACAACTTTGACCAAAAGATAAACAAAAATACAAATATTTATGATATCAAATATTATCCTCAACAATGTGCACAGGGAATACATCAGAGAATTGATTCGAAAAGAGGTTATAGTCTGGAGTTTGTAATCGAAGTTGTGTAAGAGACGTGCATGATCATAGGCTGCGGCGCCGCGAGCGAGTGCATGCCGCGTGCTTGATCGTGACCTTGTTCAGTCGGCCGGTCTTGCGCCACGATGTGTAGTGCCGAGTGCACGCGGCGCGCATCGCGGTGAAATGGTGTAGCACACTCCGTGCGTGGGCGTGGGAGTTGTAAAACCCTAGCTATTGTGTCTATATTCATCTAGTTCCTCGACGTGTTGTTCGCGGACCCTAGAAACTCGCTGCGGTTTGTTGACGCTCACTAACTCATATTTTTATGCATCAACAATTCATGGAAAAGGACTAAAATATAATTAGATACCCTTATTAGGGTCTCTACTAATGATTTCCATGAGTTTTGGTAAAGTTGTGATTTGCGAGGACTTAACGTGAAAAATAGCGTAAATGACGTGTCATACGGCCGACGTAACGCAACGCAATCCAACTCGAAACAAGTCTAGAAGGCTCCGGATTACTCCCGACGTGAACGAAACTTGACACGAAGAAAACATCATCTAGAAGACTCGGAAGCCCGACGCATCACGGGGCCCGCAGTGGGACCCACTGCGGGCCGATCGGCCCAATAATGGGGCCGATCGGCCTCCCCTTGGCGCCCACGCAAGCCCCTGTCTCCGAGGAAGCTTCCTCAACCGACTCTAAGACGCAATCTAATCCACCCGTTTAATGTCGGTTTGATCCGAGGGTGTCGGTATGATCGAGATGTATCTAGGTCAAACCCCGCACCTCCTCAGGGCTATATAAGCAGCCCCAGGCTCCCCCTCGAACAATGGGTCATAATCAAGATCTGAAGCCTCAAGTCATCATCAAGTAGAAGATCAAGTTGAAGCCAAGGCAGGAGAAGAGGAGGCACCACCAAGAGATAGGATAGCTAATTCATCGCTCTAAATAGATCTAGAGCCTAGTTTAGATAGAAAGTCGAGTTTAGAGAAGAGAGAGCGCCCCGCTCCGGTTCTAGATCCGTAAGTCACCATGGATCAATATTATTATTGTTTTCCTACAACTTTATGCTATTTCATTACTATGCATGCAATTATTCTATTTTTACTTTATTCTAGTCATAGCATATTTGATATAATCATTATTCATGATAATTCAACGCGCTTATTCGTAGAGCTCCTAGTATATTACATGAGTATGCTAGGTAGTAGAGAGTATGTAAGCATGGTGCTTAGATATAATTTACTTGCTTCACCTTATATGCCGAGTCGCGTGTGGTAGATCGTAGTGGTGACAGCACTATTGAGTCCTTTGCAATCCATCCCTCGTATATAAGACTAGTCGATAATGGTTCTTGGGTTAATCTTGTTTCGTTCTGATTTTCTTAAGTAATCTTTGGGTGCACATTCTTATCTATGGTTTTGATTTATATATGATCTTATGCTATGCCTTTTTAAAACCATTTAATAGAATCTTTGTATGCTACATAAGAATCGTCCCTTTGTCTTAAATCCAATCCTAATCTCACTAGGAATTAGTTTTATCCTATACTCACTACGTGTGTGCCCTCTTTTATCTCATATACCTAATTGCTATTTATTATTGGCTTACTTTGTTTAAGTATATCTTTGAATACTACAAAATCTCATTAATATTCTATCCTTTGTCTTTAATCATTTGAACTCGCCTATCATATCTTCCTCGTGGATTCGATATTTAAAACCCTCCCCGGTGAAATGCTCACTTTGGACATCCATCAAGCGCTTTGGATCTATAATTATTTCTCTGTAAGCATAACAAATACCAACAAGCATTTCCGGCGCCGTTGCCGGGAAGATTTTGATAGCTACTCTTTTGATTATTGATAGATGAATACTAAGTGTGGATTTTGCTACTTAGCACCTCTGCTTAAAACAGATTTACCCGTTTATTGTCTTTTTCTATCTTATTCGCGAGGGTATTAACAGGTTTGATTGTGATTCTCTACACTTTGATCATCCGAATCAAGTCAACCCAAGAAGCTACACCAAATTCCCGAAGCCATGCACGAAAAGACGCCGCGAGAGTTCTCTCGCTCGCACATCAAGAACATTTACTTTGGGCCTACACTTCCAACAAATCATGAGTTTGAGCTCAAGGCAAGCCTCATCAACATGGTGCAAGCTAACCCGTTTGAAGGAAAGACAAATGAAGATGCAAGCACTCATCTCCGGACTTTCATGGAGATAGGCGCCACCATCAACATCAAGAACATTCCCAAGGGACGATCCTGCCTCGCTTATTCCCTTTCTCACTATCGGGACGAGCAAAGCAATGGTTCTACTCCAATGAACAAGAGATAAACACATGGAAGAAATGTTCAATCGCATTCACGGCAAAGTTTTTTTCCCCACTGAGGCAAAACCAATGCCTTACGTGGAAAAATTGCCAACTTTCGGCAGAAGGGAGAATCTATTCAGGAGGCGTGGGAACGTTTGCAAGAATACATATCGAGATTGCCCTCACCATGGAATGAAGGAGTGGATGCTCTTACAAGGATTCTACCATGGACTAAATCAAAAAGCAAGAGAGCATCTAGACGCCACTGCTGGAGGATCATTCTTATCACTTACACCAGGGAAAGCCGACACACTCATGTGCAAGATATCAGAAAATCAAGGCTGGATCCCAAAGAACACCCAATACTGTCATCAAAGTGAAGAAGTACAAGAAGAACAAAAAGAATTGAAGGCAGTATCAAGCGGGATGGATGTGCTACTTAATTGGCTTGAGGAGGCGAGCCAACTACAAGAAAGGATCGACAAGCTTTACAAGACTCCATGAACGCCTCAAGAAGTTCAAGCTTGGTGGTCCACAAGTTAGCACCGGCCAAATAAAAGACCGAAACCACGACCAACTTACGGGTAAGTATTGAGGTAATGACTTTAATTCGGGCAATAAATTCAAGCAACCTTCCTTACGAGAATTAATTGAAGAGCAAATTAAAATTAATGATAGTTTCTCTAAGAAGTTAATTGCTAATGATAAAATTACGGAAGATATAAATGCTAAAATGGATAGTTTTTTTCTGCTATGATAAAAGAACAAGTTGCTTTTAATATCAAACTAGAATCAAAACTATCAAAATTATCTGGCCGTTATGCACATTTGCTACTAATCATGAGCGGTATGTAATGTTCGAACGAGAGGTGGTAAGCAAACCACCGATCCACCATACCCAACGCACAAAGAAGACCTTTGGCTAGAACACCTACGGCACCCGCAGCCCCTGCACCACCCGTAATACCGGCCAATATTCGTAAGACAAGGATGATGGCGTAGAAGAAGTTGTGCGCCAAGAACCCACCGGACAAGACTTTCACGACACCAACTTCCTACCATATCCAAGAAGAAGTAGAAGACCTCAAATTGATGATCAATTCGGTAAATTCGTAGAGGTGATCCAAAAACTTTATGTCAACATACCTCTACTGGACGCCATGCAAGTCCCAACATACGCCAAGTACATAAGATATATCCTGAACAAGAAGAGACCGCTGCCAACAACGGAGATCATCAAGTTGATGGAAGAATGTAGTGCGGCAATCCTAAACACATCACCCATCAAGAGAAAGGATCCGGGATGCCCCACTATAGAGTGCTCAATGGGAGACCAATTCTTCAACAATGCACTCGTGATCTTGGAGCAAGTGTTAGTGTGATGCCCAAAGTAGTCTTCGACAAGCTCAAGCACCCTACCTTGGTTCCAACATCAATGTGTCTACAACTAGCAGATCAATCAGTTCGTTACCCGACAGGAATCGCCGAGAATGTTCCAGTAAGAATCCGGGAGTTCTTTGTGCCAGTTGACTTCGTTTATTTGGACATGCACCCGAACTCGGGGTCTCACTTATTCTCGGGCGACCATTCCTAAGCACCGCCAACGCTCACATTAATGTCCTTATTTGGAGAAATCACATTTGAGATCAATGGAAAAGAGGAGAAGTTCGCCTTCAAACCCGGACTGAACTTCGCTATCAACGCCGAACATGATCGATCAAGAGAAAACGACGTCGGATAAACCATCCTCTCCGACGGAGGATGCACGGAGGACTAGAAGATTTGGAGGTCCCCGTTCGAGGACCTTAACTACGAACCCTCACCGTCGGGTAAGTCAAGAAAAATCTAAAAACCCAAAAATATTTTATTCCTCGCATTTATTTCCCCGCAACTTAATTCCTGCACTTTTACATTTACCATAATCGAGAAAGAAATCTACGCCCCATGATTAATAATTTTTTGAGTGAAAAACCCGTACAATTACTTCTCTGTGGTGGCATAAAAATAATTTTTACTTGCTGTTATGTTTTTATTTACTTTTTATTCAGAAAATATAAAAATAATGCATCCTTACAAGTGGGACCCACATATCATAGGGACAAACATCAAATCACCACTTTCTTTATTCCCTTTTCTTCTCCTCCATCCATTTTCCATCAAGATACTCCACTTGACCTAATATTCACTATTCTAGCATGGAAAACCAGCAAAGGATGGGCGGTAGAGAGGGCACCCAGTGTGGCCCCACTTGGGGCCGACCGCCCCACATGCAGGCCGATCGGCCCCTCCCCTCGCACTATAAATAGGGTGCCAGCCCCTTGCTTCTCCTCACACAATTCACTCACAAAATCCAGTCACAAGAGAAGTAGTAGCTCGCCTCGAGCAGATTTAGAAGGAAGGAAGAGGAGGAAGAAAGGAGTTTTTTAGGAATATCTTCGAGAGTTTAATCCCCTCTCGTAAGCCCTTTCCCTATAAACACCAGCAATGTTTGGAAGAATACTTAGATCACGCCCCGCTCTCGGAATAATTACGAGCAAGCAATGAGCATTGATACCCGAGCAACACCATCGCCTATCTCTTCTCCATCACCTCACGGCATGACGCTTGATCCAAGGTAAAACTTTAACCCTGGATGTACATCTTCAATTACATGGGGGAGAAGAGAGAAGTAGATATGCCAAGCTGAAAGGTAGAGACTTTGTTCTAACACCTATGTTAGATAATGAATTCATGGACCACATAGGTATATTACGAATTGGGCTTATCTTCCAAATTTTAGGTCGGGTCGACTTTTACGACACCACCGAGAAGGGATGCCGACTCCTCACACTAGAATTCCTCGCACGTTGAACATCACCGATAACGGGGTAACTTTTCGGTTATTCCGTCGGCCATACACCATGACTGAAACAACTAAGCACGGCACTAGGCTTCGAGCCCACCGCCCCATAGGCGTAAGCCTACGAGCGCCCAATTTTAATAGAGAGGCCTTCCGGCAAGATATATCCGGGAAGGAGATGAGCCACCGACCACGCACAAATGATATTCACCTTCCTACCTTGAAATTTTCTGCATAGATGGATGGCCCTTGCCTTTTTCCCACGAAATGACAACATCACTATAAGGATGTCGAACTAGCACTCCTATATGCCGCGGTTGAGAGAACACTGTCTCACCCGCCAAACTATTAGTGGAACACCGGCCGCCGCTTCCCAACTTAGTCGGGGACATAAGTCGTACTTCATTAATCACACGAATAGCTAACGATCGGCTCGCTCGGTGGCGATGTCACCATCATTGATATAAATACTCCACGAGAGATTATAGGGTGCGATCACTTTTCGGCGGGGGGCGATGGATAAAAGAGGAACACGGCGGTATTTCTACCGTCGCGGAAATGGCGCAATCCCGCTTCTAACCGGGATTGGGTATATATTTGTGCAATCTTTCTTGATAAATGTGCGAGCAGTACGCCGGTCCACCGTCGACCATCAAGATCGACGAGCCTCAACCTCAAATTATGCGAGCTGACCGGACCCGAGGGTGCCCCATACCAAGCTTACGAGGGCTTCGTGCCACAATATCCACACCGCGCCTATCCGGGAGGACCACTGCCCACTCAGGACATGCCCGAAGGTAGTAATGCATCATTTATGCGCCCGACATTCTTTTGCGGGGTTCAATATCGTGATTCAGCAACATTCGCCGGTGTGCACACCAATATGCGCACCATGATCAATGCACAAAAAAACGCCCATACGATCTCCTCACCGGCAACAAGAGTGGATGGAACAAAGGGGAGAACAACTGGACGACATCCGAGGGCACGGTGGGACGGCAACACTGAACAACCGACAAGACTTTTTCTACGCCCGAGGCACGGGTAATGCAACAAGCAGCTTGGGGAGTGGTCCCCCCCGTAAAACCCGAGAGGAAACCCCTGTTCAACACCAACACCAACCAACCGTCCGGACCCTTGGGGAAGGAGAGCCCCAAGGTAAGTAATTATCTATCTATTTATATTATTTCGGTTTTTAAATTATTTTCAGCTATATATATATTTATGCTTAGGTTTGTTTAGCTAGATAAAATAAAATAAAGTTTGGTTTTAATAAAAAAAAATATATATATATATATATGAAAACAATAATATTAATAAAGAGTGATGAATTATGCTATAGAACATGATAGATGTTGCTCCTCCGTGATAAATGCCTAGCTTACCATTTTTTTCGCTTCTCCCGTAACATGGATATGATTGTTTAGATTCTAAAAACATGCTTTGAGCTTGAGTTCTGTGGGAGTATGATCTTAAATTTCAAGTCTAGGCAATTGGTGATATGATATGATAAAAGTTGAGCTACTATCTATCTTGTTTCATACGTGACACTTAAATTACGAGAATTAATCTTTGAAAATCTTAAATGATGAGTTTTCCTGTATGACACAAGTTTTTTAAAGCCCTGATAAAATAAAATAAATGCCTTGTTGAAAATATGCTAGAATTGCTTACATTTATATATCTCTCTATGCTTTCAAGAGACTTGGGCATGAAAAAAAAAAAAATGATGATGAGAGAAAAGTGAGACGAGAAAGAGGGAGAGAAATGGACAAGTGTTCTACTAGGCTTAGAAGGGCCTACCTCCCCCTAATAAAAGAGATGAAAAATGGACAAGTGTTCGGGGCGAGTAGGGCCCACATCTCAGAAAAAAAAAAAAAAGAAAGAAAGAGAAAAAAAAAATGGACAAAAGTCATACGAGTTTGGAGAAGAGCTCACCTCTCCAATAATTTGTTCATGTAACCCAAGGTTCTCTTAAAATTATTGCTATAAAGAGAGATATACTTTCGTAAAACAAAAGAAACAGAGAAAAAAAAGGCTAAAAAGAAATTAAATGTTTACTCTTATTGTTGTCATACGGGGAACACTGAGCTTGTACTTTGAAAAATCTTCTCGAGTTATAGTGAAACCACGAACTTGAGACATGGTGTTTGACTTAATTGTTCTATCTTTTCAATAGTCCAAGACTCATGTATGATGAAAACCCCATGCTCTCAAGTAGATATAAGCAAGTTTAAGATTCTGAATTTTTATCCTACCTTGGTTGAGATTTGATTTGGTAACACATACGTAGTCTTGCTAGGGACTAGCAAGAGGTAAGTTTGGGGAGTTTGTTGACGCTCACTAACTCATATTTTTATGCATCAACAATTCATGGAAAAGGACTAAAATATAATTAGATACCCTTATTAGGGGTCTCTACTAATGATTTCCACGAGTTTTGGTAAAGTTGTGATTTGCGAGGGACTTACCGTGAAAAAAATAGCGTAAATGACGTGTCATACGGCCGAAGCGTAACGTAACGCAATCCAACTCGAAACAAGTCTAGAAGGCTCCGGATTACTCGGCGTGAACGAAACTTGACACCGAAGAAAACATCATCTAGAAGACTCCGGAAGCCACGACGCATCACGGGGCCCAGAGTGGGACCCACTACGGGCCGATCGCCCAATAATGGGGCCGATCGGCCTCCCTTGGCGGCCACGCGCAAGCCCCGTCTCCGGAAGCTTCCTCAACCGACTCTAAGACGCAATCTAATCCACCCGTTTAATGCCGGTTTGATCCGAGGGTGTCGGTATGATCCCGAGATGTATCTAGGTCAAACCCCGCACCTCCTCCGGGCTATATAGCAGCCCCCGGCTCCCGGAACAATGGGTCATAATCAAGATCCGAAGCCTCAAGTCATCATCAAGTAGAAGATCAAGTTGAAGCCAAGGCAGGAGAAGAGGAGGCACCACCAAGAGATAGGATAGCTAATTCATCGCTCTAAATAGATCTAGAGCCTAGTTTAGATAGAAAGTCGGAGTTTAGAGAAGAGAGAGCGCCCGCTCCCGGTTCTAGATCCGTAAAGTCACCATGGATCAATATTATTATTGTTTTCCTACAACTTTATGCTATTTCATTACTATGCATGCAATTATTCTATTTTTACTTTATTCTAGTCATAGCATATTTGATATAATCATTATTCATGATAATTCAACGCGCTTATTCGTAGAGCTCCTAGTATATTACATGAGTATGCTAGGTAGTAGAGAGTATGTAAGCATGGTGCTTAGATATAATTTACTTGCTTCACCTTATATGCCGGGTCGCGGTGGTAGATCGTAGTGGTGACAAAGCACTATTGAGTCCTTTGCAATCCATCCCCGTATATAAGACTAGTCGATAATGGTTCTTGGGTTAATCTTGTTTCGTTCTCGATTTTCTTAAGTAATCTTGAGGTGCACATTCTTATCTATGGTTTTGATTTATATATGATCTTATGCTATGCCTTTTAAAACCATTTAATAGAATCTTTGTATGCTACATAAGAAGCGTCCCTTTGTCTTAAATCCAATCCTAATCTCACTAGGAATTAGTTTTATCCTATACTCACTACGTGTGTGCCTGCCTCACTTTTGTCTCATATACCTAATTGCTATTTATTATTGGCTTACTTTGTTTAAGTATATCTTTGAATACTACAAAATCTCATTAATATTCTATCACTGTCTTTAATCATTTGAACCGCCTATCATATCTTCCTCGTGGATTCGATATTTAAAACCCTCCCGGGTGAAATGCTCTTTGGACATCCGTGCGCTTGTGGATCTATAATTATTTTCTCGTAAGCATAACAAATACCAACACGGTTACCATTATTCTCGCCGATGTTCAGTATTTCGGTGGTTGACGGAGCTGTGCTCCAACACTGGTATTAGAGCGAGGTTCATTGGAGAAGGAGCCTCTAGTGGCGGAGAGGTGAAGGAGTTGCAACAGGGTAGATTGAATCTACGAAGTCGAAGAAGGAGGAGGCATTACACAAGAACCGGTGTTATGGGTGACAAGAATCAAGAGCTCAGTCTTTGGCATGGAACCGGGCTACAAGAAACCTCACCTAGCCAATGCCGATGCGCATGAATTACCATGAGTGGTCTTCACACGTGCAATGTAACCTAGAAGCCATGTATTTGTGGGATGCGATCGAATCCGGCATCATGACCGGCTTGCCTTGGGTCCCATGCATTGTGGCACGCCTCGGGAGATGCACTCGATGTTGTTGAACAAGAATTCAGTACAAGAGGCATGGGAGGCAATCAAGTCGATGCGTTTGGGGGCAGATAGGGTGAAGGAGGTGAATGCACAGAAGCTGTTGTTAGAATTTGAGTCAATCTCGTTTAGATCGGGGGAGTCAATTGACAAGTTTGCAGTGTGTTGGCGTTTCTTAATGCAAACAGAAAGGGTTCCGCAAGCGCACGGAAATGCCATTGTAGCTTTCACCCGGAAGTATTGTGGTATCATATTTCCAATGGGGAAGGCATGGTGTAGAAGTCTCTAATACAAACATGGACACAATAACATGACTATGCAATTGACCCAAGCTCATAACAGGAGTTAAGTACGGTAGATAAGGGATAACTTGACACACACATTCGAGCAATCTTAAGGATAAAGAAAACCCTAAACCGGAGCAAGGCATATCCCTGAATAGCTATGTTAGAGAGCAAGTATACTACATGCTTGTACCATTAGAGATTCTAAGTTAAGATAGCCATGGTCCTTTGTTGACTTACTGGCACCGGCTTATACCGGTTGCGGTACCTCCTCCGCAAATGCTCGCACCACCCGAGGCGTGGGGATTACAAGGGACGGACAGGCTGTCACCACCGCCTACCACCTCGTCCGTCTCGATGAATGGGGCAACCGAAGGTAGCCTCTAGCCTAGACACCACGCCCAAGCTATTGGCTACTACTCTAGCGTGTTAACAAGGCTTACCCGTCCCTGGGGTCCTTCTACTAGAGCATCCGCCATGAGGACGAACGGCGATCCCATAACCCAACAACAACCAAGACTAACTCAAAGTAGAACTCTTCATCTCAACTTGATTTGGTCTAAACATGTATGTATGATAGATTAAGCATAAGGTTCTATATGACAAGATCATAACATGAAAACTATATACTAGTTCATATGCTAAGATCATATCATAAGAACTATACTCTAGTTCATAGCATAGCTACATTGATAATAAGAACAAGAACAAGATGAAGAACATGATATGAAGAACAATAAATGGGTCATACCAAGCACCTCCATAGTTGATCTTGAACTTGTATTACATCTTGCCAAGCTCCTAATACTAACCAAAAAGTAAAAGATACAAGTGTGGAGGGAGATAGCTCTTGTGTGGTGTGTGTTGAGGTGAGAGCTCTCCCCTTCTATTTATATCTAACATGGTGCAGTAGGTAAAAATGGAAGCACCTAGCAATACCGCCTATGCATGGCGGCATGCAACCCACTGTGAAAGGTCGGCTCGAGAGGCGGCACCGTGGGTCCGGCGGGACCCACTTCCAAGTCCGCCGGACCGAAAGTGTGGCCCGCCTCGCGATCGCCTTTCGTCAGGTGGGCTCTCGGGCCGGCCCGATCCGTAGTTGCCAGTGCTTTGGTCCACTTGTTCTTTGAAGTGGGCTTTCTCTATTCCCTTTGATTGCGCATTCTGGAATGTGTGTTACGCTTTGCGCTTTGTTCATTGCCGTGCATTTCCACTTGTTTCCGGCGTTTGTCCCGCAAAACATGTTATCTCGAGAAACAAGTGGAATGGGGTCATAGCATATGTATATGTGTCATAAGTATGCTTGTTTCCGGATTTGGACAAAAATTGACGGTATAAAATGGTCGATAACGACCGCCAACAAGTCCCAAGCTTAACTTTTGCTCGTCCCGAGCAAATAGCTAAAGTACTTGGTTGTTGATCGAGAGTTGCTACAATGACGATATAATACAAGATGTACCATGCTTATAACAAAGTATTCTTCCGCAATTTAAATAAGTTGGCACCTAGTATTCACCTTTTATTTCTCAACGTATGTGGGGCTTTTAACTTTCTCCAATTTCTTGGGTGGTTGCAAGATAGAATGGTTGCTATAGAAACACTAATCATTCATTCTTTTGATCAACCTTCTATCCGGATTTTTTTTTATATAAATGCTTTTGAGAAAATATGGGCTATTTTTTTGGAGAGGTGGGTTCTACTCACCCTTGGACTTGTGTCCATTATTTCCTCTCTTTCATTTTTTTTTCTTTTTTTTTTTGGAGATGTGGGCTCTACTCGCCCTTGGACACATGTCCATTTTTCATCTTCTTTTTTTTTTTTCTCTTTTTTTTTCATAGCCAGCATCTCTCTCTATCTTTTTTTTTCCTTAAAAAAAAAATTCCGGATGTCAAGCTTCACTTGGAACTAAATTATAGTAGAATCTCTTTGCACCATATCATATCCGGCAACAACTTAGAAAAGGATCATGTATTTGCAAACCCACAATTCGTTTAAGTGTTTCAAGGTGAGACATTATTAGCCAACAAACTTAAATATTGGGGAATACAAAGTCATAAACTAGACACAAATGAATTATAGACAGAGCAACTATTCATCATTTCAACATGGAGAAACTAACATTCTTTAACACATATGAGAGTGGAATGAATATTATTATTATTATTATTATTATTATTATTATTATTATTATTATTATTATTATTATTATTATTATTATTATATTTTCATCATATCTCATCATTATAAGATAGAAAAGATAAAAAATGTGAGATACATGTTACCTTCGTGGAGTCCTCCCCAAGCTAGCTTGTGACTTACCTCTTGTGATAATGCTACTTGGTGCACACCATGGCCTATTTTGTGGTTCATGGCCTCTCTTGAGCGTGCTAGGAGACTCCCCCAAGCTTGTCTTTTTATGACATCAAAGTAATAGGACAAGACTACTTGGGTTTGAAAGGTTTATTATTATCATTATTTTGTTAAATGTTTTTTTTTTGGTTCATCGAACAAGTTTTCATCTCCTGTATGCTTGTTGACGAAGATGGATGAGGAATCGTGGCGATGGCGTGCATGGTTCGGCATCCAAATTTTAGATCGCTTCACGACCGCCACCGATCAGGTAGATGGAATAGGTCTCGTGATGGGTGTATGCTTGGGAAACAACATTGTGCTCCCTTTCCAAAGGTTTTTGATGCAGATGCAGGGCTGTAGTTGGTGCACACTAACCTATGTAGATAGATGACTCCACCAACGCCTAGAGGCAAATTGTATTTTCTCCTCATTGTTGATGATTATAGTCGTTACATGTGGATTGAGCTCTTGGCAACCAAAGATGAGGCATTGGCAAATCTAAGTTCGAGACAAGTAGTTAGGCTGCAGTTTGGGAGGCGATTGAAAGCGCTTAGAGCAACTCCAACGGTTTGCCATTTGTGTTTGGCATTCTCAAATTTTGCCAAAAAGCTTCAAAAACTCCCTCCAATAGTTTGGCATTTGGAGTTGGCAATTTAGTGAGTGTTGGCAAATCAGGCCGTTTACGCGCATTTATACGCGCACGATGTTTGGCATCTGGGGGCACATCTGTACATATTAGAAGAGGTGGAAGGGCATAAACATAATTTTGTTTCTGCCTCAGGGTTCCTGAGGTAAGTTTTCAAGAGGTGGAAGGACATAAACATAATTTTGTTTCTCTTCTAGGGTTCCTGATGTAAATTAGATCTAAGTTTGGTAAATGAATTATGCCAAACTGTTGGAGATGAACTCTTTTTTGACTTGGCATTTGCATTTCACATTTGGCAAATAGAGAAATTGCCAAACTATTTTTGCCAAAGCTCTTGGAGATGCTCTTAGGACAGAAAGTGGTGGGTAACCTAACTCTTGTACATTCGTGATCTTCTGCAATGAACACGGCATCAGACATAATACCACTACCCCTTACACACCACAATAGAATGGTGTTGTGGAGCAGGCGATCAAGATGGCTCGTTGCTTGCTCAAGAGTATGAAGGTGCCACCAAGTTTTTGGGGAGAGGCTGTGGCGACAACCATATACATATTAAACAGATCCCCGATGAAGAGCATGAACGACAAGACACCATTCGAGGCATGGTTTGGGAAAAATCTAGGGTGAAACATTTGAGGATGTTTGGGTGTGTTGCTTATGTAAAGCAAGTTGGACCTGGTGTAAACAAACTTACTGCCAGATGCATTGCAGGGGTGTTTCTAGGCTATGAGCCAGGAACGAAAGGCTATTGGGTGTATGATCCCCTAAATGAGAAGATCATGGTGTCGCGTGATGTGGTTTTTGGTGAGAAAAGACCATGGAATTGGGGTGGAAGTGAAGGGGAGGTGAATAGGGAGACATAGCACATTTAGGGTGCATGGTTATGATGACACTATTCCCTATCCGACAACAGGAACTTCCAATGATTCTGAAGATGTTTCGGTTTCGGATTCTGAACATGCTAATCCAGGCTCACCTGCCTTGTCAATTCCATCGGTTAGGGGGTTCTCAAGCATGCCTCTGTGAACACATGGTTGATTATAACCATTTATGTTTAGCTTTTGTGATGAGTCATTGTCAACTCTCAACATTTTTATTCTATTTTCACTTTCTTTCTACCTTGGTTATCTTCACCCAAGCACATGCGGTGTGTCGGAAGACGTTGTTTCTTGGCTTGTGTTGTGCGGGTGTTGAGCTCGAGATGGTGGTCAACGGCGAGGTGAAGATCAAGGAGGACATGCCGTGCCGATGGACCCGGAGCGGTGAAGGACAGACGTGAGGCTTGGATCGAGGGACCAGAGCGCCGGGTGGCTAGCCGTGGTGGCTGACACTTGGGACATCGACATGTGCAAGGACGCGTGGAGTGACCGTGTCGATCGGGTCAAGACGGCGTGCGGCAGAGCGGGGAGCTCGGATGACTTGGCGACTTCGGGCGGTCAAGACGGGCGATGACACGTGTCGAGGAGGTTTGGTGGTTTGTCCTCAAAACCATCGGGGCGCTGTTTTTCGTGGTTTGGGCCTCAAAACCACGGCGCTGGTTTGGTGGTTTGGGCCTCAAAACCATCGGCGACATGTTTCGCGGGTTTGGTCCTCAAAACCCGGGTGAGGTTCCGATGGCGGAAGGACGACACGTGGCGGCATCGGGGAGTTCGCGTCGGCGAAGCTACTGGTGAGAAGGCGCGGTGGCCGTCGAATCAAGTTTATCCCGAGTCGGACCATATCGCCCATGGCTATTTTTGGTTTGGCTCTAATTAGGCTTAGGGATAAAATGGGGAGTGAAATAAACCTGTTAAATAGGTAGAGGGAGTCCGCAACCTCTGTTACTTTTCTTCTATTCGCGTTTTTATTTTTGCCGTAGGTTTTTGCCTTTCCGTAGTGTTCTTGAGAGAGAGAGGTCCACAACTGAAATTGATGATTGTATAATTTTGAGATGTTTTTGTGTGGGAAGAGGTGGCCCTAATCCACCTCATGCCCTCTGGGATTTTTGAATCGGAGCTGTGATTTTGTTTCCACATGATCTAGTCTTTCTCCCCAATTTTCGTTTTTGTTCGTGATCTGAAATTCTTGAATTTCAAGTTGGGTTCGAAAGCCATGATTCGTTTGGAATATCTCGTCAATTCTCCGGTGAATTCAGTGTAAATTTAGGGATTAAATCATGGTATATTTGATTGGATTTGTTTGATTCTTGGATCGTGCGTTTTTCTATTCCCTTGCGCGTGCGTGCTAGTCATGGTGTCCTGGAGAACACCACGGTGAAATCTGAGTAGCGCTTGCCTGCGGTGCTCTCGCCGATCGTTTTTAGCAAGAAGGCAATTTCTTGTGTTCGATTTGTTAGATTCTTAGGATCGGCTAGGTGTAGATCAGTGGGAGAAAACTTGTTCTTAATAACTTGATAAACAGCATGTATACGGTTTCCTAGTACAAGATCTAATAGAGTAGAAGAACAACATTAATGAGAGAGGAGTCGAAGAATTGATGTTTTGTGTTCGTCATGGTTGTGCGACGGTCGATGCAATGGCGGCGGTGGAGGTCTTCCCATCGCCGACGGTGCGCCCTTGATCGGTTAGGGTTTGGACAGTGGGGTGGCGGCTGTACTAAACTCGTCACCTTAGGCCGTGGCCTCCACCTCCTCTTTTATAAGCACGTGCGACGGGGGCCCTCCAACCACTAATGGGTTGGGCTCCCCCGATCAAGGAGCAGATCAAGTTCCGTTGTGGGCCGTTGGGCCCAATAAAAAAGAGTAGATCAATTCCAACATTCTCCCCCTTGATCTCTTCTTAACAACTTATATTAATCTTAACTTAAATACTTATCACTGTTCCATTATAGATCAATGCGTAGAGCATGCCTCACCGTCATAGCCAAATTGCTATTGGACTTGACAGCTACATACATCTCTCTAAGTCGGAATAGAGGCTTAACTGCGGCCTAAGTGTCCAGAACTCATTAGCTTTCCCATAAACCCATGTCGACTGTGTATTCTCTGAACACACTGGGTGGTAGGCCTTTGTAAGCGGATCCGCAAGAACTTACTCAATACTTATATGCTTGATAATCTAATAATGATTCTGGACTTTCCCCTTTACAACATATAACTTAGTGTCAATGTGTTTGGCAACACACTTGACCTGTTGTCTCAGGAGTAATACTACTTATATGGTTATTGCTGTTGTCAACCATTTTTCAATTCCGGGCACTGGTTATCTTAGCCATTTGCCTGTCCCTCAGCCTCATGACATGCTATATCACAACTTAGCATCACTAATGTTACTGAAACTATTTCATTGGAGCTTTTCCACAATAAAACTCCAACTATAAGTATTAGCAAGCAATTGTGGAGTTGTTGCAAAACTTAACTTAAGACTATGTACTCACATCTATTTGTGAGTATTTATTTTTTCTTTTGCTAATCATGAGACCGATACTTATAATTCCATTCCAGTGATCTATAGCTGGAGTGGTCTTTGCCAAAACAACCCGGATGGACTGAGTCAGGGCAATCTTATGCATTTATTAAGCTTCCAACAGCTGAAGCATATGGTACCATCTTTATATGATCAGTTTCTTACTGATTCTAATCACACTAAAATCTCTTTCTTACTGATTGTGATCACACTAAAATTCCTAAGATATTGCCCTTGACCATGAAGAACAGGCGTAGGTTTTCTCGCATGCATAACTTATTGCTTTGGAATCTTTTCTAAGTATGCATTTGCGATAGTTCTAATACCCCTTCCTTATCTCAGTGAGTTCTAATTGCTTAAAGAAGTGACATTTCACCAAGATCATTCTAATTTAATTCTGGGGAATAAATTTCTAATTCTATAACTCTATACTAATGCAACTGTCATCTTATTCTCCTTAACTGAAATTTTCTTATTATATCTCATTAAACCTTAGATGCCACCGTCCGGTGTCTTATATCAACCCATAAATGCATTTCTTCTTATGTTATCCTATGTGTTATATTCTTATGCAACCATCTCATACTAATCCCCACTGAGGAATATTTTCTATATATCCATCTAATGTAATTCTGAATTGTAATGCGCCACTGATACTTATTGCAGCATACTCATCCTCTTCGCATAAATCCTTTCATTATAAGCCGTACTCTTTACACATTTCCCTTTGGAGTCACTTTTCACCTTGTAGACCCATATGTAGCCTACTGATTTGGCTCCATTAGGAATATCCTCTTCTTATATCTTAACGTATTCCCTTTAGAGTCACATCTTATCTTGTAGACCCATAACGGCCTCTTGGTTTGACTCCATTGGGACTTTCATCCTATTCTTACATAACAACTAAACACTTCAAAGAGTGGGTATTTTTCGATGGCCTTATTCAAATGAGGTGGAATCACCTTCTATTTGAAAATTCTTTTGGTCGATAAACCTCATAATCATCGATATAACTGACCTTCATTATTTGCGCCTTATTGGACTATTGCTATTCTTCCTCTTGCTCAACATAAGGCTCTAAGGATCTCGAAGGACAAGTTCCAAATTCTCATTATTTATCGGCAAGGGAGAACTAACAACAGGTTTGGCACTTCAATGTTTGACATTATTGGTGCAACAAGAGCAAGTAACCTAAAGTATGGTTCTTAAAATATCCGAGTGGACACTTATTTCTTGTGCTATCTTGCTCCCTTAATTGCACTCTCTTGAGGAGTTAGGTCTTTAAACCATGCTCCCCCAGTTACTTATTCTCTAAAACTTTTGTTTGGGTTTAATCTGTTAAACTCATATAGTGCCTTATCTAGTATGAATACCGGTTGAGTACGCTATTTTTAGTCCTCTGATTAGGGGTATCACTATTATGACCATCGTACTCCCTCGACAATCATATTTATCTTTTATAGATCACTAATCATAGTTGTCTTTAATGCAGTGTATGCATCTCATTATCTAAAATCTCATATTCTTATCTAAATCAAAATCTCATATACTTATCTAAATCAAAAATCTCATATTATCTAAAGTATAAGGGAGTATCATTCTTAATTGTCTCACTTTTCTCCCCCTCGAAGTGTGGCATAAACTTTCCTGCCACGATTCGAAAAACCATTCTAAATTTTATTTCTTAACTCTTATGGGAGTACTATTTTCTTATTTTACTTGAACAACTAAGCTTAGTGTTTTAGATTCTATTGAACCTTCTATTATCTTTAAACTCATTGAGTGCTGAATAATAATCGCTACACAATAGAAGTGAAGTACTAGGATAGCATAAGAACTACTCCAAACTTCTCTCCCAATGTAGGATATAATGAAAGCACATGAATTATCCCGCGATGCAAGGTAGTATGACTTAAGTGGTATACCAACTTTACCTCACCATGCGGGTTATCTTTGGTATTGACTAAAACTTTTTCGCCAAGCGAGATAGTTCCCTTGAAGGAACTTAAATGCCAAGTTTGGCTCTTATCATAATACTTAAATGCCAATTTTGGCTCTTTTCATCATCACATTTAGAAATAAATCTGAACATTCTATAATATGCATGCTTGATCCGGACGTTGGTCAAAATAAACATGCATATAACTCATTGCAACTCTTATCATAATGACTAAACTGAAAAACAAATTCTCGAGATAGTGAGTATATTAAACAATGCTTAAACTGAACTTTTATTGCTCTATTTTATTGGATTTATATCCATGAAGTCAAAACTTTAAGTTCTAATCTATAACACCGTTGGGCAGAGATAGAATAGAACATTATTCTTATACATCAACTCTACATCACCGTTGGCGTAAATAGAATTAATGCATAAATCTAATGCATGAATCGATGAATAACAACTATAATATCTTTATACAACTTTGGCCTAAAAAAAATAGCAATATGACTAATAGAACATTCTTTTACACTAATTCTATATCACCGTTGGCGAGAAATAGAAGTAGTGCCTTGCTAAATTCATAATATTGCTATTACAACATCATAATACAACTTTGGTAACATACACAACTATTCTTAGATACTCAACATCACTATAGCGAAACTTTTATCTTTTATCTTAATCTTCTCTCACGAAAAATTGGTTAGTTTGGCGCAAGTGGTTTTATGAGAGATTCAAACTTAAACTGAAACTATAAATTATAATATTATTATCATCAACGTTGGTCAGAAGATAACAATACCATAATATAACTTAAAGCAAAAACTTTCTACTCCTCTATTTAAATTTTCTCGTTGGTTCCAATTTAAATAGAGGGCGAAGATCTTAATTCACAGTTGAATCTGAATCTTACTTTCCTCATATGCTCTCTCGAAAGATCTTACACATTAGTGTAGTGCACTTTTGGTAGAGATTGTACTTAACTAAAACTCATCAAATAATATTTCTGAAATTCTTTGTAGCGAAACATATACAAAAATCTGAAATTTCTTTGACGAAGCGTCTCATAATACTTATTTCTCTCTCTAAACAAATTATCCCGTTGGTTCAAATTTGAATAGAGATTGAATTTATACTCAAAAACATCGAAGATAATAGCTTATGGAAAAGAAAATCAATTCAAATAAACATAATCTTAATTTTCTGAATAAACATAATTGCTCTTTAAATTAAATTCTCCCGTTGGTTCGAATTTAATTAAAAGAGACAACTTTAAATTAACTTAGCAAATGAAAACGTGTACTAAAATTAAAATTTCCTTGTCGAAACATGCTAAAATACTAAATTTCTCTCTAAAACAAATTATCTCGTTGGTTCAAATTTGAATAGAGAGACAAAAATACTCAAACTATAAATTTAGTTTTACGGATAAAGAAAAAAAACTTAAACTGATGCTTAATTTTCGCCCAATGGCCTTTGCGAGCTGCCCATACAACCCGCGTAGCTAAATGAGTGTACTTCTAAAATTCTTAGCGGAAACTAATGAATAATCTTATAATAATTCTTAGAATCTTAATTACTAATCTGCTCTTTAAAAAATTAAACTCTCCCGTTGGTTCAAATTTAATTAAAAGAGACAACTAAATATTCTTGAGCAGCGAAGACAAATAAATGATCTTATAATGACTCTCACAATCTTAATTACTCTCTCGAAAAAATTTAATCCCGTTGGTTCATAAATTTAATGTGAAACTAAAAATTCAAATCTTAACTTAATATTACAAAATACTGCTGAAATTCGTGAAGAAAAAAAATAGAAAAGCTTCTTTGTTTCTTAGTTGGGCCAGGGCGAACCAAATTGGCCGAGATCGAAAACCGCCCGCGAGGCGGTGCGCATCGATCGCGAGGTAGCGGAAAAACAGCCCGCCCGCAACACGTCTTTTTTTTTTTTTTGTTTCAACTCGGTTTCTAAATCATAAAGGTCTTGTTCATTATTGGGCCCAAGATACCTTTCGGCCCACGGTGAAAAACGGCCCGTGGCTTCGCTTACGCGGCTTGGGCGAGCCGCCCGCCTTGATCTTGGCCATCCGGCAGAAGATCCGAGCGGTGGCGTGGCTTTCGGAGGGATAAAACCAGCGCCACCGGCTGAACCCTAACCCTGTTCTTATCTTCTTATCCTCATCTCGGTAGCGCGCGGCCGATTCAGTTCCGGTCCCGCGCCGGCGAGGTGGACAGCGTCACTAGCGCCGACTAGGTGGACCGTCGGTCCTCTGTCCCGCTCCCCCGCGACTTCTAAGCGGCGGAAAAAAACTCACCGCCCGGCGAGCCCCAAAATCCGGCCGGCGCGGCGGCGCCCGAGGAAGAGCCGGTGCCGCCGCGGGCTTTTCGCGCCGGCGCCGCGTGCTCCGCAAAGGTAGAGTGCGGCGCCGTCGAGGTTCCGCTCCGGCACCGGGGATGCGGCCGGCCGGCCCGGCGGCGGCGCTGTGATATCACGCGACCCGGCTCGGCGGTCGGCAACGATGGCTTGCTCGGGGGTAGCCTCTCTGATTTGCTAATATTAGGGTTAGGGTTTGGTTGAGTCTCTAACCCGATCCAGGAAAAAGAATCGGCCGAATCTGTTCTACTCGATTTGACTCTAGATTAGGTTCTTAGATTAGGTTTACGTGGTTCTTAAATCGACCGATCCGAGAGACACATGCTAATTTCGTTCCAAAAGAAATACCCGATCTGGATCTACACCATAAAACCTGAGCTCCGATACCATTGTTAGATTCTTAGGATCGGCTAGGTGTAGATCAATGGGAGAAAACTTGTTCTTAATAACTTGATAAACAGCATGTATACAGTATCCTAGTACAAGATCTAATAGAGTAGAAGAACAACATTAACAGAGAGGAGTCGAAGAATTGATGTTGCCTGTGTTCGTCATGGTTGTGCGACGGTCGATGCAGTGGCGGCAGTGGAGGTCTTCCCATCGCTGACAGTGCGCCCTTGATCGGTTAGGGTTTGGACAGTGGGGTGGCGGCTGTACTAAACTCGTCACCTTAGGCCGTGGCCCCCACCTCCTCTTTTATAAGCACTGTGCGACAGGGGCCCTCCAACCACTAATGGGTTGGGCTCCCCCGATCAAGGAGCAGATCAAGTTCCGTTGTGGGCCGTTGGGCCCAACAGCGAGAGGAGATCAATTCCAACACGATTTTCTCTCTGCCTGTTCGTGTCGTGCAGATCAGCGCCAAGTGCTCACCATCTTCGAGCAGCTGTTTTGTCCGTGGGAATCCAGGTCGGTCGATCTCTAGAGCTGAGCCCGTCAGGCAGCTTGCAGCAAGTTGTCAGGTTGAAATTCAGGCGCCCACCCATCTTGGTTGATCGGCAAGGTAAACAAGTCTGGTGCCGTAACTTCCCTCTCTTGCATCTATAAATTCCTACTTCTAGCAATCATTAGCCTATCATTGGAGCATTAATTCATATATATTATTTTGGGTAGAATTGTATCAATGATGTGCAAATTTTCCTGCTTTGCCGTTAGTTCTTTTCTGCAGGTTCAGAGTTTGCTGATCCTGTGCATGCTGACCACCAAGGCCCTTCAGTTTGCATGTGTCTTTTATTCAGCTGGGCACTAGATATGTTTGAGTTTGAGAGAATATCTTTCCTGCAGCAGCTTGTTATTTCATATTTGATCTGATTCACAAGAGTTGTAGGATTCCAGGTCTCAATAGTTGGCAGTTCTTTTTGTTTCGCTAGTGTCCTGTGCTTGTTCTGATTTCTACTGGAATGTGTCCGTTTGAGCTCCGAATTAAGATCCGATTTTTGGCAATGAATTTCTACTGAACCATGGATTTTATTTGAGTGCTCCTGTCACTAGTTGACTTGGGTATTCTAATTTTGGGAACCGGCTTCTCCTCCATAGGAGTTGAGCGTCTCATTTTCGTGCATCGGTTCGAGTAGTTCGTATATCGAGGATTTTCTTGCCGTGTGAGAGGCGTTTGAGGTGTCCCCGCTGTGTTCCTAGGGAACATCCACCCTATCATTTGGGTCATGGACATCGTGCTTGTTTCGGTGTTTAGCGGTGAACTTGGGACAGTGGCCTAAATTTTTTGAAAGAAAAATTTACGGCTCCCATTCACCCCCTTCGGTCGCCGTTTCGGTCCTACAATTGGTATCAAAGCGGTTAAAGATCACTCCACCTTAATCGGTCCGTGATCCATAGAAGGCGACATAGATCATCGCGGTTTTGGCCGGTTGGGGGCAAACCGCCGGAGTTCGATGGAACGAACTATCCCTATTGGAAAATCAAGATGCAAGCACATCTTATGGGGATAGATTCACGTGTTTGGGAAATTATTGAGGATGCCAACTATGTGGTTCTTGCTGCTCGTGTTGGTCAAGAACAAATTGACCAACACAATGCCAATAGTCGGGCTCGTAGTGTTCTTTTCTCAAGTTTGAAAGATACCGAGTTTGAGCGTGTCTCGGATTGTGCTACCGCTCGAGAGATCCGGGTGAGGTTCAAAACTATCACGAGGGAACCCCTCAAGTGAAAAACAGACTCTTTGAGACATACAAGCGAGAGTACTAGAATTTTGTTCAACTTGATGGCGAGTCGATTGATTCTTTGTTTGCTCGTTGTTGACGGTCACTAACGACATATTTTTCCCGTCAACTTACTACCATAAAGGGAGTAAAACTATACATTTTATACTCATATACATTTATCACTAATAAAATTCCACTTGTAGTGTCTAGTATTTTATTTTGCAGGTTTATAATAAAAGCAAGTGGAAAAGCGACCAAAGTATGCCATCTGAAAGCGCATTCTTGCAAAACACAAGCCTAGAGCAAATCGACCAAAAAACATCAAAATTGGGCGAGCAAAGCCCGGCCCACAACTTTTCAAGACGAAGGGCGCCAGCCCACCGAAACATGGGCCAAGCCGAGCCCGGGGGTGTCTTGGCACACCCCTTGGTGCGCCGCACCACCCTCCCCGAGGGCGGTTTCGGCCCAGGCTCGGGGGCGGTTCATTAACCTTCCTTCACGGGGGTTACCGACGTGGGATGGTCGGTTTGGTCTGATTAGGAAGGTGTACCAGGTCGGTTTTGGTGTAAATTAGCACTTAGGCCCCTCCTCCAAGTGTATAAGTAGTCCCCCTCTCTTTCTCTCTCAACACATACCACTTGGAGTCCAGCAACCAGCATTCTTCCTCTCTCTACCACCTCTACCTCTCTCTCTTCTTCTACTTCTTCTTCTTCTTCTTAGTTCTTGGTTTGCACTTGGAGTAGAAGAGCTACAAGGAGGGCTTGTCTCCTAGAAGAAAGTGCCTTGGTAATATATATCTTCTCAATGGAGCATTCTTCTATTTGCAAGTCTTATATCTATGTTCTTGGCCTAACTTATGAACTAGAGTATAGTTTTGTTCATGTTCTTGTGTTGGTATATGAACTAGCATATAGTTTACATATCATAATCTTGACATGTTCATATCGGTTCATCATCGATCATCATATGCCTAACTTGATTAGAGGTGGGATATCGGTTCGTTGTTCCTTCGGGTTTGCTCTTGTTCTAGTCCGGTCCATTCGGCCAGTGGGGATCTGGGGGGACAAGAGTAGTGTTTTTGATATGCGGGCATGGTGCCCGGGTATTACAACACCTGCGAATATGAGAGCATGCCACAGTTGAGGGGTAGGCGGCTGGGTCGTGACAAGCCTTGACCGTCCCTTGAAATCCCCCCCCACGTTCGTATGTCTTTGTAGGAGTTCGTAAATGCCTCGGCGGGAAGCTTGGGAGACTTCTGGTGGGGTCTCCCCGGTATCCTAGACTTAACCATGCTTAAATCATGTTTGCATATGATCCTAACTATTCATTTGTATGGCCACGACTAGATACATTAGAATTACTCCATTAGGTTATTCATTTATTCTTTATCTATTTTCTTTATCCTTTCTTTGGTGGATTCTTAAGTGTGTGTCACACTATCCATAAACCAGTTATTGCTTACCCCTATTATGAACAGATTGGTCTAAACAAACACATGTTCCTCTATTCAAATGCCATGCTAGCTTATTAAACACATGCCTTCCTTTGGGAAAATATAAATAACAATACCCTGAATACTTAGGGTGAAATGCTACAATGATAGATCCGTGCGCTTTGCGGATGAAATATCTAAGATGGCAAGATCTATCCCGTTGGCGTTCTGTTTGGATCACCGACATGGTGGTTTCACAGGGATGTCGGCGGCGCATTCGGGCGCTGTTATTGGGGATGGGTTTTATACTGTCTCTATTGATTGCGCTAAGAAATGTCAACACTCGTTTCCAAACTATCATCAACAAGATGCGGGCAAACAAGCCTCGAGATACCTTATGATGATCATGAGAGAGCAATCAAACTTCTTTATGCTCTTGATCGGAAGGTTTGGGATGTTAAAGTGAATGCGATTCTTGAATCTCCCACTTTGGACACTTTGACGGTGGATGAGGTATTTAGCAAACTAAAATCGAGTGAAATCGATAATCAAATTCAAGCTAAACTCAAAAATCCCACCGCTTCTTCTTTGGCTCTTGTGTCCGGCAAAGGAGGCTCTAGTTCTTTACTAATGCATCACAACCTAGCTTTGCCTTGTCTTCTCTTGTGAGTGTGACAGAGGAACAATTGGAGGTGCTCGGAGACGATGAGCTGGCGCTTGTGATTAGCCGCTTCTCTCGAATCCACAACAATCGCTCAACCGCCGGCGTGGTGGTAGTGGTCCGAAGGAAGGATGCTTCGGATGTGGTGATCCTGATCGCTTCATCGCCAATTGTCCGAAGAAGAACAAGCGCTTCAACGACAAGTACACCTCCGACAAGCCAAGCTTCGAGAAGCGCAAGGACAAGCATACTTCATCCTCCAAGCACAAGTCTAAGAGAAGCTTCGACAAGGAGGCAATCAAGAGAAAGTTCCTCAAGCGGAACAAGGCGCAAAAGTGATCCTTCCTCACCAACCACAGCGACCTCGAGAACGCCACCGACGACGATCAATCTTCCTCGAGCGACGAGTTCGAGGAGAACATTGAGGACAAGCTGAACGGGTTGTGCTTCTACGCGGGCTCCACACACGGCGGCTTCTGCACCATGGCACTTGGAGATGAGGCAAGATGGCAAGGGCGTGGCCGACAACGATGACTCTTCTTCTGAGGTATCTCCCACAATCGATTCCCTCTGTGCTGAACTTGAGTCTATGAATGATGCGTTAGTTTCTCAAGATAAATTGCTTAAGCGTGCTGTTAGGGAGAGGAAGGAGTATAGAGAGAAGTTGGAGATGGCCTTGAGTGAGTTAGAGTTGGCTAGGAAGCTTTGTTGCTTTATATCGATGAGCCTGAATGTGACGCTTGTGCCGTGCATATGTCTAGCATTATGTCTTTGCAATCTAAATATTCTGCATTGCTAGATGAACATGTTGAGTTGAAGGCTAGGCCTATCTTTGTTGGGTGCATGCAAGTCCTTTCGGGCTTTGCGATCCGAGCTGGCAGAGAAGGATGCTAGAATCTCTTTACTAGAGAAGGCCGTTCAGATAACATGGTTACTAAGTGCTTTTGTTGTGAGGCTTTGGAGTTTGAGATTGAGGCTTGCGGGGCGTGACAAGTTGAAGACCGTGGAGGACAACACACACCTCCTGGGTCTGTCTTGAGTTGGGTGTCTAGTGGAGAGCCACGAGTTGGGCATGATGATGACTCAGTTCAAGAGAGGAACTAACACATCGGGTTTAGGCTTTGTTATAGGTGGGAAGGGTGAAAACTTGTATGGCAAGGTTGGTCGAGCATAGTGGTTTGAACCCAAGTGAGAAGCCTTCTACTACTCCTAAGCTGATCAAAATCACTTCACCAAAACTCACTGAGTCCATTGTGAAAAATGGAGTGTTTGAAGAACCTCCCAAAGCTCCACCTCAAAAACAAGTGTGGATTCCAAAACCTAACCATCTCAGGAACCCACTTGATACTCTCCCAAACATCTCTAAGGAACCCCTTCCCAAAGCTAGGCCACCACCAAGAGTGAACCAATCCGAAAAGAGAGTGAGCCAACAACCACCCAAGAGAGAGCTGAGGTATCACTGCGAATACTGTGAGAGGGATGGTCACCTTGCTGAGTTTTGCTTTAGGAGGAAGAGAGATGAGAGGTGACAGGAGTATGAGTTGAACAACCAGAACATGTATCATCCACCTCATGGAGTACATGTGCCTCCTATTCATAGGCACAATGCTAGGCGTAGAGGTGCAATGCCTCAAGGTGCTAGGCCTCATGTTGCTAGACCACGAGGTAGTGATTTTCAGTCTCACAGCTCTAGCGGACCACGTTTTCCCTTCTGTGGCGATCGCTTCTCTCCCATGGCACATGACATGTTTGGTGTTTATCCTAACACTCTCTTAGGGCAAATGAGTCAACACTGGTACCCTTCTTATATGACTAACTTGGTGTTGTGCGTTTTGCTCGCCCCATGTCTTTCTATTGATGCGGGTATTAGGCTTGGAGAACATGTGGCTTCTTAATTCGGATGTTCGCGCCATATGACTGGAAACTCAAAATGGTTCTCTAGCCTCAACCCATAAGGAACAAAGAGTACATTATCTTCGGGGATAACAACAAAGATACCCAAGCATTTTTGTGGAGGAGGAGTGGATATTCTAGCTGTTATTTAATGTGAGGCGACTTCTTCAAGGGAGGCACTTGACATATTCAGTATCGCCATTCACCTTAGAACATGATTGGTGAGTCACATGAAACAAGTTGTATTAGATTTCTCACTTTGCTCATTCTGCATTTGTTGTTTCTTTTGAGCCTCAAGATGTTGGACATGTTCTATCTGATCATTTTTTTTCTTCCTTCTTTGCTCTTGTATCATATTGCATATCATCTCATCATGTATAATAGATCATATTGAGCTTCTAGATTATATTGATTGAAATGAGACTATGCTCTAGATAGTATGATTTATACATGATAGTGCTTGTAGCTTAAGCTCCTATTGATCATTTGTTATATGTTATGAGCTAAGCTATTTTCTAAATGTGAACTTGACTCTAAATTGATGAAACTTGAACATGGTTCACCATTTGAGATGGCTCCTAGCATGTGTAGGATGTGTGAGATCCTTTTCCTATAATGTGTATGCTAGGTAGCTATGTCTCATTCACTGAGTTATACACTTGCTTAGATGACCATTGATGCTTATATGTTTAAAATATACAATCTAAGCTAAGTGATTGGAAAAGATCGAGATGGGTCCATAACCCGTCCCACTTCATAGTTTGAGAGGCGCTCTTCATTGTACTTTGAAATGAACTTGGACTATGTTATGGTTGATCCAGATTATGTCTTAAGCTTCTCATTGCTCACAACATAGGCTTGACATGGTTGATTAGTAAGATCGATGAGTTGTGGATAACCACTCGCGCATACATGTTTTGCCCAATATTTGAAACACGCTGCAAACTTCGATGAATATCTAAAAATGATGAAATCATAACTTGGGTAAATCTTTTGCATGATGTGTGAACTTTGTTTGAAGTAGTTCACCTATCTACATGTCTTAGCACTTGATTGATCTTCTGCCTATATGTGCTATGTGCTTATTTGGTGGTGAACCCTCTCGTTAGAAATGCTTAAAACTTGATCAAAATTGCTTCATTGCCATATTTCATACCATCTCGATCAGTTTGAGCGTTTGCTAGAACTTGTGCTTTGTTGACATGATACTAGTTAAAGCATCCTCTCATTTGACTTGCTATAATCCTGAAGCTCTTGCATTGTAAAATTTGTGCATTCATAGCATGTTTCAAGGGGGAGTTTTGCAATCATGGGCTCTAACTTAAACAAACTTGACAAGTGCATATGCCAACAAGGGGGAGAAAAATGTCCACAAAGACAGTGAGTGTGCATGCATTTGAGAGATTGCATCTTTTCAGGGGGAGTTGCTAGACGTGTTGAGCCTTTGCCTCTGTCTTGAGGGTCTAGTTTTGTTCTTGTCTTTGCTCATCACAAATGACCCCGTTATGCTTTTCTTTGGCTTTTGGTCATTTGGGTGAGTTCTTCTTACTCTCTCTTCTGTTTTTTGTGTTGGTGTTGACAATGCACTCATCAAGGGGAGATTGCGAACACATGGTTGATTATAACCATTTATGTTTAGCTTTTGTGATGAGTCATTGTCAACTCTCAACATTTTTATTCTATTTTCACTTTCTTTCTACCTCGGTTATCTTCACCCGGCACATGCGGTGTGTCGGAAGACGTTGTTTCTTGGCTTGTGTTGTGCAGGTGTTGAGCTCGAGATGGTGGTCAACGGCGAGGTGAAGATCAAAGAGGACGTGCGTGCCGATGGACCCGGAGCGGTGAAGGGCGGACGTGAGGCTTGGATCGAGGGACCGAAGCGCCGGGTGGCCAGCCGTGGTGGCTGACACTTGGGACATCGACATGTGCAAGGACGCGTGGAGTGACCGTGTCGATCGGGTCAAGACGGCGGCGTGGTGCGAGAGCGGGGAGCTCGGATGACTTGGCGACTCGGGGCGGTCAAGATGGCGATGACACGTGTCGAGGATGTTTGGTGGTTTGTCCTCAAAACCATCGGCGCGGGTTTCGTGGTTTGGGCCTCAAAACCACGGGCGCGGGTTTGGTGGTTTGGGCCTCAAAACCATCGGCGCATGTGTTTCGCGGGTTTGGTCCTCAAAACCGGGCTGAGGTTCGATGGCGGAAGGGCGACACGTGGCGGCATCGGGGAGTTCGCGTCGAAGCCGAAGCTACCGGTGAGAAGGCGCGGTGGCCGTCGAATCAAGTTTATCCCGAGTCGGACCATATCGCCCATGGCTATTTTTGGTTTGGCTCTAATTAGGCTTAGGGATAAAATGGGGAGTGAAATAAACCTGTTAAATAGGTAGAGGGAGTCCCCAACCTCCGTTACTTTTCTTCTATTCGCGTTTTTATTTTTGCCGTAGGTTTTTGCCTTTCCGTAGTGTTCTTGAGAGAGAGAGGTCCACAACTGAAATTGATGATTGTATAATTTTGAGATGTTTTTGTGTGGGAAGAGGTGGCCCTAATCCGCCTCATGCCCTCTGGGATTTTTGAATCGGAGCTGTGATTTTGTTTCCACATGATCTAGTCTTTCTCCCCAATTTTCGTTTTTGTCTGTGATCTGAAATTCTTGAATTTCAAGTTGGGTTCGAAAGCCATGATTCGTTTCGAATATCTCGTCAATTCTCTGGTGAATTCCAGTGTAAATTTAGGGATTAAATCATGGTATATTTGATTGGATTTGTTTGATTCTTGGATCGGGCGTTTTTCTATTCCTTGCGCGTGCGTGCTAGTCGTGGTGTCCTGGAGAACACCACGGTGAAATCCTGAGTAGCGCTTGCCCTGCGGTGCTCTCGCCGATCGTTTTTAGCAGGAAGGCAATTTCTTGTGTTCGATTTTTCTCTCTGCCTGTTCGTGTCGTGCAGATCAGCGCCAAGTGCTCACCATCTTCGAGCAGCTGTTTTGTCCGTGGGAATCCAGGTCGGTCGATCTCTAGAGCTGAGCCCGTCACGCAGCTTGCAGCAAGTTGTCAGGTTGAAATTCAGGCGCCCACCCATCTTGGTTGATCGGCAAGGTAAACAAGTCTGGTGCAGTACGTAACTTCCCTCTCTTGCATCTATAAATTCCTACTTCTAGCAATCATTAGCCTATCATTGGAGCATTAATTCATATATATTATTTTGGGTAGAATTGTATCAACGATGTGCAAATTTTCCTGCTTTGCCGTTGGTTCTTTTCTGCAGGTTCAGAGTTTGCTGATCCTGTGCATGAAGACCACCAAGGCCCTTCAGTTTGCATGTGTCTTTTTTATTCAGCTGGGCACTAGATATGTTTGAGTTTGAGAGAATATCTTTCCTGCAGCAGCTTGTTATTTCATATTTGATCTGATTCACAAGAGTTGTAGGATTCCAGGTCTCAATAGTTGGCAGTTCTTTTTGTTTCGCTAGTGTCCTGTGCTTGTTCTGATTTCTCTTTGGAATGTGTCCGTTTGAGCTCGAATTAAGATCCGATTTTTGGCAATGAATTTCTCTTGAACCATGGATTTTATCCGAGTGCTCCTGTCACTAGTTGACTTGGGTATTCTAATTTTGGGAACCGGCTTCTCCTCCATAGGAGTTGAGCGTCTCATTTTCGTGCATCGGTTCGAGTAGTTCGTATATCGAGGATTTTCTTGCCGTGTGAGATCGTTTGAGGTGTCCCGCTGTGTTCCTAGGGAACATCCACCCTATCATTTGGGTCATGGACATCTCGTGCTTGTTTTGGGTGTTTAGCGGTGAACTTGGGACAGTGGCCTAAATTTTTTTGAAAGAAAAATTTACGGCTCCCATTCACCCCCCCCTTCTGGTCGCCGTTTCGGTCCTACAATTGGTATCAAAGCCGGTTAAGGATCACTCCACCTTAATCGGTCCGTGATCCACAGAAGGCGACATAGATCATCGCGGTTTTGGCCAGTTTGGGGGCAAACCGCCGGAGTTCGATGGAACGAACTATCCCTATTGGAAAATCAAGATGCAAGCACATCTTATGGGGATAGATTCACGTGTTTGGGAAATTATTGAGGATGCCAACTATGTGGTTCTTGCTGCTCGTGTTGGTCAAGAACAAATTGACCAACACAATGCCAATAGTCGGGCTCGTAGTGTTCTTTTCTCAAGTTTGAAAGATACTGAGTTTGAGCGTGTCTCGGATTGTGCTACCGCTCGAGAGATCTGGGTGAGGTTCAAAACTATCATGAGGGAACCCCTCAAGTGAAAAACAGACTCTTTGAGACATACAAGCGAGAGTACGAGAATTTTGTTCAACTTGATAGCGAGTCGATTGATTCTTTGTTTGCTCGTTGTTGACGGTCACTAACGACATATTTTTCCCGTCAACTTACTACCATAAAGGGAGTAAAACTATACATTTTTATACTCATATACATTTATCACTAATAAAATTCCACTTGTAGTGTCTAGTATTTTATTTTACAGGTTTATAATAAAAGCAAGTGGAAAACTGACCAAAGTATGCCATCCTGGAAAGCGCATTCTTGCAAAACACAAGCCTAGGAGCAAATCGACCCAAAACATCAAAATTGGGCTGAGCCAAGCCCGGCCCACAACTTTTCAAGACGAAGGACGCCAGCCCACCGAAACATGGGCCAAGCCGAGCCCAGGGGGGTGCGCGCGCACCCCTTGGTGCGGCCGCACCCTCCCTGAGGCGGTTTCGGCCCAGCCTCGGGGAGGCGGTTCATTAACCTTCCTTCTGGGGGTTACCGACGTGGGATGGTCGGTTTGGTCTGATTAGGAAGGTGTACCAGGTCGGTTTTGGTGTAAATTAGCACTTAGGCCCCTCCTCCAAGTGTATAAGTAGTCCCCCCTCTCTTTCTCTCTCAACACATACCACTTGGAGTCCAAAGAACCAAAGCATTCTTCCTCTCTCTACCACCTCTACCTCTCTCTTCTTCTACTTCTTCTTCTTCTTCTTCTTAGTTCTTGGTTTGCACTTGGAGTAGAAGAGCTACAAGGAGGGCTTGTCTCCTAGAAGAAAGTGCCTTGGTAATATATCTTCTCAATGGAGCATTCTTCTATTTGCAAGTCTTATATCTATGTTCTTGGCCTAACTTATGAACTAGAGTATAGTTTTGTTCATGTTCTTGTGTTGGTATATGAACTAGCATATAGTTTACATATCATAATCTTGACATGTTCATATCAGTTCATCATCGATCATCATATGCCTAGCTTGATTAGAGGTGGGATATCGGTTCGTTGTTCCTTCGGGTTTGCTCTTGTTCTTGTCCGTCCATTCGACGAGTGGGGATCCTGGGGGACAAGAGTAGTGCTCGATATGCGGGCATGGTGCCCGGTATTACAACACCGCGAATATGAGAGCATGCCACGGTTGAGGGGGTAGGCGGCCGGGTCGTGACAAGCCTTGACCGTCCCCTTGAAATCCCCCACGTTCGTATGTCTTTGTAGGAGTTCGTAAATGCCTCGGTGGGAAGCGGACTTCTGGTGGGGTCTCCTGTCACTAGTTGACTTGGGTATTCTACTGAACCGTGAATTTTATCCGAGTGCTCCTGTCACTAGTTGACTTGGGTATTCTAATTTTTGGGGACCGGCTTCTCCTCCATAGGAGTTGAGTGTCTCATTTTCGTGCATCGGTTCGAGTAGTTCGTATATCGAGGATTTTTTTGCCGTGTGAGATTGTTTGAGGTGTCCCGCTGTGTTCCTAGGGAACATCCACCCTATCATTTGGGTTGTGGACATCTCGTGCTTGTTGTTGGGTGTTTAGCGGTGAACTTGGGGACAAGTGGCCTAAATTTTTTGAAAGAAAATTTACGGCTCCCATTCACCCCCTCTAGTCGCCGTTTCGGTCCCTGACCTCGTCACACCCCGAGCATAGTTCAGGCAACACCGGTGATTCAATCGGTGACCCCGCCCACGAATGAGTCTGTAGACTCTAATTTCAGTCATATGTTTCAACTGTTTGTTTCTAGATGTTTCGAAAGTAGACCAGGTGTGTTTTTCTAGTGTTTCATAAAGGATGTTTCAAGTGTTTAAACTAGTTTCAGTCGTATGTTTCAACTGTTTGTTTCTGGATTTTTCAAAAGTAGTAGATCAGGTATATTTTTCTAGTGTTTCAGAATGATGTTCGAAGTGTTTCAACTATGTTCAAAGTGTTTCTAGATGTTTTTCTAGTGTTTCTGAACGATGCATCGTGTGCCCCCTGTCCGCATGGATTCTAGTGATTCAGTTGTTTTCATTTTTTTATTTTGATTTGATCCTACATGCATGGCCGCAGAGCTCCTCTGCTCTCTCTTGAATGGACTCTCGATGAAGCAAACAAAGCGACGACGGCTGTCTTTGCAAGGAACGGACCAGTGCCTCCCTTGAATGGACTAGTACACAACTTTGTTTTAGCCAAGCTAGCAAGCAAGGTAGCCAGCTATGTAGCAAGCAACGCTGCTTGGGCCATGTGACTTGTATGGACTAGTACACAACTTTGCTTTAGCCAAGCCACTATGTAGTTTTCGATCAATAGCAAACCGGACACTTAGGCAACACCACTCGTTTGGGTGCAATAGGGGGTACTATGGCACCCAACCAGCGAAATGGTAGTAATATGTGTCCATATTGCCACACAAAAATTATGTTGCGATATTTTTTTTTTTTTGGTTGCAAAATGATGGCGCATCTCAAGTTTACCAAATCTTTTGGTTGCAATTTCAGCTATTGCACCCAAAAAGGGCATATTACAACACAATTTGTGTGTTGCTATTGACCGAAAACTACGTAGTGAGCTAGCAAGCAAGGCAGCTAGTTAGAAAGCAAGGTAGCTAGCTAGAAAGCAAGGCAACAACTTGGGCCATGCACACGCTGAGTGGACAAGGTGGGCCGTGGGCGTAGGCGCCGGCGTCCGGACGCACTCACGCGCCGGACGTCCGGGCGCTACTGTCGCCGGATTTTTTTCCGTCAAGCTATGTTTATTCAAAAAAAATATGATCATTTTGATACCATAAGTTATGTGGAGACTATGTGATGATGATATTGACATAGCAATGGCATATGTACAATACAAAATCATATGCCTTCTTTGCATATATACATAGCTATCCACCGTTCAAAATTCAACCAAATGCTTACAGTGAATGATAATTTAATTACAAGAAATGTTGACTTCATGACTAACCCTCTTCAAATCCCAATGACTTCATACTACCCCAAACTACAGAAATAGTAAGGAGAGTTAAGAAATTCAACCTAGGCATTATGATGAGGCTGAACGAAGTTCAACTAGAGAAGCATAGAATCCATCTTTGATATTCATCAATGCCTCATGTCTTCCTTTCTCCACTATTACACCATCCTTGAGAACTGTGATAATATCAGCAGTTTTGATAGTCGAGAGGCGGTGTGCCACAATAATTGTTGTCCTGCCAACCATCACATTATCCAAGGCATCCTGCACTATGCGCTCAGACTCAGCATCCAAGGCACTCGTTGCCTCATCAAGAAGTAGAATCCTAGGATCTTTTAGTATGGCCCTTGCTATGGCTACCCGCTGCTTTTGGCCACTAGATAGCTGAACTCCCCTCTCTCCAACAGTGGTGTCATACCCTTGTGGAAGGCTTGATATGAACTCATGCACATTGGCTGCCTTTGCAACCTTGATTAGCCCCTCTTCAGTAACCTCCCCATGTTTCCCATAGGCTATGTTGCTGCGGATGGTGTCATTGAAGAGGATCGGCTCTTGGCTGACCAGACCCATTTGGTCCCTTAACCAACTGACTTTTAGGCTTTTGATCTCGACTCCATCCAATGAGATAGTACCAGAGTCAGGGTCGTAGAATCGTTCCAACAAAGAGATTACTGTTGATTTGCCACTGCCACTCTCTCCCACAAGTGCGACAGCCTGTATAAAGCAATAAAATTGGATTAAGTTTCAAATTATATTACTGTACTAGATATGGCATTGCAGAGGGATATAACCTTGCCAGAGGGAATGTGCAAGGTAAGATCGCTAAATATTTGAATATCTGGGCGGCTTGGATACTTGAAGCTGACATGTCGAAAATCGATGTCGCCCTTGACCTCATGTAGTGTCGAACCTTCATCATTGCTTGGGTCAATTTTGGACTTTCTGTCCAACAATGCGAATATGGAGACAGCTGAATCCTTGGCCTTTGTAGAATCGAAGCCAATGCACTTGTTTGAGATACTCCAATTGTTGCCAACATTAGTGCAAAAAAATACCTGCCAAACATTACTTTGTGCATCAAACTCAAATATCCTATAGGAAGAAGTGGAATTCTGAAGGGAACCAATGTATTTTCCTAACCTTGAAAACATCTTCAAAATTAGATTTGTTATGACGAACAAATTGTGCTCCAACATAGAAACAAAGTCCATCTATAAGGTACATCATCATAAATGAGAAACCAAAACCAAGGCCTCCAACCATTCCTGTTCTGATTCCTTGTTTCTTTGAGGCTTCACATTTATCATCATAAATCGTTGTCACTCTTTTTCAGCACAAAAAAGAAGCTACAGTCCTGATACTGCTAACTGCATCGGTGGCCACTTGACTTGCATCTTCATACAGTATCTGCAGAACAATGACACAATGTCTCTTGTTAGCAAATTTGGGAGAAAACAAATATCTATAATGAATCCTTATTTCAATTATTTTGATGTTTGTATGACTCAATGATATGTCATAGATTTTATAAGATAGTACGAGCTAGAACGAGCTTGATTGTCTAAAAATATATGAGTATCAGTAGTTGATAGATTACCTTGGCATCTTGACTGAAACCCTTCAAGAATTTCACTTGCGCATAACCTTGAACACCCGCTAGTGGCATCACACAAAGGATGATCAATGTGAGCTTCCAGTCTGCCACAAAAGCAATGACAAATCCCACAATAAGTGTCGAGGTGACCTGAGCTGCCAAGGCTAAGTTATCACCCACTAAACGTCGGACATTCAAAGCATCAACTGACAACCTTGCACCGAGGGCTCCACTGTAAGATATAAGCGTACCATTAGTACCTCTATCATGGAATCCTGTAAGTAGAAATAAAGATAATAAAACATTGAACAAAGGGATGGTAACCAACCTGGAATTTTTGGGATCATCAAACCAAGCAACTTCTTGGTGCACAATGTTCTGAAACGACAAGGCACGGATACGCTCAATAAGCTTTCCCCCGGCTACCCCAAATAAGAAATACTCCACTGGTATTGATAGTATTGATACAATGCCCAGCACAACACACATCAAACCCCAAAAGCTTGCATCCTTTTTTAATTGGTGTGGCGGCTCGTAGAATGCTTTGATGGCATTGGAGATCACTAGACCAAACATTGGGAAAAGCGCTCCATGGACTGCAGCAGCTAGCGATCCTAACAAAAGAATAGATACCTCTGGCTTGTTTAGACTAGCTAGCCGTCCCATTGGAGCTTTGTTTGGGGCCTCACCATCATGAACCTGCAACTTCTCATCGTCCCAATTTGCATCATTGTCTTCAAACAATTCAACTGAACCAGGCATGCCAAAGGGGACGATCAAAGAATGTCGACTACTGTTTCCCATGGAACCTCTGCTTATTGAATGCCGACTACTGTTTCCCATGCAACCCTCGCTTATTGACCGCTTCAGTGAGAGGTTACTTTTAGATCTTGAATCAGATATATGATGATCTAATTTCTGTTCTTCTTCTTTGCTTTCTTGGAGACGAAGAAGTTGAGAATAAGCACCATCAGGGTTCATTATCAGTTCATCGTGGGAACCTATGAATATATTAATTGATGCAAGATAATTGATATGGTTAGTTGAAATATCTTGAGCATGTAATAATGGATTAAAATGCAACATGCAAAATGGGAGAGACACTAAACCTTGTTCAACTATTTTCCCTTGTTGAACAACTGATATGCAATCAGCATGTCTCACAGTACTTAGGCGATGTGCAACCATAAGAGTTGTCCTATCCAGCATGATCCTATTCAGTGCTTCCTGAACAATCCGCTCGACTCCACATCCAATGCACTAGTAGCCTCGTCTAACAAAAAGAATTCTGGGGTTTTTGATGATTGCTCTTGCAATAGCGATCCTTTGCTTTTGTCCCCACGATAGCTGAGCACCACATTGGCCAACCATCGTATCATAACCCTAGTATCAGTCAAAAAGAGAAATATTAGCACTCAGCTCAGCAAGATGTAGTATGTACATAAGTAGATAATTGTATCAATGACATACGTTGGGTAACTTATCGATGAAATTTGCTGCATTAGCAAGCTCAGTTGCTCTTTTGATCTCTTCAATTGTCGCATCCTCTTTTCCATATGTTATATTATCTTTGATAGATGTCATAAAGAGCAACGGCTCTTGGTTAACAAGACCAATCTTCCCTCTTATCCAATCTAGCTGCAAATTCTTGATGTTAATCCCATCAATCAATACCTCACCGGCCTGTGGATCATAGAATCTCTCTACAAGACTTATCACAGTTGACTTGCCACTTCCACTCTCCCCAACTATAGCCATTGTAGTGCCGCTAGACACATGTAGCGAGAACCCGTCAAATATTAGTTGCTCTGGTCTCATTTGGGTAGCTGAAGTATACGTCATTTAGGTCAACATCCCCTTGATGTCTTGTAGTTGCTTACCTGTTGCTGGTTTAAAGATTAATTTTAACAAAAGTGCAATCTATATGATCAATGATGAAGAACAATGGGAGACAAGATATGCTGATATTTTCAACCTGTCAAATTGGTGTTTTTCCTATTAAGTATTTGGGGGTACCCTGTAAGCCCAAGCAGGCTGAAAGTTAAGGATTGGCTTCCATTAGTTGAAAAAGGGGATAAGAAGTTAGACATTTGGAAAGGAGGATTACTTTCCATGGCTGGTAGAAAGGTGCTAATAGAATCCAGTTTAAACAATACCCCCCATATACCACATGTCTGTTTACCTATTTCCAAAAGGTACAATAGGAGATATGGATAAAAGGAGAGGTTTCTTTTGGCAAGGGGAAGTGTGAAAAAAGAAATATCATATGATTAGGTGGGAAATAATTTGCAAAAGTAAAAAGAAAGGTAGTCTAGGTATCAAGGATCTCGGGAGATTGAACATTAGTCTCATGTGCAAATGGTGGTGGAAATTAGAAAAGGAAGAGGGTCTTTGGCAAACTATAGTAAAGTATAAATACATGAAGGATAAATCTATTCATGAGGTTGGCCACAGAATAAATGACTCACCAATGTGTTATGATCTTTTAAAGCTCAAGGATATATATATTCAAGGTAGAAGGATACTAAACAACAAAGGAAATTTAACAAGATTCTGGTTGGATCCTTGGTTATATGATGCATCTTTGAATGACTTATTCCTGATCTTTACAATCTAACTGAAAATAAGAATGTTACAGTACTACAAGTTAGAAATGGCTTCCCTATATCCTTTAGAAGATGATTGTTTGGTAGGTTGAATGAAGACTGGCTTAAGATTAAACATGATATATCTGTTTTTCTTTAAAATGATGTCATTTTTGGAAATTTTCGAAGACAAATAAGTTTATTGTTAAATCTTTGTATGAAGCTCTTTCTGTAAATGAATTTGGGCCTTACCATAAAAATATTTGGAAAGGCAGAATTCCTGAGAAAATTAAAATTTTTTTCTTTGGCAAATGTCCTATGATGCTATTCTTACTAAAGACAACTTGATCAAAAGGAATTGGTCTGGTGACCCTAGCTGTGCTTTCTGTGATAAATTAGAGACCTTAAATCATCTGTTTTTTTGAATGTTCTATGGCTAGAGTAGTTTGGTCTGTTGCGGCCCAATGTTGTGGAGCTAATAATATTCCTCAGAATTTAGATCAATTTTGGGACTGGTGCAAAATTTGGTTACCTGGTAGGAAAAAATTTCATGTCATGGGACTACGTGCTATTTGCTGGGCCATTTGGAAGTGCAGAAATAAAGTGGTTTTGACAAATTATCACTAAGTAACCCAATTGTCATTTTTTGTCAAGCTCATGCCAATATGATACACTGGTCAGGTTTATGTGATGAATCTGAGAAAGAGATTGTGGGTTGATGGAGCAAACATGATGTTGAAGATTGCTAAAGATCTTTTAGCAAGACAGACCTCCAGGCAAATTGATCACCTCCTACTACAAGACCATTCAACAGACCAGGACGACACTCAAGATGGAGCCTGATCTTCAAGAAACCTAGGGAAGGTGAAGACATGCTGGAGAGTCATACAGTCAGCACTGGAGGAGATGTGCTACTCAAGTTTAGAATCAATCTTGTTGGTGGTTCTTTTTCAAAGTACTGTTTTGTTGTCCAGCCCTGTTTAGCTGTCCTAGCCATGTGTTTGGCCTTTTAACTCTCCTAGGTTGCTCAGTCAATGAACTTGGTACGTTGTGATGGCCTTTGGGCGGTTGGTTTTTGCGTTGTCAGTTTGGTCTGGTACGACAGTTAGATCATCGAGTACAAGAGTCAGTTGCTTTTATTCTGGGCAGGTCTGCCAAAACTCTAAACGTCTGCCTGATGTAATCTGAACTCTCTGTATTTCCGTTTGATGAATGGAAATGGAATTATCCGAGTGGAAAAAAAATAGTTGCTTACCTGTTGGGTCGTCTGGGTCAATCTCCGGTTTCCTCTTGATCGTTTTGAACAATCTGTATGCCGCAGATTGTCCTTCTGCAAAAGGCTGCCATGCAGTGGGTTGCTCGTCCTAAAGACCTGAATGCCAAAAATTGAAGTTAACACCACCAGTCATGCAACAGGGATCAGCATAAGACTTCATTTCTCTAGATTCAAAGAAACCCACATTGCCCCAGTCATTATAGCAAACAAGATATTGATGATGCCTCCTCCTGAGTAACCTTTGCTAAGAATCAACTTTCCGCCATACCATATGGCTAAACCAAAGCCTGAGAAAAATATGCAGAAACTAGAACCCAGGCCAAAACCATGGGTAATTCCTTCTTCGAGAGCAGCCTTGTATGAATTGTGTATGAGTTTATTGTACAATGCAATAGCCTGCTTCTCTCCGTTGAAGGAGACAACCTGTTTTACAGATGTACGCACAAAAAAAAAAGTGACAGCATGCCAAATTGAAAATGTAGAGATTCATCTGACAGAAGCGCTGTGGAACTCACTGTTTTTATAGCTCCAAGTGTCTGTTCAACAATATTGCCTGCATCACTGTATGATCCTTGCCCTTTGGAAGATATTTTGGCAAGCCTTTTTGCGACAATTGCACCAGCAAGGATAACTAGAGGTATGCTTGCCAACATGACAAGAGATAGATGCCATCCTTTTTTACGAATGATATCACGAAACCGCCAATGAAGGTTGCCACAAGTTGTTGAAACTTGCCGACCTGAAAAGTTTGTAAAAATGAAGTTATGCACATTTTGATATAAGTTGGTAATGATCAATAGCAGGTTTGCTTCTACACACGACAGTTTCAGAAAGAGGAGTTATTACCTTCTCACCAATGGCATCCTGAACTAACACGGTATCACCAGACATCCTTGAAACTATCTGCCCAGTTGTCATTCCTACATCAGAATGCTATTTCTTGTCTCAAGACAGATTTGAGGTACAGAGATCGAATGCGTGTTGCCTGCCTTTCTCCTGTCATTGTCCAACATGACACCTCTGCGCAAACAATAAGTTGACTTCACTTATTTACACTGACATAATTACCACATAGCTTATGCATGTGGAACCCTGTTTCAAGTTTTCTAAATCATTTGGTTAACGAAGCAATGTTTCTATCTTACATTGCTTTATGTATTTGTTTCCAGGGAAATTCAAAAGATGTTGGGTCTGTCATAACCACTATCATGAACACAAGCTTTTGTACTCTTCATTGAAAGTACATAATAGAAGTCAAAGTTGAACTCTGCTCTATGACGACAGCTTGCAAGTTTGAAAGTCGAAACACTAGTATTGACACAAAGCTGGTATATGAGGCAGCTAGCTTCTTTTTTTTTAAGCTTATCTCACCTTAAGAGTACTATTGCAAAATTATTTTTATACTAGCGATAGTCAATCATTAGCAGCAGCAATTTCAGGTTGTGGTGCAAAGTGCAAGCGGATGTCAAGATTGAAAAGTTGGCAAAGTCTACTTAAGAGTACTTACGAAGAAAGGAAACAACCGCTGTTGCAATGCCTAGGTAGACAAAGTTCAGAACTGCCTGTGAAAAAGCAAGGTAGAAACAAAGAGAGAACTGGAAATGAGTTCTAGTTGAAGTAACTTGAAGTTACATATAATTCATGGAGAACAGTGACCGCTTTTTTTTTATGATTTTGTTCAGCATTCGGATCTCTTAGCAATCTGTCAGAAATAATATATACTACTGCAACAGACAAACATATACGACATATAATTTCAGAAAGGGTGAAAGCAATCTGTTGGACGTACGCCAGCTTATTCTTGGACTTAGTTTGTTGCTGGCTAAAAATATACTACTAAACAAGGTAGCTAGCTATCATCAGCGCCGGCTCACCTTGTTGACGCGGTGGAGGACGTCCTCTATGGTGGCACTGGCACCGCCGAAGGCGTCGATGACCTGGCCGAAGATAAGCGTCATGATGGGCTGCGAGACGCCGTTGGCCAGCGCCCCCAGCGTGCCGAGGAGCATGAGCAGCACGTCCGTGCCGTCGGCGTACCGAAACAGCCCAGTGAAGGGCACCTTCTTCCCGGCGTCGCCGCCGCCGCCGTTCCCATTCCCGCCAGCTCCGGCTGCGTCCATTGCTCGCGACTTTGTGTGTGGATGCGTGTACTGCGTACACGACTGCCTCTGGGGGAGAGAGGCCGCCTGATTCTCTCCTGGCAACGGTATTTATGGGGTCGCACAGGGTGGTAGCGGTAGTGAGAAATAGGATCACTGGACTTCTGTTGCTAAACGTTTGACGAAGTATATAATAATAATGAAATGGCGCAATGAATTAGATCAATTGCGATGGTGCTTTTAGCCAGGAGGACTTATCAGGCCCTAGGCGGGTGGGGTGAGAAGACGGTGTTGGATCCATTATATGCACACTACGTGCCAAGGGGAAGTGAAGATATTTAGTTTTTATGTGCAAGATTGATAGAGATGGATATACAATGCAGGAATGATAATTAATTGAAACATATTTAGAGGAGTTTTGCGGAACATAATAGTAGTGGATATAGTGCAAATTAAGACGCTGATCCGAGATCTTGAAGCTTCCATGGTCCTGAATCCTGCATCGGCTGATGTATTCGATAGCTGGCGGAAGGCTGTGGCTATATGTATCTGTTGACGAAGTAAGCCACGTCTTTTACACCAATGACATAATCCTGCATCGGTTGAAGCGGTGGGTGCTGTATCTATCTGTTGGCGAAGTAAACCATGTAAGGTCTATGTCATTGATGTAAAAAGACAATACTGATATACAGTATGGGTGTACAAGGCAAAGATCAAGTATCAAATAAGTATGTTCTGTTGCTGTTGTAATTGTTGTTGACAGCAAATAAGAATATATTAATACAGAATTAGCTGGTAGATAAACGAGCTAAACAAAGATGTCATATATGGGCAGTGGTGGAGCCAGAAACAAAACATAAGGGGTGGGGGCAATTTGCCAATTGAAACAACATTTACAATTGATTTGATTTGCTCATGTCCTCATCGATAGCTAGCAAGCGCAAAGTTCATCTATTTGGTCATCATTGAGCGTGACACTTTGATGATGACCAAATAGAAACAACTATGTTTACAGTGTATCAGTGTCTAAAAAAATATGGTAACAGGAATTCAGGAACCACAATGAACATGAATTTTGTAACTGTAATTTTGTAGAAACTACCAGAGGGTATGTATTGTGCAATTTGGGGATTTGGGATATCAAACGACAAAGTTGTTCCTCGTCGGCTCATCGAAGACAGGTCGGTGGCTGCGGAGTGGGACGCCGTCTCCGCAGCCACCGTCACGGCGCCACGCCACGACTTGGACTCTAGGAGAGATGGAGAAGCGGAGGAAAGGATCGAGAGGAGCTGCGACTTGCGGCTGTGGTTACATTGCGGAGTTAAAGTTGCATGGAGGACTGCCTTTTGTGCTGAATAGCGGTGTAGAAATTAAAATTACAGAAGCAAATTAAAATTAGAGAAGCAAGGGGGGCCATGGCCCAGTATGGCCCCACATATATAGCTCCGCCAGATATGGGTACACATATTGCACAAAGTGATTACATAAGCTCACACTACTGGACTCAGGTTCTTTGCCGAGTCCTGGCCCTCTTGCACTCGACAAGGAGTCCTCGGGAAAATATTGATGGAAAATGGGCCTTTGCCGAAAGTGCCGAGCTTGCACCCAGCAAAGAAAAGTAGCCGTCATGCCGCCATGAAGGACCGAAACACGAGACTAGAGGGGGGGTTGAATAGGAGCCTCAAAATTTCTTTTCGAAATTCACGTCCTTGGCTCTCACTCCTCCTTGAGATGGAACAACCAACTCCATGAAAGATCACGACCTAGAAACTTAGGTGGATGCCCTAGTAGATGTCCTAGAAGCACAGCGGATCAATCGAAAACACACCAAAGCAATCGAACAAAAAGCTGGACAAAATCAGCACAACTCAACAATACCGGACGCGTCTGGTATGAACAAAGAAAAACCCACTCGGTAGAAAAATCCAAATCTTACCCAAATGGAGTTCAAATCACTTCAAACTTTCACAGCAGGACTAGGAAACTTAGAGAAACACCTTAGCCAAAAGAACACCTAAAATGACGAGGTCGCAAATACCAGACGCGTCTAGTATGAACATACAAAAAAACTGCTCGACTCCAAAAACGCTTCAACTCAAAAACCAACCGGATCTCTTTCAATACTTGATCTTAGGTCACGATTTTCAAGCCATATAATCAAGGCATGTAGGTGACAAGATCCCCCAAGAAATTTCGCAAAAGATCAAGTAAATCGCCGGGAATTCCAAATCTCCTCTCACACCAAAAACCACGAACTCGAACACGAAATCGCCTAAGTCCGATGACACAAGCGGTTTTCGATGATTTTCTTTGGTGAAACTCTTTGGTTCTTGGTCAAGTTCGAATTGGGACAAAAAAGAATTGCACCAAATGGACTAGAAACGAAGAAATGGGATTGGGATCGAGAGGGGAAAGGATGAACTCGCATAGAACACAAAACAAAGCAAAATCACAGTAAAACGCAAACACGATCCATCGACCCAAAAAGCCCAGAGGGCATGCACACACTAAGGGGTGTGCTTCCTACTAACAATCGATCACAAAGTGTCTGGACCTCTCACAAAGCAGGGGAACTACTGAGAAGGAAACCCTAATGGAAACTACAAACTGGAGAGACAAGTCCTTCGTCGACCTTTGACACCTTGGCACCACATTCTTCGAGCGACCGTGCCTGTTGATGCCGATGGCTTGATGCTTGTTCAAAGCCGATGGCGTGGACGCCACCAAACACCACCTCACCAGCGTCACTAGTGGCATGTGCCCACTTCACTCGCCGGTCTTTACGCCAACTCGCCTAGCGGCCGACTACATCGTTGCCAGTGCACCTCTTTGTCCATTTGCCTCTTTTGCCTCAAAGATGAAACACCGGCAAGGAACTATAGGCACCGCCGTTTGCCTTCGTGCCTTCGTCGAACCGGGTGTGCCAACCACGTCATGGCCTCCATTGCGTCAACAACGACAGTGGTAGCCATGGTGCTCTTGGCGCACTGTAGAACCACACCTCGAGCAGCAGATGTCTCCTATCATCGCCGATAGATTCTCTGTCCGCGCCCCTTTGATGTCGTTAGCTGCGGGTGGTAGTCCACAACGCTTCTTGCAGGCGCTACCTGATGGCTCGAAAGCCACGCGAATCGCCGGTCGGGCGCCGGAGCAGATCGCTGAGGGAGATTAGCATCACCGACAATGATACCACTTCTTCTCGATCCGCCGCACTAGCGCCGTGTGAGAACCTTTGGGCCTCCCGTATGGGTCGACGATGCTTGATGAGCTCGCCGCTTCCCTCCTCGCAGGATACGAGTGCTCCTATCTTGCTTCCATCTACTCGACATACCTGCCTTTCCGGGAGGCCTAAGAAGCGTTGGTGGACACTTGCTTGCCGCCAGATGGTTGTGCTCGGCTTTGATGACATGCATCCCTCCATTGTTTCTACAGTTGTGGCAGACAACCGTTCACCGCCAAGGATGGTTGAGCTTGACTTCGTGGATGCTGAGGTTCCGAGGGTTATTGGTGTGGATCCCTCTATTGAAGACATAGTACCGGATACTGAGGCGATGGGGGTTGACAACCTTCAACCACCTACCACTGCTGGTGTTGTGGTAGTGGCCAATGACGACATCGACGAGGGGCCCTCTACATCAACTCCATTTGGCTGCCACTACATGAAAGTGTCCAGCACACGCCACCACGCCGACGCGCCGCACAACGTGAGCCTACTAGCTTGGTCCCTCGCCTTAGTGACAGGCTTGCGGCCAAAGCTCCTTTCTGTGACCCCAATGCGGAGAAGCAAGCTAGACACGTGATGGTGAACTGGTGGGAGCGTAGGCTGGACAGTGACGTCGCCGATTCGGACGACACGATCGCTATCAAGTTACGTGAGGTGTTCATCGAGCCTGCATCCCCTTGGAAGTGGGATGCAATGCATGAGTTCATGCCTATGCTGGCGATGGACATGAGTGCGGCCGGTGAGTTCACGCCCTTGACGCCCTAAGCTATCGCCACGCATCGGGCCCTCTTTGTCAGGTCATTGTTGATTAGTTAGTACAATCTTGTTTGCCCACCACCAGCTTGTTGATTTGTGTAGTGTGTTTCTCCAAGTTGTTGATGGCTCCTCGCCATTTTGCTGTTTGCAGGGCGTGCAAAACTTCTAATCTTCCACTTAATGAAGCATGTGCCAATGATGGAGGGAAACTCACTCGCTCAAGATATGCTTAAGCTAGCTCAAGAAGAGTACTACTTTTATACCCAACACCAGGAAATGGTACCCCCTGCCTTTGAAGTACCACTCTCGTTTAATTCCCTGGATCACTTAATTTGGTAGGCCTGATATGGTTGGCTAGCTTCTAACAGTCACAATCATTTCCACCTACTACCAATCCTTAAACATCTCTGGAAGTCACACTGGATCAGTATCGCAGTGCTCGTCAATCATTTCATCCCCTACAAGAAGCCTTTGAAAGTGTTGGAACCGTGTACGACCCCAACAAGAAGTTGTTATATGTTCACGCATCAAGATTACAAGTATACCCAATTTGGTGCGATAATAATCCATGTTGCCATAACTAGAGATTACCCAGAAGGGGTTGCGTATTTTGCTGAAACAGATCCCTCCAGGGTAGCTCAGGAGACGTGCCAAAGGCGACACGTGATTCCTATAAAATTCATATGGTTTTCCATTTGTTCCGAAGGGAGTTTTCCATTAGCACAACAATCTGTGCACCACTAATTCAGACAAAGCACTTGATCAAGAAGACACAATCTTCAAGCTGAATTGCCATAGCTTCTTGGCCAACTCAGCATCTGAAGCTTGTGAGCTCGGCCTGGCTACATCACAATTGGCGAAGTACTTTCCACTTATCCCCTTCACCTGAGGATGCATTGCAACATAGCATGTCGTTGCAGCACCCTAAAAAAAATGATAAAACGAAATTGATTAGGATCTATATTCATGTTCTGCCAACGCGCCAGCAGTGAAATAAGAGTTGAAAGCCTACCTGCTCCACTGTTTTACGTATGATTCTTCCAATCGAGTTCAACAGAGCTGCAAGGGTAGAGGGCAACAGTTACCAATGATATTTTAACTTGAGCTCCATGTAAATGTTTTTCAGAAGGTAGAAACCCTTTCCCATTCTGCTATTCGTATGATAAATAAAACTGATTGCAAGACTAGAGAAAATACCAGAGACAATAGTCCTGTTCCTAAAAAGGTTAGTCATGATGACACCAGGATGAACTGCATTGGCTGAAATATTCACTCCTTCCTCCTGTTCAAGAAGACAACTTCTTCCTTCATTGTGTAGTTCATGTATTCATATGTAAACAACAGCCATTCAGTAAAGAAGATGTGAGATACCTTGAGTATTCGGGATAGTTCATTAGAATGAAGAATATTGGCAAGCTTGGATTGACCATAAGCAAAATATTCGATCAGCAAACTGTGTAAGGTCGAAAACAGCCCTTGTTGGTATCATTTATGAGAAAAATAATCATTCTTTTCAATAGAGTTCAGATTGATCTCACAATTCTTTACCCAGAAGGATCATGAATTTTGTCAAAACATATCCCTTCACGATAGGTCTTGGTGTGCGCGGTAGATGTCAGGTTGACAATCCGTCCCTCAATACCGCTGTCCCTACATGTCTTCTTCATGTTCTCCAATAACAGGTTTGTTAGAAGAAAATGGCCTGCCATATATCACGCTAGTGCATTCTCAGGAATCGTCCTCATACATAGGTCATAATTCAGAGGAACAAGGGGTACTCTTCTACAGAATACTACAGACTATACTACAGCTAAACAAGAGATGACACACAAAGCAAGAAGTTCGAATTCCAACGATATGCCCAAGAAAGGTTAAAAAAAAGGGTCAAAAGCTGTATCCTGCAGTGCAAAAAGAGGACGCACCAATGTGATTTGTCGCGAAATGCAGTTCGAGACCGTCGCAGGAACGTGTGATGTTACTTGTCAACACTCCAGCGTTGTTGCTGTCAAAAAGAACATCAAGTAAAGAAACCAAACGAATTACACATCCTGGTACTACTAGTATGATTTCAGGCTGATTTTCGACAGTTTGTGATGGCACTGGCATGAAGTACACAAGTAGAATGATTTGTTCGTGCTCACATGAGAATGTTGAGGGGCAAGTTGAGAGAGCCGAACTCGGAGGCGAATCTCCTCACCGAAGCCATGGAGCTGAGGTCCAGCTCCAGAACGTCAATCCTTGCGCCTGGGATCTTGGCCACGATGGCCTCCTTGGCCGCGAGCCCGGCGGAGACGTTGCGGACGGCCATGACGACGTGCACGCCGCGCAACGCCAGAACACGCGCCGTCTCCAGCCCAATGCCGCTCGACGCACCTGCGCAGGGAGTCTCAGCTCAGAATCGGCATTCCCAAGCTCAGAGGTTTATGAGAGTTTAGGTACGTGCCTGTGATGACGGCGACCAGACTATGGCCATCGATGCCGGCGGTGACCTCCTCAGCCGTGGAGGCGCGGGAGAAGCCCGAGGGCCGTTTGCGGTTGAACCACCACATCAGGATTCAGGCAACAGATTCGGCCGGCTATGTGGCGTGCCGGTCTAGGATGCCAGACTAATGATGCCAATATATGTAAAACAAAAAAGGGGGCATACACAAAGAGCAAGCGCCATATATATCGCTCACACGAGTGTTTGGACGCTGACGTACGTTGGACAAGAAAAGTTGGGCATACATATGTGCATGATTGATATAAACAATTATCTGAGGATCGGGTATACATATGGTGTTTGTATATATATATATACACACAGAGATAGCTAGGCTGGGGGCTGGCCACCGAGAACATCGATCCATCCATCACTATGTGCTTGCTAGTTGCTAGCTAGGTTCCAGTCTAATAATATTGTTATTAGTTCCATCCAATCGATGCCCCGATTGGTTGATCGATGATCGATCGGTCAATCTCTCTGACAGCTAATCTAGGAAGTAACGAATTATCTATCTAACAGTGTGCTGCCGGTAAAAATCTTTTTCGTTACGTAGGTCTGCCTATGTATTTTAGAAAGTTAAACAACAAAGACGGGAAAATTATTAAAGAGATGGAAGGGTAAAATGTTGTCAGTAGGCGAGCGGCTGGTCTTAATAAATTCGGTGCTGTCTAATTTACCAATGTCTATAATATCTTTTTTCGAACAGCCGAAAGGAGTTCTAGAAAAAATAGACTATTTCAGATCACGCTTCTACTGGCAAAATGACAATCACATCAAGAAATATAGGCTATCCAAATGGGCGGTTTTATGTCAAACTAAAGACCAAGGGGGTTTAGGTATTCAAAATTTAGGTATACAAAACAAATGTTTACTAAGCAAATGACTAATCAAATTGTTGAACAAAAGATGGTCTATGGCAAAGAATTGATCAGAAATAAATATATTAAAGATAAAACTCTAGCGGAGTTCCATTAAAAAACCAAAATATTCTCATTTTTGGAAGAGTTTAATGAACATCAAAAATTGTTTTTTTAGATCTTGGCTCCTTTAGGGTAAAGGATGGGACTCAAATCAGGTTACGGTATGATACCCGTTTGGGTAATAGGACACCGAAAGATAAATTTCCTTCGTTATTTAATATTGTTAGGAGAAAATATGATTACGTAGCACAAGTGCTTAGTTCAGTCCCACTTAATATTTCCTTCGACACAAAATTTAGTGGGGGTAAATTTAAATGCCCGATATAGAATTGTTGCATCCTTGCAAGATATTAATTTAAGTGAACAAAAAAAGATGTCTAGATTTAGGGTCTAAATGCATCCGGAACCTTTCTGATCAAGTCCATGTATCCCGCCTTTTAATTAACAATGGTGTTAGAGTCTCACAAGATATTTGGCAAATTAAAGTTCCTATGAAAATTAAAAATTTCTTTTGGTACCTTAAAAAAGTGTGATTTTAACTAAAGATAATTTAGTTAGGCGTAAGTGGAATGGTGACAAAAATATTGTGTTTACCACTTTCCTAAAACAATTGAACATCTTTTTTTTTTTATTGTTATTGTGCCAAATTCTTATGGCGTGTTGTACATATACTTTTGGTTTACCACCCCTACTGATATAAATTATCTCTTTACAAGATGGTTAAAAATTAGAAACAAAAAGTATAATTCATTGTTGTTAACAAGAAATGTTTCGCTATATAGGGCAATTTGAATAATAGAAACAGAGTGGTTTTTGATAAATGTCGACCAAAATCTTTTCTTGCTCGTAATGGAATAAATCATAAAAATCAAAGGCTTCAGGTACTATACGTATATGGGGGGGGTGAGGAACCCTCGGAGGGGACCCCAATCAGCCCCCGTGGACATCAAGCACGGCGGGTTGCGTAAGGAGGTCCCACATGCGAGCCATGGTAGGGTGTGAGGTGCCCATCGTCACCGAGAGCAACACACAACCGAGGTTTGGCCGTCCATGGTGAGTGGTGTGCACGGCCGAGATCGATGACATGGCGTGGTCGCCCCCTACGATGCAAGCACGACGATTGCTTTCCCCGGCGACTTGGCGACCGCGTCACGGTCATGGTGCCGCGTGCGGCGGCCGTTTTTTCGAAAGCGTTGCCATGATGGCGCAGGGTATTTGTCCCGGCAAAGCATGGTCGTGGTGGCATGAGCGTGCCAGCCCACGACAAACTAGAGCCCTGGTGGCGGTCGCCCCTGGCAAGCGTGGTCGATTCGAGGTGGCACGCAAAGCCGCGGTGCATGGTCAAGCCCGGGCAGAAGCGGGTACCGATAGCCGCCAATGCTGCAATCGGTGGCTCCACATTTTGTTTTTGCTTTTTTCGCTGTATTTTGTTAAGAATCCGCCCAGAAAAACCGGGGAACCACCGAGCGCAAGCAAGACGAGCACACAAGAAAACATAGAGAGAATGTTGGGAGGAATGGAGGCTCTCTATTATTGAGTCACTTTCATGGATGGATTTTACAATGGGGGATAGCCCCGAATTATAGGGAGAGGCTATGGGTACCACTCCCCAAATATCTCCTCTAGATATTTCCTCCCTTGATATATGTCCACTGCACTCTAGAGACTTCTCTTGCTTACTAGAGTCCACCATACTTTAGACTCTTCTCTTGTTCCCTAAAGTGCTAGATATTTTCCTCCTTGCTTTGAGATTCACCCACACACATGATTTCACAACACTCCCCCTTGGGTGAATCGCACATGTGTATATGCCTCGTTAAAAACTCCCCCATAAACCCTGCGGAAAAAAAGGGTAGGAGAAAAGAGTATATTCACATGTGTCAGCCATGTTTGCACCTATTGCCTCGTGAAAAACCTTTCATGAGAAAACCCAGTGGGAAAACTCATCAAGGGAAAAAGAGTACAACAGTTGATGCTTCAGTCGTTCTTTAGGACCGACTCGTGATCTTTAGGATCACGACCATGGGCTATGTTCTTGGGGGTATGTCTCTCCCTGAACCCTGCAACTCTCTGGGCCACCTCGTGTCAATTCCATAGACACACTTATAGAAACTAGAGGCGGATAGGGACTTGGTGAACAAGTCTGCAAGATTTTCATATGATCTTGCTTGCAGGATCTTTATTTCCCCGCTCTCCGGAGCTCGTGGGGATAAAAGAACTTTGGAGCATTATGTTTCATGAGATTTCTCTTCACATAGCCCGTGTGCATCTGTGCAACACATGCTGCATTATCGTCATAGATAATGGTGGGGGTGTCGGCGACATTTAGACCACATGACTTCTGGATGTGTTTAAGCATTCGTCGCAGCCAAACGCATTCATGTGTGGCTGTATATAGGGCAATTATCTCTTAGTGGTTGGATGATGTGGCAACCAAGGTTTGTTTCATAGACTGCTATAAAATGGTTGCACTACCATAGAGAGATATGTAACCAGTCTAGGATTTGGCTTTTATGCGGGTCAGACATATAGCCAATATCCATATATCCTACCATGGTTAGGCTTTGGTTCTTCGGGAACCATAGACCAAGATCTTAGCGCCAACTTAGCATCCTCTAGTTGTACCTCATTAATGTGTTGCAAACGTAATATTCGCTAGGTACTTTGGTGCTCCAATGGCGCTTTAAGTAGGGAACTTTAGGTCCCAATATTTTCTCATTGTAACCCTTGGTCAAAATGGGACTAATCCACTTCTAGGGATTGGCCCACCATGAAGGATTTTAGAGGGAGGTACATGCCCAAAAATTTAAGTGCCCTTTTTATAGACCGGTTTATAAACACTCCTTCAGGGAGGTACTTGAGCTGCTGGCTCAAGTAGGATTTGATTTTATTCAAATCCTTAATCTTGTGTAATCCCTCTTCAGGAGGAATTTACTCAAATGGTTGAATCACATCCTTTCAGATTATTTCAACCCATACTACAACCGCTGCTGGCGGTTGTCTTGTGTTTTTTTTTCGGTCCAGGGATCTTGGGTCCTTCAGGGACTCTATATGGATTTCCAAATCAAGTGACCCTTATAAGTATGCGGTCACCATATTTTCCAACTGCCTTTTAAATTCAAGTTATTAGCTGCCATAAATATAAGATATCAGAACTCTATGCCATTCATGCCGGGAGAGTAAACCTCATCATAATCGATGTCGAGTCTCTGCGTAAATCCTTGTGTCACTAGCCTCGCTTTGTGCCATATTTATTCCTCTTCGGGAGGAAGACCCACCTACATCCTTCAGGGATGTCATCTAGAGGTGATGGAACTGCAGGCCGAATAACCTCTCTTTAATAAAGCGAGCGCTACTCTGCCTCAATTGTTGTTTTCTATTTTGTCCCATCCTGAGTGCTTCTAGCACTCTGTCATGGACTTTAGTTTTGGGTCTGGACCTATTGAATCAACAATTCTGAGGTAATATATGTCGACAATAGTGGTCTTTCTCATTATATGATTCTCCCGTCTCCACATGATTAGTGGCAATCTTATCATCCCACTCATCGTGATTTCCCATAATGATTGAGCTGGGGCGCTCTGATCCACCAATGCGATATTGAGCGCGCACCGCATGGTGGTTTCCATCTTCAAGATGGGGTCCTTCCGAGGACCAAATCAACTTCGGTCGAGCCGCCACCGCCGGGGCGTTCTCAACTTCAAAGTTGAGCTTCTTCAACCCGATTCCCTAAGTGATGCAAGCGGCTCGAGACCTTGTCTCTGCGGACGTCTCCGCGGACACTTGTCTAAGCACCCGAAGGTCTCCCCTCAACCTAGGATTGGGTAGAGACGATAGAGCTGGTAACCTTTTGGGCTCCCTATACTCTCTCTCTCTCTCTCTCTCTCTCTCTCTCTCTCTCTCTCTCCGACGCATTTACAACAAGTAAAATGCGGCATTGCCACTTTTCTACGATCGGTGAAGGTATTTGGCAGCTTATTTTCAACAATTTGCAATCCTCTAAACTTCGGGTTCAGACCGAATAGTGCGTGAGTCTAATAAATTTCATCATGCAATTTCCCGGCATCCTTTAAGATGACTATCTCCCCCTAATGCTGGGAAATGCAGTCAGCACACCGAGCCTTATGCAGATCCCCTATTCATAGGATCATATATCCCAACTTCTGCTGGGGCCTTTTATGGTGTGTGCTGATGTGGTGGTACTGGCACAGATACCACATAACTAATTATACGCAAATGAGAAATACTTGATCCTCTCACGCACTAGCTGTAAAAACGGGGGTATGCAGTTGGCTTTAGACTTTAGGGATTTAGCACATAGTGTAAAGACCAACATTCATAACTTGTGAAAAATATCACAAAGGCTCTTCAGGAGCATGCATGACCATTCAACATATCACAAATGCTCTTCAGGAGCATGAATGGTCAAATTTCACAAGTACATTTGGACATTGCATTGACTATGATATCTTTGGTGTTACAACTCCCCTATATATCAAAGTCATCACCGACAAGGTCGTCCTTACTTTTGTCCATTTGGACATCTTCACTATTTGTGTCGACATGTATGTTGTCATGTTCCCGAACTTCAGGCTCGGTGAAGAAGTAAGGATTTTGTTGATCTTCCTCTCCTTGCTTCGGAAGGGCTTTGGTAGAGCTCAACTAGGTGTTTTGGGGCACGACAAATGCGGGACCAATGTTACGTGCCTCCACATCTAGAACAATGATCCTATTATTTAGATGTTTCACGTATGAGCTTCTCGGATTTGCTTTTACCCTTAGGCTTTTCCTTTTCTTTGAATATGACACCTCTTTTTCCCTCCTATTTTCCCTTTCCATGGCCTTTGTGGTTGCGGAATCCTCAGCAACGCTAGAATGTGCTTCGGGCACAATGGTGAAACCCATAGGCTAGGCAGAATGATTGCTTAGTTCATTATGTTATTCTACAATCAATAGTACCCTTACAAACTCATAGTACTTTGAGTACTTAATGCATTGCTGATGTAGTACTTTGTTCTTTGGGTGGGAAGGTAGAAAGATTTTTCTCGATCATATCCGCTTCTCTCGATCTTACGGTCACACAGACATTACGTCTCGACACAATCCCTTGTAAAGCGAGTCATATGCCGCCAGGCGTATACGTATAGTCTTTGAAACGTAAGGTGATCTAGTCCTACTGTGCTTTGGAGAGCACAATGGACTTTTGCTGGCTAAAGTGGTCCTTTAGGGACTGCCATATAACTAGTGGATCGTCCTCCTTCATATACTTAGGGTGCCTTTGGTTGGGCTTTTAGCTGCTTTTGCTTTTGCCAAAAGCCAAAAGCCATCCAAAGGGCTCAAAAAGCCACAAACTTTCACCAAAAGCGGCTTCCACTCTAGTACAAATTCAAAAGCACCCCTTCCCCTACTTTTCACCTTTTGGTCCAAAAATTACCACTTGCCACATTACACAAGTAACGGTTCATTCTTCCCTTCTATTCCCCTCCGCACCCATATTGGGAGGAGTTTTGAGCCGCTGGCGCTTCGTCTCCGTCGCCCTCGTCGCCCCTCCCCCGCCAAGCCTCTACCGGTCTGCCCCAACCCCGGCGGCTTCCTCTAGCCAGTTCGACCCCATGTGTCACTTGCCCTTCACCCCCATCCACGAAAAACCGCAGATGAATCATGGGCTTAATCGAATCCATGGCCGAATCCTGACGAACAACTCTATGACCACGAATCCATGGTCAAACGACCTACAGTGCGTGCCGTGACGCGCGGCTGGTGTTGGCGCCGGGCGACCTCCCCTCCTCCTATCCTCCCCTCGCCCGGGCCGCATAGCCACGAAGCGCCAGCGTCCGCCTCGCCCAAAGACCCGGCGCTGGCGCGCCACGGCGGGCGCAGCCGTCCGCCCCTGCCTTGGAAAGCACGGCCCCGAGCACCGGCGAGCTCTCTCTAGGCGGCGGCTTCCTCCGCGAGGTCGAGTTCCCCTTGAGGTTGAGCCGCCGAGGGCTGCATCCCTCGCGTGGTAGTTGCAGTTGGGGTCCCTGGTCAGCCTTGATGAGCATGTAGTAGTTGCAGAGTACAGGTCTCAAATCCCGAAGGCATGATGCAAGCGGTGGATCATTATTCACATTATAACTTTTTTTTGCAACTATTCACATTATAACTTTGATAAATAGCCCAAAAAAAAAGAAAAGGTATCATTTAATTGATGAATAAATAAGTTTGATGTGAGCTATTTGCATATAAACATGTTCCAAACATTGAGCATTGCGCATATTTCTCATATAGCCTACCGCTTGATAGCATCTCTAACTAAACGACCTTCTCCTTTTCCCATAGCTGCTTTCTCTTTTGCTTTTCCACGACCCACAGCAGCTTTTCCAAAAGCCACATTCCAAAAGCCATAGCTCAACCAAACACAGCCTTTAGACTTCGTGTCCGGGTGTAAATGGTGTTGCAAAAACCGCAACGCCTCTACTTTATCGAGATTGTGTCCGTTCATCCTTGCCAGCTACTGGCCGAAAGCAATGGTATGATCGAGGCCCATGCTATCGAGTTTTATCTCGACATCAATAGCCCAAGTAAAATAGTTGCCGCCATCCACGGCTAGCTCAGCGAATTCCTTCTTTGCAATGTCCGACATACTGCGTAATCAATTGCGGGATATGCGAATGTCGGTTATGTGTAATCTTCGTGATTACATTCGTAGGACTGTTTTCCCCAAATTTCTCATACATATAATCTTGGTTCATAACAAATATAATCTTGCATATAAATCTAATAAACTTAAGTAAATGCAAGAAAGTAGATTGCAAAGCATAAATAAAGTAATGCATAGTAATATAAAGTTGAAATAAAATAAATGGTCATGCCATGCAAGGTCTTCTGCCTCAACGAGTTTTGCGTGCTTGAGCCAAAAAATGGCATGGTGAGGTGAGCTTCAGGTCACCGTTAAGCCGACGGCTTCAGGTCGTATATACTTGATCCATGAACCTTAATTTGATCAAAGTTTTATGAGCATACAAGGCTTCAGGCCTTGTTTGTTCGATGGGCTTCGTGCCACCCCATTACGTAGTTTAGTGCTCATGGATCAAAGCAAAATGCTTTCAATCGTAATCTTGTGATTACGATCGGGAGTAATCTTCAAAATTACTCTTGTTATCTTATACCAATGGATATTAATTGAAATAAATATTAAGGTAATAATAATTAAACAAGCAATACGAAAAATCATAACATAAAGAAATGAGGCGGACTTGAGCCACGCTTTCGTTTCACAAACTTTGGTCCGCACATTATAGTGGTCTTGGGCCACAAATATGTTTACGGGCTTCGGGCCATATGTAGTGGACTTCGGCCACCGTCACTTATTTGGATTTAAGACCATATGAATACCACGACTTACGGGTCGCTTGTATACGAGACCAAATAATTGTGCGGCATTAACGCCGGTGCCTAATCTACGGGATTACGACTTATGTATAGTCTTGAGGACTATACAAAATTCCTGTGTGTAATCTTTAGGATTACTTAGTAATTGCAATTTAAACAGATAATATAAACTACAATAAAATAAATGCAATAAGTAAATAATAATAGCAAAAAATAGTAAAGTAGATAGTATGTAGTGGGCTTTGGGCCACTTTCGTCCGCACGGGCAAGCCAGCCGTGTATAGGACGTTTTACTAGAAGGCTCACGTAGCTTCTCAAAAGATTAAATACGTAGCTATTGACATTTCTTAACGCAATCAAAGGAAACAGGTTTAAAACCCATCCCCAATACTTGGCGCTTTAGAAATGCGTCGCCGACATCCCTGTGTGAAACCATCATGTCGGGTGATCCGAACAGAACGTCAACGGGATAGATCTTGCCATCTTAGATATTTCATCCGCAAGCGCACGGATCTATCATTGTAGCATTTCACCCGGAGTATTGAGGTATCGTTATTTATATTTTCCCAAAGGAAGGCATGTGTTTAATAAGCTAGCATGGCATCCGAATAGAGGAACATGTGTTTGCTTAGACTTCATAACAGGGGTAAGCAATAATGGTTTATGGATAGTGTGACACACACTTAAGAACCACCAGCAAAGGATAAAGAAAATAGATAAAGAATAAATGAATAACCTAATGGAGTAATTCTAATGTATCTAGTCATGGCCATACAAATGAATAGTTAGGATCATATGCAAACTGATTTAGGCATGGTTAGGTCTAGGATACCGGGGAGACCCCACCAGGAAGTCTGCTTCCCACCAAGGCATTTACGAACTCCTACATCACATACGAACGTGGGGGGATTTCAAGGGACGGTCAAGGCTTGTCACGACCCGGTATTTGTTGGCGGTCATTATTGAGTATTTTATACCGCCAACTTATATCCAATTCATGAGAAAGGGGCAAACTTATGATACATATACCTTTACTTCTAACCTAGTTCCACTTGTATTCGTAGAAATTATGTCTTGCAGGTATAAAAGTGGAAACAGGTACAAAGTCGCCAAATAAATTAGAAAGCGCATTGAATAAAAGACGCCAAGGAGTGGGTTGAGCAAGAGTACCAAACCCCGCGCACAATTTGGCCCATGCACCATCATAGGCCCAACATTTGAGAGACAAAACGCGCAACAGGAGAAGGCCGGGGCTGGGAGGCCAGCCAGGCCGGCCGGCCCTTGTGGGCGGCCGGCGCGATTATTTCGGCCAAAGTTCCCGCCCTTTCTCGGGCGGTTTGGAGCGATCTTCAAGCGGCGGTTGCATGCGGTGCAAAGTTTCGTTCCCGCCAAGAATAGCTCAAAGCAAGGAGAGCCCTCCATTCCCTCCTCCTCTCCACTATATAAAGAGAGGCACTCCACACACACACAACACACAACACACTACACATCACATTGTTACATTCTCACCTTGAGCACCACTCTCTCCCCTTCATTAGTTTAGTGTTAGTATTTGAGTTAGGCGGAGCTTCAAGGAGGGCTTGTCTCCTTGGAAGGATCTTTTTGGTAAATTTACTATGAAGTTCTTTTCCTTTATTCAAGTCTCATTATTTATATCGCAATGCATATGAACTAGAGTATAGTTATCCTCATGTTATATTCATATTGTGCCAACTAGAGTATAGTTAGTATAATGTGACAATTAATATGACTAACTTTAGGCTAATTGAATCATATTTTATTCTTGGAACATATTAGAACTAAGTTCGAGTGATGGTCCGTGTACCTTCGGGTTTACCTTTACTCTTGCCTTGCCGATCCGTAGGGTCGGGTACCTTGGGGGTTTAGGTAGCTCTCTATAAACGTAAGCATGGTGCTTAGGTCTATAGAGAATCATCTGGGAAATGCCGGCATCCCACCGGTAGTGAGGTAGGCGGCAGAGGGGTGACAACTCTGTTCGTCCTTCGCACTCCTCCACGTCCGGTGTCGGGTTTGAGTCTTATCAAGTGTCGGCCGGCATATACCGGCGCGGGCATCTCCTCATCACTTTAGCCCATCTCTCGCTATGAACCATGAATAACATATGTAGACTATAGTCCGACGCATTGGCGATATTAGAATAGCCAACTTAACATAGATTTTCCCTTTAATGTTATTTTCTATTTATTCTTTCTAGTGCTCAAGAAGTGTGTGTGTCACCACTATCTCCTATATTATCGTCACTTACCTCTGTATATGATTAGTGGCTATCCATACATACATTGTGGGCTATCATCATCACATTAAATCTAAACCTGTCTTCCCATGGGAAAATATAAATGAACGATACCCGAATACTCACGGGTGAAATGCTACGATGATAGATCCGTGCGCTAAATGGTTGACCCTTGCAATATTTAATTCTTCTATCACCGACATTCTCTTGACGTTATCATTAAGGATAATATTTATTCTTAGTGATTGCGCTAAGAAATGCCAACAAGCATTTTCTCGGCGCCGTTGCCGGGAGGGCAAGGTTAAAGAAAAAAAATATTAATAAAGATGATCATAACCACATGTATGGATGATAGCCCTAATCTTTGCAAAGCTAACTCTTTTTTGTTTTCTTCCCATTTGTGGATGAAAACAGAGATAGTGTATGACTGGTCGCAAACTTGCCGAAAAACTTCGCCGACGATCCGTAGAGGTCGCCGGAAGGAGCCGGGCTCAGGCCACTCCTCCCGTCATCACTCCCGAGGAGGTTGCACCCGTCATCCAAGTACCATCTTCATCAACACTCATGGCCACCAAGACACTCCATGACTACTCGTCCCCCGTCGTGGGCAATGTCCCGATTGGCCCCCCGTGTCAACTTGGGCGACAAGAACTTTGAGATAAGGACTGGCCTCATCACGATGGTACAAGCAAGTCCAATCTGCGGACCGCCGTTTAGGACGCAAATGCTCATCTCCGAACTTCTTGGAGCCAGGCGACACAATCGTCATCAGGACGTTGAGCCGGATGCAATCAGGCTCGCTTGTTTCCCTTCTCCCTTGTGGGGAAAGCGAAGCAATGGTTCTACAAGGACAAGGAGGTCTGTCAGCGACTTGGAGTAAATGCTCCACCGCATTCCTCGCAAGGTTCTTCCCAATGGGCAAAACCAATGCCCCGCTGGGCAAGAATTTCCAATTTTTAGCGTATTAAAGAACGGAACCCATACTGCAGGCGTGGAGAGGCCGCAAGAGTACATCCTCGCCGCCGCCCGCACCATGGCATGGAGAAGTGGCTCGTCCTCCGTAACTTCTACAATGGTCTTACGACCATGTCGGCGGGCCACATAGATGCCGCCGCTGCCGGAGGGGCGTTCTTATCCCTCACTTTGAGAAAGCGTAAGCGCCATCGAGAAGATGATCGAGAACCAAGGTGGGGAGAAGAACGGGTCCCTCGTAAAAAACAAAAAAGGTATGCACATTAAAAGGAGACCGTGACCGCATGCCGCAAAGATCAATCTCCCGATGAAAAGATGGGACGACCAAGCTCCGTCAAAAAGTGCTACACTCCCCATAGACTCACATATGACATGTGAAGTCTCGTGGAGAGGTTGACATTGGGTAGTTCTTGTCCCGAAACTTCGAGAAGAAGTAGCCTACGTCAACAACGGATTTCGTCGGTAATAATAACAATGGGTGGAACAATCGAGAATCGCCCACAAGGAGGTAACATTTACAATTCTCGTTACAATTCCAATTTCAATTCCAATCAACCCTCCTTGAAAGATTTAGTTTATGGTCAAGCTAAAATTAATGAAAGTCTTAATAAAAAGATATCGTCTAATGATAAAATGCTTGAAGACATAAACACCAAACTTGAGAGTTTATCTCTCTTTGTAATTAATCAATTGAGCTTAAATAAAAAGGTTGAAAACAATTGTCACATTTAGCAACTTACATTCCTATTAATCAAGATGGAAAAATCCCTAGTCAACCTACGGAAAAAGTTAATGCAAAGTGGCCACGAGGAGCGGTAAGTCTACTCGCGTGATCCACCATATCCTAAACATGCAGCAGAAAACTCTCGGCAATCCCAGCAACCACGACAAGACAACACAGACGCTCCACCAATCGAAGAAGAACCAGCAGAGGAAAGGATTACAACTCAAACTTATGGAGACACAAACTTCATGCCCTTTCCTTCCCGGAAGAGAAAATCAACCGTGGATGAACAATTTGCCCGGTTTGTTGAGATGATCCAGAAGATACATGTGGATGTACCACTGATGGATGTACTCCACATGCCATCTTACGCCAAATTTGTCAAAGCCATCATCAACAATAAGCTGCCCCTACCAACCACTGAGGTGGTAAAACTGACAGAAGCCTGTAGCGCAGCTATACTAAACAAGCTCCCGGAGAAGAAGAAAGACCCAGGATGTCCCACCATCAGCTGTTCAATAGGGACTCAAAGGATTGAGCATGCCCTATGCGACCTGGGGGCGAGCGTCAGTGTCATGTCCAAAGCTGTGTTTGACAAGATGAACTTCACCAACTTGGCACCAACAAGCATGTTGCTCCAACTGGCTGACTCCACAGTCCGTCACCCAGCCGGAGTAGCAGAAGACGTGCCTGTTAGAATCAGAGATCACTTCGTGCCAGTTGACTTTGTGGTGCTAGAAATGGAAACCACTAAGGAAACACCTTTGATCTTGGGACGACCATTCCTGAGCACAGCTGGGGCACACATCGATGTCAGCGCCGGAGAAATCCGCTTCAACATCAATGGAAAGGAGGAAATCTTCAACTTCCGCCCCAAGCCTGAACAATGTTCCATGGTCTATGTCAAACACAAGCCTACCTTGAAGGAAGATACACCTACCACGTCACCATCCAAAAATACGAAGAAGGCATGGCGTGTGAAGCAAGCCTAAAGGCACTGTAACCTCCAGCAAAGCCTGAGGTGGGTGCTGTGACCTCATGGTGGACGTAATGGAACTTGGTGTAGCCCCATGGTGTGTGTTCGAAGCGATGGAACCAATAGAGGAGATAGTCTTCTAGCAAAGCGTAAACCACCACCTTTAGTACCATCTCACCCACGGAGGGCAATGGAATCCCTGTCCGGATCCCTGCTATCTGTTACCATATATACATGCATTGTGAAGAATAACGAAATTTATTAAGAGTATTTTCTTTGTTTTTGGGAGTGTTTTTATACAGATTGCGTGAGTAAATGGATAAAATGCATACATATATACCTTGAATGTAATGAGGTACATGCCTAGATGGGCCACGAAGCCGAACAGCATGGTAGCCCCACTGTTCCGGATGAACCGGAGGATTGCTGCTGGCGATGGTGAGGAGGGCGGCGCCTTGGGCTGCAGCTTGTATCGCAAGGCTACCGCAGGTGCCAGCTGCTGGACGAGAAGGATAGGCAGTGGCACGAGCATGTAGAAGATGCCGGAGATGAGGAGGCTGTGACACAGGAGGCTCCAGTCCGGCATCGCCGCTGAGTAACGGAACCATGCGGCCTCTGCCCACGTCGTGGTACGCCCAAGCACCGCTTCCACCTCCTGTATCGTGCCGTATGGGATCATCTCGTGCGTTTGCTCGGCCCGGGAACTCCTTCCAAGCTTGCTCTCTCTCACCCTTTTAGTAACCAACAACCTCTTGTCGGTTTGGACTTATTTATAGCGCGCGGATGGTGTGTATGGAGAACCGGCCCCGTTGTATGTACCTACATATGTAGAGATAGATAATTCGCTGTTACTTCCTAGGCATGCAGATGATCGGCAATTCCGTCGCTGCCAGCCAGATATACAGATATAGCTGCACTACATATGCCTAGAGATTAGCTGCCAGAGAGATTGACCGATCGAGGCATCGATGGGATCGAACTAACAACAATGTTATTAGACTGCGATGGATGGATCGATGTTCTCGGCGGCCAGCATCTATCGATCGTTCCAGCCCCCAGCCTAGCTAGCTCTGTGTGTGTACACACAAACAAATCAGCATATGTATATCGGATCCTCAGATATATAATTGTTTATGTCAATGATGCACATATGTATGCCCAACTTCTCTTGTCCAACGTACGTCAGCGTCAAAACACTCGTGTGAGCGATAATCAGCATATAATTATCTTATACAACGGGTGATAGCTGCCCGAGCACCGAAACAACACGCTACCGGTCCCCCGTTCCATCCGTCGCGGCTTGATCCCTTTTGGTGGTAAGCGCTGGACCACCCCATCTGGTCTTTTTCGCAGCTGGACCTGGACATTGTACTAGGAAGACCAGCTATATGATCGTTTAAGGTCCCAATCATATTACATAGCGGCTTTAGTCAGCGGCTTTGTCCCCAATCCCCTTCTTGTTGTTTGACACCCCGAGTTCCTCTCGTAAGGCCTTTTTCCATCACCCTGACCCAATGTTCCAAGCTATATTTTTCAATGCACACCGTTTTTGGTTGGTTGCACCTTGACTGCACATCTGACTTGGTGTTGGCGTGAGTGATCGCTGAACGCTGGCTCCAAGTGATGAAACACGTGCGATTTGTCCTTCATTTTTGCAACAGGGGTAGACAACTCAGACAACCAATCACCACTTAACGTGCAGCAACAAGCGTGAAATGTGTTGTGAAATCATATGTGTGGGTGAATCTCAAAGCAAGGAGGAGAATATCTAGCACTCTAGGGAACAAGAGAAGAGTCTAGAGTATGGTGGACTCTAGTAGGCTAGCAAGAGAAGTCTCTAGAGTGTAGTGGACATATATCTAGGGAGGAAATATCTAGAGGAGATATTTGGGGAGTGGTACCCATATCCTCTCCCTATAAATAGGGGCTAGCCCGCATTGTAAAATCCATCCATGAAAGTGACTCAATAATAGAGAGCCTCCATTCCTCCCAACATTCTCTCTATGTTTTCTTGTGTGCTCGCCTTGCGCGCCGGGTGCTTCCCGGTTCTACAACAGATTCTTAACACGTTATCGCACGAGTTCTAATGGAGCTGAAAGGTATGAACAGATTCTGAGAATCTGCTTCAAGTAATGGATACACAAGAGCACGGCACGGCACTTTCTTGCTCTTTTCTTGCTATATCTTGTTGGATCGTTCTCCCATGCTGGATCGCCGGGCGCGACGGCAATGCCTGGCATGAAGGCGCCCCGCCGCCGCCGCCGCCCAATCACGAGACGACCTATGGCAACGCTTAGGCTCGCCTCCGCTCGCCGGGCGATGCTAGGATGGCTGGATGGCCTCCGCCGCCAAGAACACAGGTGGCGCTAGGATGGCTGCTTCCTCCCCACCCCGGGTGATGCTAGGATGGCTCGCCTCCGCTCACCAAAATGAATATAGGTGGCGCTAGAATGGCTCGCGCCTCCGCCCACCTCGGCGAGCGTAAGGATGGCTCGCCTCCGCCGCCAAGAAGAATGAAGGTGGTGCTAGGATGGCCCCGCTCCGCCCCACCAAGAAAATGTACCTATTGCCCCCGAAGGCAAGCGATCGCCATCTCGCCCCGATGATGGGGAGATTAGGCTTCCTGCGCCTCGAAGGCATGAGGATTGGAGTTATCGCCACATAAGATGCGCGCATGGGAGCCTTTAGCCCCAATCGTCGGCCCCTCGGGCGTGGCTTAAAATCTCGTGAAATATCGCGGCCCAAGTCCACTATATTTTCTCGCGCTTTATTATTTATGTTATCGTTATTTATTTGATCAATTTAATTTATTGCATTTACAGATCCTTACTTATTGTAAAGAATATCCCGTCCGTCCCGAACACAAACGTAGTTGGCTAGCGTTGTCCCATAGATGCTAGCACACGAGTCACCAAAGATCCGCAGATGTTGTGCGCACTCGCCGGCCCGCCGGCCCTAGAAGGAGCCGTGTGTCGGCCGCCCCATCAGCTATCGCTGCTGCCGGCCTTGCGCATCGCGGTACGCGCAAGGCGGCCATTCAGCAAGCAGGCGTTGCCCCGAGGCATGGGAGCGCCAGTCCCCACTCACCCAAACCACCGCCCACCGATCGACAAAGACGTTGTTCTATGTTCCTTCAAGAAGAAGGAAATGAGGAAAAGATAATAAACAAATAAAAGGGAGGAAGGCTACACGCTGACGGCCACCAACGACATATTTTCCCCGTCAACTTACTACCATAAAGGGAGTAAAACTATACCTTTTATACTCATATACATTTATCACTAATAAATTCCACTTGTAGTGTCTAGTATTTTATTTTGCAGATTTATAATAAAAGCAAGTGGAAAATCGACCAAAGTACGCCATCCGGGAAGCGTATTCTTGCAAAAATCCAAGCCCGTGAGCAAATCGACCCAAAACATCAAAATTGGGCCGAGCCAAGCCCGGCCCACAACTTTTCAAGACGAAGGAAGCCATTCATCGAGAGACGGGGCCAGGCCGAGCCTGTGGGGGTACGCCAAGACCACCACTGCGCGCCGCACCCTCCCTCGAGGCGGTTTCGCCCAGCCCGAGGGAGGCGGTTCATGAACCTCGCCAAATGGGGGTTACCGATGTGGGATGGTCGGTTTGCTCTGATTAGGAAGGTTTACCGTGTCAGTTTTGGTGTAAATTAGCACTTAGGCCCCTCCCTCCAAGTGTATAAGTAGTCCCCCTCTCTTCCTCTCTCAACACACACCACTTGGAGTCCAAAGAAACCAAAGCAATCTTCCCTCTCTACCACCTCTACCCTCTCTCTTCTTCTACTTTTTTTCTTTCTTCTTCTTCTTAGTTCTTGGTTTAGTACTTAGAGTAGAAGAGCTACAAGGAGGGCTTGTCTCCTAGAAGAAAGTGCCTTGGTAATATATCTTCTCAATGGAGCATTCTTCTATTTGCAAGTCTTATATCTATGTTCTTGGCCTAACTTATGAACTAGAGTATAGTCTTGTTCATGTTCTTGTGTTGGTATATGAACTACCATATAGTTTACATATCATAATCTTGACATGTTCATCTTAGTTCTTCATCGATCATCATATGCCTAACTTGATTAGAGGTGGGATATTGGTTCGTTGTTCCTTCGGGTTTGCTCTTGTTCTAGTCCTGGTCCATTCGACGAGTGGGGATCCTGGGGGACAAGAGTAGTGCTCGATATCTTGGGCATGGTGCCCGGGTATTACGACACCCGCGAATATGAGAGCATGCCACGGTTGAGGGGGTAGGCGGCGGGTCGTGACAAGCCTTGACCGCCCCTTGAAATCCCCCACGTTCGTATGTGATGTAGGAGTTCAGTAAATGCCTTGGTGGGAAGGAAGACTTCCGGTGGGGGTCTCCCTGTATCCTAGACCTAACCATGCCTAAATCAGCTTTTGCATATGATCCTAACTATTCATTTGTATGGCCATGACTAGATACATTAGAATTACTCCATTAGGTTATTCATTTATTCTTTATCTATTTTCTTTATCCTTTGTCGGTGGATTCTTAAGTGTGTGTGTCACACTATCCATAAACCATTATTGCTTACCCCTGTTATGAACAATTTGGTCTAAGCAAACACATGTTCCTCTATTCAGATGCCATGCTAGCTTATTAAACACATGCCTTCCTTTGGGAAAATATAAATAAAGATACCCTAAATACTTCCAGGTGAAATGCTACAATGATAGATCCGCAAGGCGCTTGCGGATGAAATATCTAAGATGGCAAGATCTATCCCGTTGACGTTCCCGCTAGGGATCACCGACATGGTGGTTTCACCAGGGGGATGTCACGGCGCATTTCGGGCGCCGTTATTGGGGATGGGTTTTAAACCTGTTTCCTTTGATTGCGCTTAAGAAATGTCAACAAGAATTTCGCGCCGTTGTCGGGAAGGCATTGTGAAAAAAAACAATAAACTAGCTGGCTATGAATATGAAGCGTGTGGCGTGGCTACCATTTGCTCATACAGGCTAATCCTTTATGTTTTCTCCTATTGTGGGTGAAAGCACGATAGTGTATGTCAGGTTTCCAACTCCGCCGTAAAAACTTTATCTCCGATCCGTGAGGCACTCCTAAGGAAGAACGGTCACCGTGCCGCTTCTTCTTCGGCCGTAACCCCGGCGGCCGAGACCGACATCCCCGCACCAACCATCTCTCGCTATGGCCGGTCGTCGCTAGCGCGATTTCTCTTCCCATTGTCACCAACGTGCTCCACCGGGCCGGTGGTGAATGTGGCGGACAAGAACTTTGAATCTGCAAGACCGGGTTGATCACCATGGTGCGTGCCGGCCCATTCTGTGGATCGCCTAGAAGGACGCTAACGCCATCTCCAACACTTCCTGAGCCGTGCGACACAATCGTTATCAAGGACGCCGAACCAGACGTCATCAGCCCGCTTGTTTCTTTTCTCCTCGTGGGGAAGGCTTAAACAATGGTTCTACAAGGACAAGGAAGTAGTCAAGACGTGGGCCAAGTGCTCGCGGGCTTCCTGGCTAAGTTCTTCCCCATGGGCAAAACCAATGCCCTTCGAGGGGAAGGATCGCCAATTTCCGGCCAGACATCAATGGAACCCATTCGAGGCGTGGGAGAGGCTGCAAGAATACATTCTAGCATGCCCGCACCGGGATGGAGAATTGGCCGGTGCTCCGTAACTTCTACAATGGTCTCACGGCCATATCGGCGGGGCACTCGACGCCGCCGGGGCGGTGGCGCATTCTTATTGCTCACCATAGATCGTGCAACAGCCCTCGATTGACAAAATGGTGGCAAAACCGTAGCCGGGGGAAGATAGAACCCCAGCCAAAACACAAAAGGCATGCATACCGCGGAAGGAGGCGGATATGCTTGCCGCGAAAAATGGATCTATCGCCAAGAAACCGGAGGAGCGCAAAGACGCACTCTACTACCCGTTAGCCGCCCGCTTACGCTTACGCACTCACACATGACGTGTGAGACCTATGGTGAAGTTGGCCACTCGTGGGATAATCGCCTCGAGACCCGCGGAAGAAGCAGCCTTCATCAACAACAAAGAACGGTATCGCTAACCTCGCAAGGGTCGAACAACCAGTCCAAAGCCACCATTCCAAGGTAACCAGGGGTACAACTCCAATTATAACCCCGGTCAACCATCATTGAAGGACCTCGTGTTGGGCCAAGCCAAGATCAACAAAAATCTCATTAAAAAGATGAGCCATCAAGATAAAATCCTTGAAGGAGTGAATAATAAGCTAGAAGGGGTTGACATCACCGTGAAGAATCAACTCGCCTTCAACAAGATGATAGAGACACAAATACGGCCCGCATTGTCGCCAAGTACCTAACCACTGGTAGGATCGTGGCAACCCGAGGTCCCGCGACGAGCCGCTTAACATGATATCTCCGAGGCCTACCAACCCGATGAGTTTAAGAAGATCCCGCTGATCTCACCATTCATTGCCAAGAAGGGCGACCCCCCGACGCCCGCTTTATCACCGCTACCGTTGGCCCCCACACACCCGTCAATGCATTCGTGACCTAGGGGCTAGTATCAATGTGATGTCCAAGGCCACCTTCAAATGTAATCCATGGAGGAACACTTACTCCTGCCAATTTCGTCCTCCAAATGGCAGATCAATCAACAAGGCGGCCAGAGGGAATACTTGAAGACGTGCTAGTCAAAATACGCATGCAGTATATCCCCGCAGATTTTGTGATCCTAGATATGGGCCCATCGAGGATAACGCCTCTCCTCCCGGGGAGACCGTTTCATACGGCCAAAGCCGATATCTGCATTGGGAAAGGCTTCATAGTCTTCCACGCCGAGAGTAAGGCGGTAAAGTGCCCATTCATCGTACAAACAACAACACCCCGGATATCATCATCATCGAAACCGGTGTGGAGTGTTGAAGGATCCGACCGAGACCCCTGAAAGGTGTGCTTCCCGCCAAGAGGGAGGAGAGTCGACAGCCGACTATAAATAACCCCGCCCCTTAAAAAAATGGGGTATATTTTTTTAAAAAAATGGGGTATATTTAAAAAAATCTTTATAAATAAAACAAATCCTTTCATGGAAAATAAAGAAAAATATTTCCTACATAAAAAGTAAATACAAAAAATACTTTTAAATAATTTTTCTATTTAAAAATAAATTTATATTTGAAAATTTTTTGGAGAAATTCAAAAAGGGGAGAAAAACGGTCGAACAAATAAGGAAAGCAAACAACGACCAATTAACTTTTCGGACCGTTGTGCACGCCTCGCCAAAGCACAGCCAAAGAAATGTTTCCGGTGCAGGTGGTGCAAGACAAAGGTGCGCCCGCACCCCCCAAGCCGGTGCCCGGCGGGCCCTCGCCGCCAACGGCCCTATCCGTTGTGTGGAGCGGCCCCCGGCCGCTGGCTTGGCTATGAATAGCCCGAGCATCGTGTGTGAGAGCACCCACCTCTCATTTTCACTCTTCTCACTCTCACACTCTCTCCCACTTGTTCTACACTCCATTTTCTCCACCAAAAACATTGTGCCGAAGCAAGATCACGGGTGTGAAAGTTCATATTTTCATTTAACCCTTGCACACCCGAGGTCTCGCCAATCGCTTTTGCAAAGAGCTATGAAGAAAGCTAGGAAAATTTTCAGCGGGTTGAGGCGGTCGCCAAGACATAGCTCACGACAAACAAGCACAAGCTCCGCCTCAACTTCGACGACCTCGAAGGCTCCCCCATGCAAGAAGATGCTGCACCTGTCGGGGAAGGATGAAGCTCAAGCTCCCCGACAATCGACGAAGGCCGACGCCGCCACACTCGACATCCATAGAGGTCGGGGAGATGCAAGCATATCTCCTACTTAAGGACCGAGAGTTCCAAAGACACGCCCGGCACTCGACCGCGAGCTTCTTGAACAAAAGGTATGGATGATGAATTCCCTATCCTTTGAGAGCAGTCGGGTATGTGTTATTCCCCTCTCGAGGAGGAAGGTTCTCGCCTCCCCGACAATCCAGTTCTTATGCACACTAGTAGAGGACCAGCTAGGAATTTCTTTCCGCCTCTTTGGTAAACCTTATCATGTTACGTGGGCGGACCTAGCTCGCCACCGGGTTTCAAGTTATAGATGTGCACTAGACATAGATGCCGCTTCTTCCCCGCTTTTTGTTAGGAATCACTTTTGGGAGGAGATATCCGGTGCTCATGAGGCCGGTGCTTTCAAACCTCGCCACTCACAGATCTAGCACCCATCACTTAGATATATCCATCGCTCGATCTCACTGACTTTGTTTTCTAGACACGGGGTTAGATGGGTGAATGAAATTGAATTGAAATTACTCTATGCTATTGTCCACAAAGAGAAAGTAGCTCCAAAGTGGTAGAGATGTGCGTGAACTTTTTACATATTATCACAAAAGTTGTCGTTCCTCGCCACCGCACATCCCTTATCACACGCCTCGCTTCGCGATTGGAGCTTTGGATGATCGCCAGATAGAATACATTTCCACACCTGTGGATTATTTGACTGTTGCGTAGCTTGTGCAGGCCATTTAATTAAGATTTTACCATCCGGCGAGCTTGGTCATCTTTTCCCCGGCTATGCAACTATAGTTCGGTTACCTAACCCGGACTTACGCTTGTATAAAAGCCAGGTACTAATATTTGAGCTCGAGATCGCCGATAGCTTGCGCAGAAAGATACCCTATCGGGTTCCACACACGTTGTCAGAGACCTGAGGTCGGATCCTCCTCCCATGGGCCCTACTTCACGCCCACGCCCACAACCACGCCTCACACCGATGTTCCGTGCAAAGATGGCCTTATCCTATGGGGACCCTGTGGGTAATACCCGGGTATGATCCTAGGTGGGAGCCGCCGCCGCATTAACTCCACAAACCAGAGTGGCCTAAAGGAGATATAGCAAAGATGGAGGGCCAACAGATTCGACGTTGACGACAAATCCGACGATATGCCCCCACCAGCCCAAAGACAAAGAGGCAGCCACCACAAGGGGTGGAGGCTATCGGTATCCAGCTGCAAAGACTCGACGTCCGCACTAGGAACATTGAGCACACGCCAATACCCATGTGCAAAACACCGCATGCTGGCGCCAGAACCGGGAGCAAACAGAGTCGCCAGAGATGGACCCAATTGGAGTCCAACATGGCTACCGCAATGCACGCGGAGGAAGCATTCTCGAGGTACCAAGGCTTCGATCCCTGGACAGTAGGCCTCCAGATAGCTTGGGGAGGACCCTCGAGGTAACATTGCATTGCATATTTACTTTCATCAAATTTTATTTTATTTTAGCATGTTTAAATTTCAGCAATCTTGCATTAAAAAAAAATAACTAAAACTAAAAAAATCCAAAAATAGAATAATTAGCTCTTCTATGTGCCTTAATGCTTATATATATGAGCTATAAAAATATTTAGTCTTAGTCCCTTGTTGAAATGATGAATAGTTGCTCGTCTTATGTTTCACATCGTGCCTAGTTTATAATTCGAATTTCTCTAAAGTTTGGGTTTAGTGGCTAAGTCTAAAAACTCATCCTGAAAACCCGATTCATGTGGGTTGCATAGGCTCTATCTAGTTTAAGTTGTTGCCAAGTATGATATGGTACAAATGGATTTGCTATGATTTCGGTCCAAAAAGAGAAACTTGACATCCGGGAATCTACTATGAAAGAAAAAAAAAAATGATATGGGCTATGCAAAAAAAAAGGGAAAGAAAAATGAGATGAAAAATGGACAAGTGTCCGAGGGCTTAGTAGGGCCCACATCTCTAAAAAAAAAAGAGAAAGAGAGGAAATAAAAGACAAAAGTCTAGGGCGAGAAGAGCCCACCTCTCCAAAAAAAAATATATATATAGCAATAAAGCCCATACTTTCTCAAAAATAAATATTATCTAAATAAATAAATCCCGAATAAAAAGTTGATCAAAAGGATGAATGATAAGTATTTCTATTATAACCGTTCTATCTCGCAACCGCCTAAGACTTTAAGAAAAGCTAGAAAGCCCCGCTACGATGAAAGGTAATAAAGGGTGGGAAAAAAGATGTGCCATTTTATTCAAACTCTAGTAGAAAATCTTATTATAACCCCGCACTTGTGAAATGTAATCGCATAGTAGTAATTCCCCGATCAACAACCAAGTACTTTATCTCTTTTGCTCGAGGACTCGCAAAGGGTAAGCTTGGGGGAGTTTGTTGACGGTCACCAACGACATATTTTTCCCGTCAACTTACTACCATAAAGGGATTAAAACTATACCTTTTTATACTCATATACATTTGTCACTAATAAATTCCACTTGTAGTGTCTAGTATTTTATTTTACAGATTTATAATAAAAGCAAGTGGAAAACTGACCAAAGTACGCCATCCGTGGAAGCGCATTCTTGCAAAATCCAAGCCTAGGAGCAAATCGACCCAAAACATCAAAATTGGGCCGAGCCAAGCCCGGCCCACAACTTTTCAAGACGAAGGAAGCCACCCCATCGAGACCGGGCCAGGCCGAGCCTGTGGGGGTGCGCGCACCAAGACTGGTGCGGCGCCGCACCTCCCCGAGGCGGTTTTGGCCCAGCCTTAGGGGAGGCGGTTCATGAACCTGCCAAATGGGGGTTACCGACGTGGGATGGTCGGTTTGCTCTGATTAGGAAGGTTTACCAGGTCGGTTTTGGTGTAAATTAGCACTTAGGCCCCTCCTTCAAGTGTATAAGTAGTCCCCCCTCTCTTCCTCTCTCAACACACGCCACTTGGAGTCCAAAGAAACCAAGCAATCTTCCTCTCTACCACCTCTACCTTTTTTTCTCTTCTTCTTTTTTTCTTTCTTCTTCTTCTTAGTTCTTGGTTAGTACTTGGAGTAGAAGAGCTACAAGGAGGGCTTGTCTCCTAGAAGAAAGTGCCTTGGTAATATATCTTCTCAATGGAGCATTCTTCTATTTGCAAGTCTTATATCTATGTTCTTGGCCTAACTTATGAACTAGAGTATAGTCTTGTTCTTGTTCTTGTGTTGGTATATGAACTAGCATATAGTTTACATATCATAATCTTGACATGTTCATCTCTGTTCTTCATCGATCATCATATGCCTAACTTGATTAGAGGTGGGATATTGGTTCGTTATTTCTTCGGGTTTGCTCTTGTTCTAGTCCGTCCATTCGACGAGTGGGGATCCAGGGGGGGACAAGAGTAGTGCTCTGATATGCGGGCATGGTGCCCGGGGTATTACGACACCCGCAAATATGAGAGCATGCCACGGTTGAGGGGGTAGGGTTGGCCGTTGGCATGCTTTCTTAGCGCAATCACTAAGAATAAATATTATCCTTAATGATAACGCCAAGAGAACGTCAGTGATAGAAGAATTAAATATTGCAAGGGTCAACCCGCAAGCGCACGGATCTATCATCGTAGCATTTCACCCGTGAGTATTCGGTATCGCTCATTTATATTTTCCCATGGGAAGACAGTTTAGATTTAATGTGATGATGATAGCCCACAATGTATGTATGGATAGCCACTAATCATATACAGGGGTAAGTGACGATAATATAGGAGATAGTGGTGACACACACACTTCTTGAGCACTAGAAAGAATAAATAGAAAATAACATTAAAGGGAAAATCTATGTTAAGTTGGCTATTCTAATATCGCCAACGCGCGCGACTATAATCTACATATGTTATTCATGGTTCATAGCGTAGATGGGCTAAAGTGATGAGGAGATGCCCGCTACTGGTATATGCCAAACAAGTGACACTTGATAAGACTCCAACCCGACACCCCGGGACGTGGAGGAGTGCGCGATCGAAACGAGTTGTCACCCCTCGCCGCCTACCTCACTACCGGGATGCGCAAGATTTCCGATGATTCTCTATAGACCTAAGCACCATGCTTACGTTTATAGAGAGCTACCTAAACCCTCAAGGTACCCCCGACCCTACGGATCGATTGTGCAAGAGTAAAGGTAAAACCCGAAGGTACACTGCACCATCACTCGAACTTAGTTCTACTACGTTCCAAGAATAAAATATGATTCAATTAGCCTAAAGTTAGTCATGTTAATTGTCACATTATACTAACTATACTCTAGTTGGCACAATATGAATATAACATGAGGATAACTATACTCTAGTTCATATGCATTGCGATATAAATAATGAGACTTGAATAAAGGAAAGAACTTCATAGTAAATTTACCAAAAGATCCTTCCAAGGAGACAAGCCCTCCTTGAAGCCCGCCTAACTCAAATACTAACACTAAACTAATGAAGGGGAGAGAGTGGTGCTCAAGGTGAGAATGTAACAATGTGATGTGTAGTGTGTTGTGTGTTGTGTGTGTGTGTGGAGTGCCTCTCTTTATATAGTGGAGAGGAGGAGGGAATGGAGGGCTCTCCTTGCTTTGAGCTATTCTTGGCGGGAACGAAACTTTGCACCGCATGCAACCGCCGCTTGAAGATCGCTCCAAACCGCCAGAGAAAGGGCGGGAACTTTGGCCGAAATAATGGGCGGCCGCCGCCAGTGGGCCGGCCGGCCCCTCGGCTGGGCCTCCCGCCCGGCCTTCTCCGCGCTGCGCGTTTTGTCCCCTCAAATGTTGGGCCTATGATGGTGCATGGGCCAAATTGTGCGCTGGGGTTTGGTACTCTTGCTCAACCCACTCCTTGGCGTCTTTTATTCAATGCGCTTTCTAATTTATTTGGCGACTTTGTACTGTTTCCACTTTTATACCGCAAGACATAATTTCTACGAATACAAGTGGAACTAGGTTAGAAGTAAAGGTATATGTATCATAAGTTTGCCCCTTTCTCATGAATTGGATATAAGTTGGCGGTATAAAATACTCAATAATGACCGCCAACAAGTCCCCAAGTTAACCTTTGCTCGCCCCGAGCAAATAGCTAAGTGTTTGGTTGTTGATCGAGTTGCTACAATGCCGTATATATTTCAAAATGTACCATGCTCATAATAAAGTATTCTTCCGTTGTTTAAATAAATTGGCATTTCTATCTATCCTTGTATACTTAAATCATATGGGGCTTATAACATTTTTCAAACTCTTGGGTTATTGCAAGATAGAACGGTTTTTATAGAAACACCAATCATTCGTTCTTTGATTGATCATTCATGAGTTTTTTTTTTTTTTTTTTTTTTTTTTTTTTGGAATGATTCCTTAAATCATCTCAGGTGTGCAAACCATAAGGAGAAACAAGTCGTAAGCTTTGATCAAGATGTGCAAGTGAAATTTTATTTCTTTTGATAAGGTATGGGCTAGCTCTTATTTCTTTAGAGAAGTGGGCTCTACTCGCCCTCGGACACTTGTCCATTATTCTTTCTTTTTTTTTTTTTTTTTTTAGAGGCGGTATCGAAGTACCCATTGTTTTATTTTTTCGGACACGCGTCCATTTTTTCTAGCTTAGCCCATAGCCTATTTTTGGCAATGTGAATGTGAATCTTGATCAAAAGCGTATGACAGGTGTCTCACATAGGCTATCATGAGAATTTTGATCATTAAGGAATTTTGGAAATTATTCTCCTAATGATGAATCTCTCTTAGAACAAAATCATAGTAGATTCTATTTTTACCATATCATATCCGCAATAGCTTAGAGAAGAATCATGTGTTTGCATACCCACAAATCATTAAGTTTTAGGATAAGACAAGTTAAGCCAATAAACTTAAACACTGGGGAATACAATTTTATGAACTAGGTGCAAATTGGACTATAGACAGAGCAACTATTCATCATTTCAACTTCGAGAGAAATTAAGCATCCTTATACTACATATTGGAGTGGAATTATGTTTTTGTTCTTTTCATTTTTTTTAATAGAGGAAATGAAAATCTAAGAGATAAAATAAAATGATAGGGGGAGGTAGGTACTTACCTCCCGGGGGGTCCTCCCCAAGCTAGCCGATGGCCTATGGGTTAGGGGGTAGTACCCCATATGGCGCTTAACGCCATTTGTGCCTCGTGCTCCTACCGTCTCGTTCGCCTCCCGCTTGGTGTTGCAGGTGTACCGCCGATGGCGTTGATCGAAAAACCCGCACAAAACCGGTGAGTGATCGCAAGAATCTCACCGCGGCGGAGTTCCACATTCCCGAAGTCGGGTATTGATTTCTTGAGCGCTGGGGGTCCACTATAGAGTGACGGCTTGGTGGCATCCCTTCGAGTCGGAGGACACCGTATGTGTCTCATGCCATGTTGACCCTCCCGCTTGGTCCGATGAGGTGTGAACATCCTCTCATCTTTGGAAGGTCGGTGTGAGCCCGGGGTTCAGCGTTGGTGTAAAGAACCCGGGCGTGGGTAATCGGTACGGGTGTAGGCTGTGGCATCTATGAACCACTAGCCTCACCCGTAGCTCTCCTTCGTGATGATGACCGCGAGAAACAAACTCCTGCGTGCTTCGTCTAGCTCAACTAGAGCGAAGGTGAGTGATGGGGATTTATATAATGAGAGTTAGGGTTAGGGAGCGGAATCTCATTTATATATCCAGAAAATAATAGATAATCTTTCTCGTGGTCATTCTCATCAAATTTTATTATGTGCCCTTGCAAAGGTGTGATAATGAAATTTCCAGAGGTGGAGTATCTAGGTATGTGACATCCTCGCCTTGCAATGCACCAATGTTACTAGCAATCCTTGTCACAAGAGAGGTACAATAAAATGTGTGGATTGTTTAAAATTGCTAAGCATGCATTTTATGATTTCTTTTTACAGAGCAATCTTTCTCGTGTGAACTATGGAATAGAGGCATTGCATCTCAACATCTAAAAGACGGTGAAATTCATGCCTAGGAAACAAAGTTATGGCAATCCATTTTTGCATGAATTTCAATGTTGGATGATGTATGTTGGCATTAGAAGGACGAAACCTAGGATCTGTAGGAACTATGGTGGAGATTTCAGTGAAAAAGGCGGCACGATTAAAATCTGGTAAAGCAACAGCTAAGTTTGTGCAACATTTCTTAGCATCAAAGCCTATGTGCCTAGCCAGTTCTTGCCAAGTGTAATAGTAGTATTTACTAAAAAGTCTGAAACTAACACCCTGATCATGAACTTCCAAAGATCCTAGAAATTGGATGGTGAGGAGGCGAGAGCCTGGCTCATCTAGGGGAGCAATCCCGGACCATCCGACAGCTTTCCAAATGATGGGGAATTCGTTATCCATACCTAGTTTTTCGAGGACGCCGTTGGGGAAACGAGGAGCGGGAGCTAAGTCTCGGTTCTTGAGGATGTTGTAGGCTTGTATCTCCCGTTCTCCTTCCGTGTCAAGGTGCGGTGCATCGGCTTCCTCGATCGTCATCCCCGTGGGTGCTTGTTCTGCTCTTGCTCTTGCGAGGGTGCGTCTTCTTCGTATGCTTCGGCGTTGAAAAGTGTGTACCCGAACTTCCTTGGGAGAGCCTCGCGCTTCTTCTCACGCCTTTCTTGATCGCGCTTGCCGCTTTCCCAACATGTTAGCGAACAAAAAACGAACGGAATGGAAACAAGTGCTTACTCTTGGAGAGAACTTGGGATAGAGAGCTTGTGAGAAAGAGTGTCTTGGGTGTTCTTGCACTAGAGCTTGGGAATGCTTTGTGGAGTGCAAGAAGTGAGAAAGTAGCAAAATGAGAGAGTGAGGGAGTGAGAATGAGAGGGGTGGAGAGCTCTCCCGGCCACCTCGCATATTTATAGCACCATGCACCCCCGACACTCGGACGAGGGCAACGGCTAGTGCTCGTGACCATTTGGCCCGTGGCAGAGGCGCCGCCGAGGGGGGCCGGCCCAATGCGGCGGCCGGCCCCATCCCGGCCCTCGTCGCCCTCGCTTTAAGGGTGTGTTCAAACGGTCGACCGACCGTTGTGCAAGCAGTGCAACGGTCGGGTTCGACCAAACTTTGTTTTTCATTTTCTCTCATTTTATAAATGTTTAAGAAATTTTTTTGGAATAAAGTTTTATTAGAGTATAAAATCTTATCAATCTATTTATTTTATTTATATTATTATATTTTAATTGACATGGGAAATATGGCAATGGGATTAAAATATAAAAAGGAATTCTTTTAATATTAAAGAATAAAAAGGAAATGAATTAATTAAAGAGGTTTTGAATTCAAATATTAAAAATAATTTAATATGAGGAAAATAAATTTATAGAAGGAAAATATTTATTTCTTACCTTTAGTGAAGCTTCTGAATTTGTCATCGGAGGCATCCCTACAATTTTGGGCCCGCCATGATTCCATGCCACGTCACCACACATTGGTTGTGGTATTCAATCCGTGCCATCGAAGTACTTGAAACACACTTTGGGTAATTACATATAATGTTGCCTATACATGCATTTCAAGTGCGGTTTTTACAATCTGTTCATTCTATCTTTCTGTGTTTGAATAATGAACTCTTATCGACTTTACAAATTTATTGTAAATTTATATACACGTTCATGCAGTTACGACTTCCCGTTCAACCCCACAAAGCTCATCCCGTTTTATGGAGGTGCTGAATACCATGATTACCATCACCGAGTAGAAGGACGCCAGAACAACTACGCTCTTTTTTTTTCACTTACTTGGATTATATATATGGGACAGACAAAGTACGTAAGATAAGTATAGTTTACTCTGCCAATTCAGGACTTGCATCACGTATAAGGCTTGGCCTCATGCACTCACATATGGTTGATTTCTTCTCTTATGTTTCATGTTGTTTCAGGGATACAGGTCTCACAAGGCAAACTTAGCAGAGGTATGTATATCTTTACACTTCCAATATATTTTTCCACCGCATATATACACTAGAAAATAATTTACTGATTTTTGAATAGTTACAAAAAAAAATCTGCAAGGATAAGTAGCATATAAGTTCTTTGACTTTAAAAATTAAAAACGATAGAAAATGCAGTGCGCGGCATAGGGCATTCATGCTTACATCTGACCTGGCTGCAGTTTGTTTCAACTTCATGGCTCTTACTACCTTTTTCTTTTTAATATACTGCGCAGCGCAAGAAGTTGGCTGGTGAAGACAACATGGTTGAGAAATTCAAGAGGCAGTGACTAGGAGAAACTGGAATAGTTCAGAATCAGATAAGCCTCCATAAGTGCCAGTCTGAATACCCACAACCATTCTGTGTTCCCTTGTTGAATGAATTGTAAAATAAATAATATCTCAAGTTAATTAATGGTCTCTTCGGTTCAGCTGTGAGGTACGAGGAAGCTGCTTCGGTTCAGCTGTGAGGTACGAGGAAGCTGTTGTAAGCTAGAAAAAAACTGTTGGAAGCTATGGTGAGAAAGTAGTTGTAACCTATGGGAAAAAACTATTGTAAGCTATGTTGAGAAAGCTGTTGTAAGCTATGAACTGTTGTCAGCTATGAAAAAGTTATAATTTATTTGGTACGCTCTCTCTTTTATCTTTACGGGCGGAGCCACCAATATGGCGCGGCCAGGTGGCCGCCAGACCTCTTCACCGTCAAAACTCCCTTACCCCCATGTGTCGGACTCTAGTATCCCCCTCATCATTGATGTAAGCTATCTTGTATTGCCGAGTATGGAAGCTTAATAACTTTGAGTATCTAATTATCTTGCGTGGACGAGTATACAATTTTAATCAGGGGCATAATGAACCATTTGCATTAAAGTAATGTATTCCTAGAGCTAGAGCAGAGCTATATGCCAATGCTCCACAAATTCCACGATGGACCATTTGCATTAAAATAATGTATTCCATGTAAACTGAATATCTCTATTCAGCTTCTGTCAGTTACCTGCATGATTTTGATTCTCGTCGGTTACCTTTTGGGTGTGAACTAATTAAACAAACATGCCCAGATGTGAAACTATCTGCGCATTCTTGTCCACTGTGTGTGCATGGCCGCATGTTTCCTATGTGAAGTTATCCCATAATGGCACATGTAAGCATATGTTCTATGTGAATTTGCCCGAATTTGCATTCAGTCGTAGGTTTGCAGCTATAAATAGATGGCTTGACTATATTCAGTTGGCATAGGATGAGTAATTGTTGATTTTTGCCTATACGTGTGTTAGATCAGAGTACTCTGAAAATTTTTAAATGCACTGTCACTTTTGATCTGTAAATTTTCATAGGCCAAGTTCGCATTAGGTCTGCAAAAAATCGAATACACATCAGGCTTAGGCACATTAACCCAATTCTCTTTTGCTATTTAAATCGGAAATGGGATATAAACTGTGTGGTAGTAATAGCATAGCAGCACCAATTTGATTTGTATGTGCCACATTTGACCAAACCAATTGGTAGTGCGATGAAACTGAATGTTTGTGACACAAACCATTTGGAGTTTGCTGCTAGCCTGATGCCTGCTTGACAACTGCAAATTGGAATTTTCCTTTAATAAATTGGTTATCACAACACTGTTCACTTGTAATACTGTCAACTCACTTTTTGCAAATTTACTGAAGTGCTTCCATCATTGTTGCTTATCTCATGAGATCAGAACAGAAATCTCTTGAAGGTCTAAACTCTCTTCTCCTAGCAAGAGAACATGTATCTTTTCAACTACCTCGGTTTTGTTATTTATGTTTGCTAACTATAATAAAGTAAGACCTTATGGTACATGTATTCACTAATTAATTGTGTTAACCCAAAACCTTTCCTGAACAACCTGACAGGGAAGCCTGTAATTGTCAAACTCAAGTGGAGTATGGAGTACAAGCCGTAAATACATTCTTTATAGGGATGAATTCACATGTCAGTATGTACTACATTACTTGCTGCTTTAACATAGAAAATTCCCCTTGTATGTGTAAGGTTGTGTTCATTTCTCTCTGCATATCTGAGGATTTTTATAGATTCCCTCTTCATATCCTGAAACAAAATCCTCTTAGTTTTGCTCAAGTTTTAATTGAGAGATTGGGGTTGTATTGAGTGTCAAGAAAGTGCAGATGCTACGATAATGGAATGATATATTTTATCTTTTCGTCCAGTTTTTCAAGCCAGCAGCTTCATGCTTAATGTATTCAACGTGGCTTCAATGGAAGATTCAGGAGACGACTTTGCCCTGCGAGGGTGCTGTTGTGGCATCAATCAAAATTTGGTGCTGCAGATTTGATTTGGAGCAATTCAACCAAGCAATTCAGATGAGTCTTTTCTGTTGCTTGATTGCATGACTGTTGGTTAATCATGAGCATCAAGTGCCAGAAAATTATTCGACACAACAATGGTCCTGGCCATTTGGTCCTTGTGGAACACTGCAAGTCTGTAAGTGTAGACAAAATTCTTGTTTTGGCTCGCATTAAGCATAAAACATGACATAGGATTCAAGATATCGAAAGTAGCAGATTACTCATCTATATGGACAAATACCTAATGTATTGAATCTTAATTGTATGAATATTTTTTTATGTTCTTGGAAATATTTAAGATCAATATGGTTTGTTACCGTCATAGTTACAACAATAGCCCTACTCTTAGCTTGTATTCCAGAGACACAAGGAAAGGATCGGGCATAACAAAAGGGGTGGACCTCAGAGGATCAATGCATATTTTTGAAATAATCAATGAACATGAAATTCAGTTAAATACATTATTTGTGGTTTGATTGATATTACAAAATATCCCATAACGTTAGCACGGTAATATACTAGTAACAAAGAAGTAACACTTTCATTGGTTATCAGGACAGAGATTAAATAGCTAGCAACTTCAAAATAGCTAGCGACTCTCAAATAGCTAGTCTAACATGATCTCCTAAAACTTCTCTCTCGACATGTAACTCTCTACTATAGTGTTTATTTTTTTCTTATTTCTGTCTCATCTAGCTAATTGTTTACAAATTGCCATTGACAGCCAATAAAATTCCTCCTAGCTATTTATTTGAGAACCATTGAGCTGTCCTTAGGCCCCGCTTGCATTCTTTTATTGATGACCATCCTCAAGATCAGTGATGTTGACGCTACATTCCCAGGCATGGCGAGATCAGAGCACGCACATGGCCAGAATAGGTACGGTCAGCCGCGGCGTCGGTGGCCAGAATTATTGTACCCCACAGTACTATAGTACTCCGGATGCTCTGAATTCGATACAGTCACCCAACATGATTTGGGAGAAGGAGACTGTCGGTGGTCAGATTATAGCACTCCATAGTCTCTCACCCCAAATATGATATAATTTCTTAGAACATTCAGCACTGTCCTGTTTTCATTACTGACACTGAACTTCTTTTTCTAGGAAGCCGCAAGGTAAATGCTAAGGAAACTCAGTAAAAAAAATTAAAAACTCAAAAAAATCTGTGTGCATAAAAGAAGAAACAAGCTTCATATTATACAAGGAGATGGTTAGGTATACTACATATACAACGTCATGATAGATTTACAGTCTAACAACACCCAATACTGTATACTGTCATACACCTACATGAAAGCACATCTTGTTTTTGCTTCACTTAGAGATGCAACCTGTTCTATTTCTCACAATGTTGTACTATATATACTCATATCGACTCATTCCTCTTCTTTGCAGAAAGCCCACGACGATACTCACCTAGAGCCCAGATAGGGAACAAGTTACGGTAGTTTGGGTAATTGAAGAAAAGGGAGCAGTTGAAGCATCCTACGTGCTCCTATCATCAAAACACAAGTGCGGTCAGCAAAACCACTTTGACCTTTGATAATCAAACACCCTTACTCCCACACATATATATAAATAATGCTGAATATGTTAGTTCAAAGTTCAAAAACCCTACAAGAATGCATGTGCAACTACGCATCTATTAAATATCCAAATAGGTTCTGTCAAAATTCCACAGCAAACCAAATAAAGCAAGTTAGATTCATGAACTTGAGTTTAGACATAATAATCCCTTCAGTGTCATGTTTCTGGTTTGTGTACAATTAGTTTTATAAGGTGATTCCTGAAAAGACAAAAAGCTTGCTCTATCCTTTTTGTGCCAATTCAATTGCAGCTCTTAGATTTAATCAATTATGTCTGACACACATGGATGTTCCTGTTTTGGAAAATGTACAATGAATTAATACCGTACAGTATATTCTTGCCACCCAGTATATTGTTTGTTCACATATCCCTAAGTGATAAAAAATGGTGCCTCATGGTTGCAAATTTACTAATATGTCATGCCATATGACAGGGTTTTTATGTGTTCCTCAACAAATGAATTTTCATGACAAATTAAGAGAAACAGAAAAAGTTCATTTGTCAATAATGTATTACCATAAACAAAAATAAAAATGAACTTACTTGCTGTGGAAACTCTCCTGTATCCAACTGCATATTGATCAATTCTCTTGCAGCACGATGTAATGGTGTTGGATCTCGTTTAATCTAGTATTAGAAAAGAGGAATGCAAATAGATTGATAAATTGTATGCTATCTTGTTAATTAACATGTAAAATAAAAGAATAAATGATTTGTACCTGTCCAGCATAAATTAAAGCAAGCATTGCCCAAGCAGTATTCACAGCGTGAGCACGATCACCTTTGATATTCACATAAACCTATTTAGGATTCAACAAACAAAATTGTGTGCTCTTATCAGTTATCACTAGTAGGCTAAGTTAGAATGAAAGGATCTAAAGAAGTAGAAGGAAACAAAATATGATTACCCGAAGTTTCATTAGAGACATGGCTTTCTCCCCATCCACCAAGTACTAAGCTGCTTTCGACAATATAAAGTGGCATGCTTTCCGTATTGAAGGGCTGTTCTTGTATGTTCTTCCGTAGCAACTAAACCTTTAATTGAAAAGAAGGCCCTCAGAGGTGAAACATACACCCCAAGTACCTAACCCGCAAAAACAATTATTTGTGTTACCAACTGCTGGCATAGATATTCTCTCGATTAAATGACAATTAAGACAAACCATGAACCGTCTTCTTGTTGTTTGCTCTCAATAAATGTTGCTGCATTTCTAACCGATGTTTCTATCTCTTTGGTGCGGTAACCAGGATATAATTCTTTGAACGATACCGAGCTTGGAGCACCGATGAGGTGCATTTCGGTAACTCAAGTTAATAATGCAACATGATTACTTCTTTATAACAAGTGAAATTTTTTTGTAAGAAGGATCATGTGCTAAATAATATATATGCCATTTGCGCCCATCACTTACGGGTAATCGACAACCATGTTTGGAAAACTCTCACAAGGATTTAAAATCTATAGTTGACAGAGAAGTGTCAATATAATGGAGCTGGAAATAGTAAGATGTATTGAAATAAAAAGTTTAAGATTATCGAATATGAACGCATCTTGCTAATGCGATGTTCTAGCGAACAGAGACTTACCTCTATCCAAGAAGAAGCTCTTATGCACTCATATGTAGAAAAAGGTACCATCTTTGTTCTACAACATAGAATGATTAGCCATTAATAAATTACATTCATGGCTTAGAATAATTCTCGCACGACATATTTTTAAAATGATCGAGGCAAGGTGACCATATATATTTTGTAGAAATTTTAAAAAAGTTAGAAGTTGTGCCAAATTCAAAATTCAGAAACTTGGTTCCTTAAGAGATTTTTCATCTATACACTTAACTTCCTCATATCATCCTCATAAGCCCGGTGTAACAAATATATTTTGTTTCAACCAAAGAAATTTTTTTTTTTTTTACATTTTTTATTCCCATGGATTACATAAGCATGCCTAATAGCAAGTTTTGTGTTGCAATTTTTCTAGGGTATGAGACAACATCACTTCTAATATGACTGAACTTTAGAACGCGTACCACAAAAGATAGAAGGCAATCAATAGCATCATGCAGCCTTTGTTTTTCTATTGGATCCCCAACAAGGTTGTTTAGTTTTTGAGATTTTTGACAAAGAATAGTACAGTACGGAAATAGAGTCACAATAAGCAACTTTAGAATGTAGAAAACGTAAAAAGCATCGAGATGAACAACATATCAAGCGAGCATTTTTTTTCTCAAATGAAGGTGAGCACTTCATTAAATTATCGGGTTAATATGCTCTACATTAACAATAACATGATATGATACTTAGTAGTCTTAGTTTCATTTCTTCTCAATATAATGATGGGTACTTTTCTCGAAAGTATAATGATATGCAGCCCTACTACGTGCTAGAGAAAAATAATGATGGGTAGGTCACCTTCTAGCTTTACTCATCTACATTGGAGCCAAAGGAAAATTGATAGATGGAATAACCTTAAGTGCTTCTCTTTGTGGTATCGCATTACACAGCCCATCCATTGTCCGAGATGAAAGTGTCCATGAACCCTTTGATCCGTGGCGATGCCAATAACTTTGGTCACCAGGATGGTTCCACGTAACCTTCAAGTACACACAAATGCATGTCATGTTTCATTATTGCCAATGTGGTGAGTACATAAATCGCCATGATTTGAAGATAAATAAAGAAACTCGTGAATGTTTCATGAATTCATAAGCTCTCGAATAGTTGGAGCATACTCATCGACAAGATCTGTAGCGCAAAATGCTTGAATTATGAGTGATGTCTCGACTCTCGGCAGCCATCATACACCTATCGTGGTAACAAAGAAACACACTAATCATGCATAGTTATATCCTATGAGGAGGAATTTTCTTGATGCATATTTAACATGTCCAATATACTTGCAATTGTACCAATACATTTCTACTACAATATTAAATGATTACCGCTCCATTTTCTATATGTCACATTAGTTTTGTCCTAAGTCAAACATTACTATAGTTCACAACATATGAATTATATATTATGGAAGTATTTGTTATAGTGAATCTAAAAACAAAAAAGCTTTTGTCATGAGCCTATATAATATTTTTTCAAATCGATGGAAAAGATAAATGTTTATACTTAGGACAACCTAATACGACATGTAAATAAAAATGGAGGGAGTACATGCTACATGAAAAATACAATTACATACCATACCAATCCTCTAACCGGGTATGTCGGGTTTATTCCTCAAAGCAAAGATGCAATAATGATGGAAGTAATTAGATAAAGGAAAATATAATTACTTTACTAGCTTAACTTATTATTATATTTCAACGGACTGATAGCATGACATAAATGCTAGCCAAGCACTGTAAGTGTGTAAAAAGGAGAAAATTTGTACTGTGCCTTCATGCCATCTCCTAAAGCCACAAGAAATCGGGTATCCTTGCAAGGTGATGCTTGAATGCATCGAATTTGGATCTTCGCCCAAAGCAGTTGAGACCATGTTTAGAGCCTAATTCATAAAGTGATCAATATTTATTAGGAACCAATCAGAAGTTCATGATCCACAAGATGATTAAGAAACATTAAACAGAGCATATACAAAATCATGAAGCATGAGAACAAAGAACAACAACATGGCCAACTAAAGTGCTGGTAATGAGACATCAAACCTTTGAGATATTTACCTTGTTCACAGTACATATGCATAGGTGCTTTGCGTGTTCTCATCTTCATAATGGATATGGTCCATGAGGTTTCCCGAGCTATCTCTCAGCTTGTTGACAGGCCAAGTGCTCAAAACGGTTCCACACACTTGTAAAGTGAAGTCCAAACAACATTCTCGCAACAATTGTGCGTGGGACAGGATGAGGTCCTCCCCGAAATGACAATGAGAAAATAAAAGAAATTATAAGATGCTAAAGAAAAGAGGTATTCCTAGTAGTTAGCCCATTATTGATAGTAGAGTAATCTAAGGTTCTATTACAACTGATGATTCGACAAATATAAACACAAATGGGGAGGAGCTGAATCTAAGTTGGCCAAGGAAGAAAGAAGACACTTCAATGGTTAGGTGATCTACACATTATGGAACTCACGTAACGAGAGAAACAAAAGAATTTTCAACAATGCTCATGAATGGGCACCGCATGTTGCTTCATGGATCAAGGACGACACAAAGCAAAGGAAGGGCTTTCACTAGGAGGGGGTAATTCATAGGGGCAATCTGAAATCCTGAAATCTTGTTTTCCATCTCGGGCTTTTATTTCTCCTAAGCCGGGCCCGAGCCCCCTTGCTCGTACATAAACCCTCTTTTTCCTCTCTTAAATGAAAGGCGAGCTCTTGCTATTGTGCTCAAATATAAACACAAAATAAACCAACAAGTGGTTCTATTGATTAGCTAGAACTATTTATTATTTTGAGTTTGGTGTAGAGGCAGGAGGATATGGGTGTTTGGAAGTTCGGCCGCGCACACCACCTACACTAAGTCATCAATTGCGTAACGCCTCGTCATGGAATGAACCTAATTACAGGACAACTATCCAAAAGTGTAGCCCACGTAAGTATCATTACTATCGACGTGGAGTTGGTCGAGCTAGGCTAATCCAATAGAGATCGCAAAAAGATCACATAACCCGAGTCCCGATAGTAATACTTCCCACATTCATACTCGTGGTATAATCCGTAGTTCGTGGAGCAATTAGACTATCAATGCAAGCTTTGATGATTCAACAATTTGTAAGTTAGTGCTTGGGAATTTTGTGAGAATCCCATCACCATTGCATACATTCCCACCATAGAAGGGCATATATCATAATAATGAACAGTAGAATTAGAAGGGTTGCGTAAACCTTTGCACATTTATTACGAGCATTGCTCCAGTCAATCTTGCCATATGGAGTGTCATAGATCTCCTCTCTCAATGCCAATATAGTTGGTGTAATTGGTCCAACGAATTTCTTGCCATAAAGATAAGCCATTGGCGATATACCATATGGGTTAAGCACCAGAATTTCCCCTAAAAAGGACAGATAGATAGCAAACTTATTTCAATATATCCACGTATCCAATGTATAATGTACCGAAGTTGAATGCCACAATTTCACATAAGGAATATATTATATACCTGGATGAAATGGAAGAAACCGAGGGGGCGAGCCATAGTTCAGGGAAAATTGATTATTTCCGGACCAATCAAACAATCCAAGTACCTTCATCAATTGATAAAAAGGCAAAAAAGCAAAGTGTCAATTGCACTGCCACAGAGAATCAGAGGTTATATATGAGAAACTTTTTGTATCTTATTTATTTTTTCAAAAATAAGAGTCCTATCGTACTCATGTATGGATTATTTCCTGGCAGAGTAATATGCATGTATAGAAAACTAGTACACATGTATGGATTGCAAAGAATACCGAAAAGCCATATCTTTTCCCCACTGGGGAATCAAGGTTGCACCACCATGGGATAAAATCCAGGCACGCCCTTTAGCCAATGCACTGTTATTTCCGTATGGCTCCTCGCCAAGAAGCCTCAGGGTGATGTAGTTTGAGCATGTGCCAAACATGGTGCTAGAACCTAGGATAAGTGTGCTCCATCCACCATCTTCATTCTACACATTTTTTATATGATGAGTAAAACTAATGCCTTATACATCCAAAGTGAACAATTTGGTGCAAATTGACCTTGTCTCCTACAAGGCCTTAATGAGAGATATAATCCAAGAGAACTATGCCATGCCTGGTGGTTATAAATGTAGCAGCATATCTCATTGCGATGTTCTGGTGATATCACAACATTGAGTGATCTAGTGACATACAAAGAAAATATCTGCAGACGAAGGTGCAAGTATGTTATATCCATATAAGTGCACAGGAAGGAACCAAATACTCAGCTAAGCAAGGAAAATAATGCACACCAAACCAGGCATGATGAACATGATCCCACTGAAATCACCAGGCCAGTGCCCATCACTCGCTTGCAGTGAAGAGAATTGATCCATGGCCCTTCTCAAGGAGCTCAGTACAATTTCTTCAGTGACGTGCTCATCCTCCTCAAGCTTGATGCGTGGCAAATAATGTTGATATTTGTTCCGCTTTGTACACTGCAACAAAAGGATTTTATTTGATCAGCTAGCTGCTAAAAGGTTTTTGACGTAATTTGAGCACATTGATTGAAAAAACAGTACAATCAGATCAGATAATCGGTGAGGAACATCGATGAGAACGACCTGCTCTCCTAGACGAAATAAACCTAAAAAACGCATGGGTTGAAATGAAAACCTCGGAGCTTCAACATGGCCACGCACACGGTCACATTCACATCGACCTCCAGGAGACCAGGAAGCTCCCACCGCCGCAGACATCCTCTCTGGCGTTGTCTCCTCCGTCGCAGTGAAGCTCGTGGACAGGACCTTCTCCTTGGCCTCTAACCCAGGCGGCGGCGATGAATCATCCTCCGCCAGAGCGCTACCACCGTCTGTCGCCTCTGGCCGAAGCCCACCACCGCCAAATGCAGCTATTCCGTAGGCCCATTGATCTAACAAATTACCTGGTGGGCTTTGGGCCTTGGACAATCCACTGAAGGGAGAGCCTAAGATTTTTGCGTGAAAAAGTTCTAGGGCTGCTTTAATTGGTACAAAATTTATCATGTCAAAGATTTGACAAGCAAAAGTTCAACAAAATAATTACCGACGGATGTAAGAGACCGGCAAGTTTTGGCAGAAAACATAATGACAACCAAAACCAAAATCATGAATTGTTAAATCTTTGGCTTAGCATATCTGAAAGCCAACCAAACAAGCCCCTAAATTCATCTCTCTCAACTATCGTGGTCGTCCAATTTTGCTCCCTAAAGTACAAAGCTAGTTTTTGACCCATCAAATTTTAAAACCATTTGTTTTTTTACGTTGGATGGTTTTGATGATGATATTCCACATCGGACGAGTAAATGAGACTTAGTTGAAAGTTCAACATGTAAATTGGACCACAGATGTTCCTAAAATATATCCCAAAACTCATATTTTTTTTCAAAAATATCCAAATAACATAAATATATATGACTTGGATAACTACTGTGAGGCTCTCTGTATATCATGTATACAGTCAAGTGCAAATATTGGATTCAGTTAGCTAGTGTGGTGCCTTGTAGAGAAATATTGGATAGTGGTGTTGAACAAAATGTACGTCGTAATGCACCTGATAGTTGGGTAGTGCTGATACTGAGTTAGAGACATTATTTGGCACGGCCTGAAAGTTTGTTGCCTTTTTCTTTTATCTTATATGATGAGCATTGTCTAATATCCTTCTCTCATATACATATATAATGGACTTCGAGAATATCTCAATGTAAAGGTTTGAAGAATTCGAGGTGTTTGGGCTATAAGGGCGTGTTTGATTTCGTAGCTCCGCAAGGCCTGGTCGGTGAGCCAGGCCCTGGCTAGCCACAACCTGGTTCCTTTGGGCCACAACTCGTGTTTGATAAATTTATTCCTAGGGAGCCAGGTTTTGTTGGGACTGTGTTTGATTTGTTGTACCAAGAGATAAGATGACCTTGCACTTGAAATGTGGTGAGGTTACCCTCCTCTTTCTCTTTGCAGCATTCCATCGAACAGCTGCTAGGCGGACACCGGCAAGAATGGCGGTGGTGGCCATGGCTGCTATCCACTGCAGCACCTCTCCTAGCCCGTCCTCGCCGTCGGGTATGTCGTTAGGGCGTGCCGTGCTCGGAGACGGCCGCGGATGTAGAGCAGGGGAGGGAGGTTCGCCCCGGCCTCGGCGTGGAGTGGCGCCCGCCCACGCCCGAAACCCCAGGTCGCCTCGCCGCAGATGCATTCGTCGGCGCGGTTCACCTCGCCGGCATCGGCATCGCGACAACGCCGACCAAGCTGCGGGCTGGGTGCGGGTTGGAGGTGCCGCTGCGTGGTGGCTTGGGCGCGGCTTCGAAGATGACCGCGAGATGCACTGATGGATCGACGAACTTCGGCGCACGGTGCCGCGGCGCAGGAGGTTCGCCCGGAGGGCCATTCGACCTCGATTTGGAGGAGGGGAGTTCGCCGGGAGGGGAGGGTCACCGGAGGGAGGGTCGCGGAGGTGGCGTGAGGGAGCTCCGCCCCGGCCCGCCTGCGCCGAACACAAGAAGAGCATGCAATTTGGGAAGGAGAAGGGAGCGGTGAGAGAGGGGAACGGAGGTGAGAGGAGCGGCAAAAATCGCCGGCGGCCATGCGAGCTCGGCCCGGACACTGGCTCTCCGGGGAACGCGGAGGAGGAGTGTTCGGCTCGAGCCATGAGAGAGAAGGAATTTGCATCCCACGAGCAAGGCCCGAGAACGGTGTTGTGATATCAAACATGGGCTCTTGCATCTGAGGAGCCAGGCCCGGGCGTTTTTGGCCCAAATCAAACACGCCCTAATTGACTACTGGTCTTGCTGCAGGAATCGTGTGATGTTGTGGCACTATCCGTACATTTGGTCCTGAAGCTTCCTCCTTTTTTACCGGGAGGTTCATTATAACACGGACTTCTAGGCCTCCTTTGGCAGCCAGGGAAGGCACGCCCGGGTTTCAAGTCCCGTCACATCCATATGCGTATTAAGTTGTGCCGTTGCACGAGCCCCACTTCCCCGACCCCGTCCAACCAGCAGCGTGGGAAGAAAAGAAACATCGACACGGGGGAGCGACGCCCGCCCATCGGAGGCCGGGGGCGACGCCCAGGACTTCCCTGCCCCACACGCTGGCTCCTCCCGACCACTGTCTCAGTTCTTTCGCACGCATTTGTCGAGGTCACGCTGCCCCGGGGGAAAGTGGCGGGTTTTTCCAAACGAGGCCTAGAGGGGCAAAGAATATACTGATCGACTGGGGAGAGCTGGTAAGGAAGTAATTTAAAAATCCTCCTTTTGCTTAGTTTTGTTTTCTTCATGTTATTTTTTTACCTTGTGCAATCTTGGAACAGCAGCCCATTATTTGAATAGAAACTTAAATATTTTTTTATAAGATTATGTGCTTCGCAGTGATATAACTTCTAGAAGACATGAGCTACAGAGATTACCCATTACCTCATTAAACTTATGATTTATGTGTTTCTCATATGCAAAGTTATGTGTATGCATACAGGTTTTGTTTTTGTGTATATGCTTTGCTAAGATTTACGAATTATAAGCACAAACGGCACGTGTTCATTTTTTTCCTTTTCAAGTTAACTTTTGTTTACAGCTCAGCCCTGATGTCATATACCGTATGCAATGTTCCAGGTATGCTGCCCTTGGTAAGACCAGGACGAGATACTGTACAAAGATATCAATAGGATCAATCCATTGATATGATCAAGAAACCAGAAAAATAAGGCAACAAATCAAATGGGCAGCTGTGCCCGGTATGAAGAATTCAATGGGAGGTGATCACATGGATGGGAAAAGATCTTACTGTATGCTGGAAAAAAGTACTTGAAACCAAATAACATGTTAAGTTGAATGTGCACTTCAGCACTTGTGATATTCATCACTGCCAGTCTTGGGTGATCGGTGCAATTTGAATTGTGGTGTAACATATTCTGGACTGCACCGAGTTGGATATGCTGTGGCATTTTTTTTTTTTAAGATTACACAGTACAACGCAAACGCTGTGAATGCTAATCCGATGAATTTAGATTATGTTTGGTTTAGAAATTATACTGCAAATATAAACGGTATGGCATCCAGGGGAATGATGACAGGATAATCAGTCATTCTGTTCGGTTCCAAAGTCAGGTACGTGTACTGCCCGACAATTAACGCTGGATTTGCACTGGTCTGAGACCCTATTAAAGGGATTTGATTATTCCCATGTGAACCAAACAAATGTGACGGATTCAGATTTTTCCCTGGTCTTGGACTTGATTATGCACAAGTGAACCAAACAAATTTAAATGTTCAGATTATGCTGTGAACAGATAACGTATCAAAATTATTGAACCAAACACTTCCTATGTGTGGTTGAATGGTTCTAAAAATAAAGAATGTTCCTAGCCCGATGCATCAAGCATATGGGGGCTGTGGTATGGTAATAGCAAACAAATATATGCACAAACAAAGAGATAGTTCAAACATGCCTGTTATATTTGCAGTGGAAAGAGAGAGTAAAAGATGATTGTAGTTCTGTGAAAGTTCCATTGCATGTTACAACTTACATCTATATACTCTCAACTAGGACAGTTCCTGTTTTGAAGTGTGTATAATTATAAAAAGAAAAGTTTGTATATGTACTCAGAGTTAATTAGGTGCATGGTTGTTTTTCATACATACTTGGATACCTGGGAAAGTTTAATTTTACATATTTTACATATACCTGCATGCGCATGAGGAGGTCGGCGGACTCCCTCCTCTGGAAGCGATGGTCGGAGAACTCTTTGCGTACCCTCTCCACCTCGGCGCGCTCCTCCGGCGTGCCGTGGTCCGGGTCGAACTCCCACACCGCCCGTCCGACGAATCCATTTGTCGACCGCAGCCATGGACCATCGTCACCCTGCGCCACCTTCAGCCTCCACATGCTGCTGCTAACTGCCTCATATTTTGTTAGACAGAGGTAAACAGCATATGCACGCATACAACTTTATATTAAACTAAAAGAGAGAAATTAGTTGTTAGGTTATGTGATCTAAACGGACATTGCTTATGTTGTAAGCAAGGATCGGAGCCGCTGGCCGTCCGGCTGCACAGGCACAGCCACCGCCGCCGCCGCCGCCGTGTGATGTGGAGGTCCTATACGATTACGAGGACGAATGTTTAAAGAAGGTATACGGGGCGTCACCGTCAGTCGATGACGTGCATAGTTAGCTAATAAGAGTAATTATTATAGCAGACTGTAAGCAGGATAAATGCTGACGTGAAGAAGAGAAGGGAGGAAAAACGAGAAGCGAGCTATAAGCTTACAACCATCCTAGGCAGAAGAACCAAGAAACTACGTGAGATAAACAAGGGGACCCTACATTAATTGGGAAGAACTAACTATTGTATAGCTGGGCTGAGAGAATGCTATAAAGAACGTTACAGCCAACAAGTCGGTTGTATTATTAAAGTTGCTCTAAGGGCGAGAAGTGTTGTGGTGTGGAGGTCCTACGATTACGAGAACGATTATTTAAAGAACGTATACGGCGTCGTTGTCGTTGTTGATGATGACCAATTACTGACCCTCGTTTAATACATACTCCGTCCTCAATTACTAAAACTAGATGACACACCCTACACGTTGCTGCGGAGATTTTGTAGTACGAGAAGGATTCATAGAGCACGGAATAAAAAAAATCATAACTAAAATATTTTGTATATATATATATATGAGTTCCACCATCTTTATGCGCTTGTAGCCTTTATTGGGTATGAAATATAACCGGGTTAGTATTCATATGACCAAATCCCAATGGCTCATGCACAGCTTCGTCCTTACAAAGCAGCTGTGTGTGGCTTGCAGCTGGAGCCTTGAAGCCCGACGACGTACGCCATCTCCGGGCTGGCTGGCTGCCAAGCGCCAGTGTTGAATTCAAGATAGAGTCGACTCATGAATAAAAATAGATGAGGGTTCCAGAAAACTCATATTTGTTAGACAGAGCTAAACAGCATGCACGCATATAACTTTAACTTGGAGAAAGTAGTTGTTAGGTTATGAGATCTAAACGGACCTTGCTAATGTTGTAAGAATTGAAGGATCGGAGACGCTGGCCGCCGCCGACGTGTATAGAGTTAGCTAATAAGGGCGAGGAGTGCTGTGGTGTGGTGTGGGCTAATAAGGGCGAGGAGTGCTGTGGTGTGGTGTGGGTTACGAGGACCAAGGTATATACGAGGCGTCGTCGTCGTTGTCGATGATGATGACGTCCACGTAATTTGTCTTTTTCCCTTCTGTAATTTGTCTGATGCCCTGCTCCCGAATCCTAATGACTCATGCACAGTTTCGTCCAATGACAACCTTGTGACACAAAGCAGCTGTGTGTGGCTTGCAGCTGGAGCCTTGAAGCCCGACGACGTACGCCATCTCCTGGCTGGCTGGCTGGCTGGCTCCCAAGCGCAAGTGTTGAATCAAAGAATTCAAGATAGAGTCGACTCATGAATAAAAATAGACGTGGGTTCCACAACATAAACGAAAACTCGACCTCGTTGGCGCCGCCACGGCTGGAAAGTCCAACCGTTCTTCCACCTGCAAATCTCCGCCGCCACAAGACATCGGATGTCTGCCAACTTCTTCCTCCTCTCTAGCTACCCACGCGGTAAGCTCGCGGACGCCGGTCTCAGGATGACATCCTCCGTGCGCGCGACTCTAAGGGCAGTCCCAATGCAATTATGATGGTTTCTATCGCCTTCTTCATCGTGGAGGAGACGTCAGGTGCCATTGTATTTGCTCGGCATGTTCTTGACCCATCTAAGGAAGTGTACAACTCATCAGTGGCTCAGTCTGGACCCAAAATAATTGTATCAGCCGAGTTGAGACCATGGGCAGGATTTTTTTTTTGAGGTTGTCGCTTCGGTTCTTTCAGTGTTCCAGAATTGACAAAAATCACATTATTTAGGTGTACTGTACATTTTTTTTGAGAAAAGAAAGATATATTAAGCATCGGCGTAGTACATCCTCCCCTATTACAAACTGAACTCCAAATAAAAAAGAAAATTACAATGGAGTCATCAAGATCCAATCTCATCTTCCTTGTCTCCGATCTCGGTTCGCCATCGACACTAGGACGACGATCTAAGTCCACCTTTGCTTCCACCGAGGAACACAAAGCTTTGGAAAAGCCGCATCATCCATCGCCCAAATCACCAAAGCGAATCGATTTCGTTGAAAGAAAATCCACTAGCCCCTTGGCAAAAGGAAAGATGAAAAAAATCCACCGCCATCGGACCGAGGACCGGCGACCGAAAAACGTCCACCGCCGCCAAGAAACCTAGCAACGAGGAAGAGACACAAACCCACAAAGATGATCAAAGAGCTCACATACCCGACGCCAATTATTCGCCAACATAGGAGCACGCAAAGCATCCACCGGTACCCGAAACTTTATTTGCCTTGCGAGTGGCGACGCCACCGCCGAAACCCTAAACTCCATCACGGACGATAGGGATGAGCAACCCTAATTGTTGGTATTTGTTAACGCACACAGAAAATCCGCAAGCGCACAGATACCGATGTAACCTTCATCTAAGAGTATTCCAAGGTATCGATTTCCATGGGGAACGTGAAGTGTACTAATCAAGGATCAAGGCTGTCTAAGGATAACTATATATATTTTTATGGAGAGAGAGAATAAGGTTATAAGTCTCTAATTGATCTAAGAATTAAAGAAACTCCAAGGTTTACTTATTTTGGGATGTTAGAACACTAGCCTCAGAAAGAGGTGAGAAAGGGGCTAGGAAGCTCTAACTATAGTCCTACAAACACCAACCCGAACGTGGTGGAATACTTCGACCGTCGTGGTCTGTCACCACACAGGGCTACCACAAACTATCCGTGGGATTGGGTGCAATTTGAGGTAACCACTAGACTAAGCACCAAGCCTAATCTAATAATTACTACTCTAGCGTTGCAAAAACTAGAGCACTTGATGCAAGTAAGAATCTAATAAATAAACTGAAAGTAAATAGAGAACTTAGAATATTAAATAAAGAACCTGAATTCAATGAAAAAGTAGATTCATAGAAGTATAAAGCTCGAGGAGAATCGACAAATCAAGGAAGCTCCTTATGATCTCTAACCTCTCCTCTCTCTCCCTCTCTCTCTATTTTCTAGATTAGATCTAATGAGAACTAATCTTTTATTGATAGCTAACTAATTAAGAGGTAGATCCATACAAGGGATATCTCTGATCTAGGGTCGGTGGAAGAAGAGAGTAATGAATAATGAATTTTAGGGTCGGTGGAAGAAGGTTCTAGAAGCTGAGCCGATTTGGTGGAAATGTGGTGCCACCGGGCACCATATATGGTGTCGAGGGAGGCCCCACCCTGTGGCAGGTGGGTCCCATCTTTGGCGAGCTGATTCTTGACGTCCTCTAGCTAGGTCCTGGGAATTTTCTCCAATGGTCGTGGTTCGTAACTTTTGATTCTGGACTCCAAATGTGGCAAGTAATATGTCCATTTCGATCGTTTCGACGAGCTCTTTGCAATGGTCCACTCTAATCCATCTTTTGAGATACTTTTATTCAATGAAAACCTGCAAGACAAGTGAGAACACCAAACTCGTCGAACTTGTTAGAATCAAATCCTACATCTAGTGTTTGTAATTCCTTTTGTATCATTTCATCCAGAAGTTGATGGTAAAAAGTTGACGTTAAATACGGTCAAGAAGCTCCCCCAAGCTTACCCTTTGCTAGACCCTTAGCAAAGCTCATATAATAAAAGACAAACTTGGATCAGGAGTTGCTATGATACTTTCATTCTTATAGAGTACACATGCTTTTAAAAAGAAACTCTACTCCAGATCAGATAAACTTATTCTGCCTTCAAACTCACCCTTATTACCAAACTATGGTGCTTTTACTCTCACTTGGGTCTTTGAGTAATTGAAAGACAGAACAATCAAGTCAAGCACTATGTCTCAAGTCTTCGATCACTAATATTCCGAAGTTTTTCATAAATTTTGCAAATAAAACTCAGAGCTCTGAATTGAATGGCACTCTCAATCTCTCAATATGTGATATTTATCGATCCTTACTAGGTGTTAATAGTGTTATGCCTTCTCTCTTAAATATGTGGTATTTGTGGATCAAGGTTGAATATATTAAGCCTTCTCTCATATCTCTCTTATTCACTCTCTCTCTCTAAGTATGGCTTATGTGGAGCTCATAGGAGTGGCACTCTTAAAATAATATTGCATATCTGCAAAGGATATATTTATAGTTCAAACAATGGATCTATAGAGAGTTTAGCCAGTCAAAACTGGAATAACATGTTTAGAGAATATGATGGATAGGTATATATATGGTGGCTAGAACTAATTCTACTTTTACTCCTTCAAAGATATGAACAAATCTCTCTTTTGAAACTTGGAAACTTGAGAGAACTTTGGGCTGCATACTTTTCTTTTTCTTTCTTTCTTTTTCGTTCAGAGAGGCTGTTGACACCTCTTAAGCTCTATTTTTATAACTCAACTAAACATATAATAAGGTTATAAAGTAAATATAAACATAGAATAGGGGCATTACTAACACAGTTCCATAAGTTTTGGTGATTTATATCTTTTCAGGGACTTGACAGGTAAATGCCGGAAAACTCAGAGATAACTTCCCAAATAATAATAAGATTGACCAGTGGTGAATTGCGATCCAAAAAGTAAACTAAAACATTCTAGAAGACACCAGAGGACACCAGGAGAAGCCTGACACCATGGGTCCACCAGACCCTGGCGGCCGCCAATAAAGATTAGGCCGGCCGCCAGGTGGGGCCATGATGTCAGCCTCATCTTCTTAGGTCGGTTCCAAACCGACTTTGAGGTTGTATCTATACCGTTATTGAAGGTCGGTTTGATCCAAGGGTCCATATTCATCGACCATGACTATATAAGGATGACCCTACCTCTAGGCCTAAGCATGAAAAATCATTATTCATCATCTTTGGACTCTGATCAACAGCTAGAGCCATACCTCTCTAATTAGAAGAGCTTAGATCAAGTTGAGAGAGATAGTAGAAAATTGAGAGATAGATCAAAGAACTTTATAAGAGTTCTAGATCTGTTCTTGAGAGATAAAGAGTAGAGTAGAGGAGAAGAAGGAAAGTACCGGATCTGTCAGTGACTCCTCTACGCTTGTACCTCTGGGATCAAAGGCTTCATTGCACTTGATCTTGAGACATCTTTGGTGGATCAACTTATTATTTGAGTAAGTTCACTTGTTTATATTTCTTTTCGCCATTCGACTCTTTAGAGTACTTCAATTCTTGTCGCTCTTGAGTTGAAGTTGTTATCTCTAGTGCAAGCGTGGTGTTTGGACTAGAATACTCGTAAATACACCCTACCTTCCGGAGCGTGGTAGTTCGTGGTAGTGACAGTACCATTGATTCCTTTGGATTCCACTTCCCGTTGGATAGGACACGTAGGACCTAGTTACTGGGGGAATAGCAAGTTTCGACCTTGTTTTCCTTTGAGTACGTCCCCACTAAGAAATATCTTCGAGCCTTACAAGAATATAATCTAGACAACCATAGACATCTTCCCAACCTTTATATTCTCCGGACCTTTCTATAATCTCGGGGATTTAGTTTTTAGTCTCACTATCCTCACACCATTCTCCCTGTGGATTCGATATTTAAAACCCTCTCCGGTGAAGTGCTCATCGTATCTGTTTGCTTTGCGGATTATACAAATTATAAATATTTACGTGGGATAACTTTTTACCAACAGAGGCGGACATCTAAGTACCCATTGTTTTATGTGGACACTTGTCCTTTTTACTCTCTTCTTTTTTTAGTAGCAATCTAACTCTTTTTCCACCGATAAACTTTTGCGAGATAACAACAAAGACATTTGGAGTAAATAAACATGGGCTTCCTATAGTTTCATGGAGTGTTTATTTTCGGTGTAGGAATGAAACATGTAAAAGTGGATATATATGGAAAAGTGTAGGAATAATGTGTATGGATGTAAGTGGAAGGTGGGTGGATATAAACCTGTGTCTTTTTCATGTCACACCCCAAATTTTCGGATTTTGGGTTGTGAATAGAAAACACAAATTAATTTTTGAGCTTTGTTTAATCTTTCATTATAAGTTTGTCGACATCCTTAGACCTCAACTTCCAAGCACTTCTCTATGATCGAGTAACATCAATCCGTCACTCAAACCTTTTCGGAATTTTTTTTAGCTTTTAGAGCTATTTCCCGCTTTTCGGTGAGCTTTTTCTTTTTTTCTAGATCCTCTCAAATATCTTTTCATGAGCTCCAAATACTTTATTTTGGTTCGTCATGATCAAAAGTGTCTCTGAGAAATTTTCTGGAATTTTCAGAGCCTTCTAGGTATTTTTCGTGGCTTTAAATATGATTTCAGGATTATCTTGAAATTATTACAAGCTATAAAATAAATCCTGAAATTAAGAAAATTCGAAAAGTCTCCAAACCCTACATATAAATATATGCCGGTCTTCTCCTCGTCGCTCTGTTTCCAGATCTGAAAACCTCATCCCGAGCCGCCACCCGTAGCGCTCTGTATGCCCTCGCCGAAGTTCAGAAAAGCTAGGTTTCCGGCGAGCTCTCCGGCGAGCTTTTCCGGCCATCTTGATCGTTCCCGGCGAATTCCGTCTCCACCAAAAAGGTAGATCTCGTCGTTCTCTTCGCCGTCGTGTATCCCTTTTCTTGATTCCATCACTGCTTGACCCTTGTCCTGTTCGTTCTTCTTTTCCGGTGAAGTTTACCGGCGAACTCCATGGATGAGGTCTGTTCTTCGTGTTTTCTACCCACTGCTGTCACCCCGGACTCCTCCCATGGCCCGAGCCCGATGCGGTCATCCCGGGCTGCACGCCCCGTGGCCTCCAACTGAACCCGCGCTCCTTGCTGCAGGGCAGCAGCACCGCCGCCGGCGTGTGCGTGTCTGTTCGGCCGCCCAAGCTGCACGTCCGGTTGGACCGCCCTTCCCGGCCCCACGTGTGGATCCATGGCGCTTCGTGCCGGCTCCTCCGGTCGTCCATGGCCCCTGCCTTGGCCTCTTCTCCGTCCCGTGAGAACAGCAGCATGCAGCCATGGCCATGTTCACGATCGGGAGAAAGAAGATGACAAGTCTGTACGTGCTGTTCAGAGGTACAAGATGAAGTAATTACGACTTTGCCATCCACGGTAATTACAGAACAGCCATCCAGTTGTTATCTCCGCCGTTTTGTCATTTTAGCTCCGATTAGAGTCGTTCCAGTTGCGTTAGGTTCCTATCGTCGAGCTCCACGCTGTAGTGTTGAAGTTCTTTATGTCACATGCTTATGATTTTATTAAGCCAAATAATTAATTGATTAATGCTTTATGTAATTTGTTTTATAATTAAAAGCAATATAGGTTTTATACCTCGATGATTTTGAAATAAAATGTCAATGTAATTAAATGCTATTCTAAATGTGTTTATAAATAATAATTTGTTTAGTTTAAACACATTGTATGTCATAAATCTGTTAGTTGTATTCACATATATATGTTATTATTTTGTAAAGATAATAGTTTAACTTGATTAATTTATATGGCATGTTTATAATTAAAATATGACTAGATTCAACTCGATTTTGAATTCAAATATGATGTGACCAATCTGAATTAATTCTATTCACATGGTTTTCTTAATTAAAATAAATGAAGCATATAGATATTTCCTTCCATAACATAAAAGCATCGGTAGTGGTTTCTTTTTATCGATAGCTCCGTTATCGACGCGTTTCTTGCGTTCTCTCTACCGTAGCAATGAGTTATCTCTTAGCATGCTGTTTTAAAGCTTTTTTGCGATGATTGGTGTATCACTCTTAGTTTATTCTTTTGCCTGCTTGTATGTGTGTGGTGCTTGCTATGAGTAGAATGAGGACCACTTGTGAGCGTTTGAAGACCGGAAGATGATGGGCGGAAGCAACATATGAGAAAGTTGGAGCAACCATAAAAGGCAAGTATAGTTTTGGGATATGTTAGCTTTAAACCATGATCATATGACTTGATTAATGTTTATGCACTGAATGATAAATGTGAATTGTTTCGCAACATGTGGACTTGTCTGTAATAGAGTCTCAGGGGAAAACAAGCATAACCGTGAGGGCCAATGGGCTCGGGTTTTAGTTCAGTATGAGGACCTTGTTTAACTTGTTAGTGGTTACCGAAAGGCGTTAGGGGAAAACATACTGTGGATCCCCGTGGAGGGTTGTATCACACGGAACTGCCGCAGACCGTGGATCGCTGTGGTGTGTCATACGGACTGACGGAAGATACCTAGCGGCCCTAGCATGTTAGATGAACCTTTGAAAGACTTCATAGTGAACCCCGCCGACCGCCCTAGGAAGAGGGTTAAGGGGCCGATCACCCCGGGCTTAAAGGGCAATTCACGGCTCACAGTGAAAGTGTACACCTCTGCGCAGAGTAAAACTGGTATATCAGCCATGCTCACGGTCATGAGCGGCCTTGGAACCTTTGCATTAAAGATGATGACCTATGTTTGTTTAACATCTCATTATTTATTGTTTATGCTTTACATTATTATGTTATATTGATCATGGTATATGGATAAGATCTTTGCCTTGCTATATTTCTTTGAGTTCGACATGGACTCACTCTTGCAATTTCCCCACCTCACCTCTGTTGGCAAAAGTCACATGGAGAATGGATGAAGATACTAGTTCTTGGCATACGGAGCCCCAGTCCAACCGTCCCCTGAAGATAATGGAGCCCGAGAAGTTAGCAACCGTTCGCGTTACTCTGATAAATTGTGAGTGTTTGTTTAGTTATATATACGCTTTAAAGCATTGTTTCGATATTTTTATTATTCTATGCTGTATGTGTGTGGACTTCCTGGGCACACATACGGCTAGTCTGGTCTTCCTTGGAAAACCAGGCGTGACATTTCATGACTGAACTCTCACAGGTAACAACAAAGCTTGAACTACTCAATCCAAAGCAAACAACGTATGTAATTGGAATGTTTTCCTAATCTAAATATCATAAATATGGCTTTGGTAAAAATTTAACACACTCTACCAAACAAGAGCTCATCATTAAAGATTTTAAATTTTGAAAACAAATCTCTAGATATAGTTTCACAAAGGACAAGATAAATAGCAGCTCGGACTCTCTCATATCATATCCCCCAATTACATAGACTTAGATCAAGCGTATGCTACCCACAAGTTAGGTATAGAACAAATTTGAAAGCAGGACAAATATATCCAAAACATCAGGAGGAATTTTAAATTAAAATCATGGTACTAAAAAGAATTAGAGTCCAACATCCAGCTTGGGGAGGGCAACCCCATGTATCCAGATAAGTATTCTTTTATCTTATTTAATATTAGCTAGATTTGTTTGCTTTATTAGAAAGAAAGAAAAAAAAGATGCATAACTAAGGAAACCAAATAAAAAGAGTCTATCTAGTCTTTACTAAAGAGTCTTTATTAGAGAGAATAAAATAAACTCAAGATAATCTCTAGCCTTGGAGATGATGAATAGTTGCTCCGTCGTAATTCCTTTCAAGTACCTACCTTTCAAGCTTAATTTCTCTCGAGCTTTTAATGCAACTGCTTTGACTTGAGATTTGCTCGAACCTAAAACCTGTGGGTAGCAAATACTTGCTCAAGTCTAGGTAATTGACGGATATGATATATGAGAGTCCGAATCGCTATTTATCTTACTCCTAGTGATACTAGATTTCGGAGATTTATCTTTTGAAAATTAAAGTGCACATGATAAGTTCCTGTGTGACAAGAGTATTGAACCTCCTACTACAGCCATATATACATGATCCTTAGATTAGGAAAACTCTTTGACATATATATAGGTCGCTTGCTTTGCATTGAGTCTGTTCAATTTTTTGTCGACCCTTAGAAACTTGTCATGCCGATCATGTACACTTCACCACACTCCACTCCATTTCATTCCACTTCATTACACTCCACCTCGATCCACTCTACTCCACTTACATTTATGCTACTTCACTACTACGTAATTGAACTTGCGCTGGGCGTTTATTTTTTATTTTCCGTGGCGGGCAATTATAAAACCGCCACGCAAAATAGTTGGCGTGGCAGCCCCGCCGAGGGCAATGCCCGCCACGGTTAATCGATTAACCGGGCGGGCATTGTAACGCGCCCGCCACGGTTAATGTCTATTAACCCTGGCGGGCATTGTAAAGTGCCCGCCACGGTTAGTGTCTATTAACCGTGGCGGTTTTATTACAATGACCGCCACGGAAAAGTCCGCTTCTATAAATACAGCCCCAACCTTCTTCTTCCCCCACGGATTTTTCGCCATTTTCTAGGGTTTTGAGCTTCAAAACTCTAGAAATCACCATTTCGGGGGAAGGTTTTGCCCTTGGTTTGATTGAAGTTTGGCACCGTTAGGGGGTATTTCTCCTCTTTCTCCCTCTTTTCTCTCCCCTCTCCCTCTTTCTCTCCCTCTCTCCCCCTCTCTCTCCCTATGCATGGTCCTCCCTCCCTTTGAGATATAATTGAATGTGGTTTGTGCTCTCTCTCTTCCCCTCTCTCTCCCCCTCCCTCCCCTTATCTCTACCCCCTCTCTCTCCCCCTCTCTCTCTCTCTCTTTCTTTTTAAGATCTAGTTTTGATCGATCTCTCTCTCTCCCTCTCCAAGCTAAGCTAACTCCCTCTCTCCTCTCCTTCTCTCTCTCCCTCCCCCCTCTCTCTCTCTCCTCTTTCTCCTCCCCTCTCTCTCTTTCCCTCTTTCTACTCCCTCTCTCTACTCCCTCTCTCTCGTATTTCTCACGTGCCCGCCATGGTTGTCGATTATGCATGGCGGGCATGGAGCCCGCCACTGGTGTCGAGCGATTAACCGTGACCCTAGCTCCGTGGCGGACACAATGCCCGCCACGGAAAAGCCAAAATGCCCGCCACGGAAGTTCCATTCTGTAGTAGTGCTTCTACCCTGGAAGTACGCATCCACAAAGCATCCACCAAATATCCATAAAAAATGTTCTACTCCCGTCCCGGGAGAAAACAACCAAAAATATTCCCTATACCCATCCACTCACACATTTCAAGCCAATGTCTTACAGAAGCTCCATAACATTTGTCTGTCTCTCAAAAAGTTATTTCAAAAGAGATTTGGGTTGTAGATTTAAAAAAGAGAGAGAGAGAGAGGGGAGTTGAAAAATGGACAAGTGTCCTACGGGCGAGTAGAGCCTACCTCCCTAAGAAAAAAAAGAAAGAATAAAGGAGAGTTAAAAAAAAATGGACAAGTGTCCATTGTAAACAATGGGTACTTAGATGCTGCCTCTCCATAAAAAGAAAAATAAAGAAAGAGATACAACCCAAGTTCTCATAAAGTTTTTAGATAGAGAGATAATTCCTCAAGGAGCAAAAGTAGAATTAGGCTTTCCCCTCATTCATTCCATACACCTTACCATATTCCCTACCATGTCCACTATATTCTTTCCACCATACACATGCACCACTTGATCAGTGTGACTCGTGACTTTGGATCCATTGCTTGAATTTACAATATATGCTTAGTAAGTAAATTTAGTTTCTCCCACCTATGAGCTCCAGATATAAGCTTTAGATATAGGGTGAGAGAGAAGAAGGCATAGTGTTCTCTTGCCTTATTCCAAAAATATCACATATTGTGAGAGAAAGGCAACACAACATTATTGCCTAAGCGAGGATCCACAAATACCACAAATGAGAGACTTGAGAGGGTCATACAAAAGGAATTTTGAGTTTTATTTTGAAAACTTGCAAAAACTCCAGAATGAAGGTTGAACAAAGAGTTTGAGACATGGTGCTTGACTTGATTGTTCTATCTTTCAATTGCCCAAGATCCTAAGAAAAAAGCTATAAGCTCCATGGTTAAAGGTAATATGGGTAAGTTGAAGGTTGAAAAAGTTTTTCTAACATAGAGGAGAAATTTTGTTTGAAAGCATGTGTATATTTTGAGGTGTGAAAGCATTGTAGCAACTCCTGATCCATTGTTAAGTTTGGCTTTGCTAGGGACTAGCAAAGGGTAAGCTTGGGGAACTTGTTGACACCTGTTATAGCATAATATTAATAGTCAACTAAACATGAAATAAGGGCATAAAATGAATATCAACATAGACTAGGGGTTTTACTAACATAATTCCATGAGCTTTGGTGATTTATATCTTTATAGGGACTTAACAGATAAAAGCAGATAAGAACGATGAGAAACCAAGAGTTTACATCACATACGATGATAAGAATTGACCATGAAGTAACCAAACCCAAAAAGTGGACTAAAACATACTAGAAGACACCAGAAGACACCAGAAGGAAGGAGACACAGTTGTGGCTCAGGGCCATGGCGGCCGCCAGGGAATTTCTACCAATCAGCTTCATCTTTCTATGGCGGTTTAGCACCGACCTTGAGGTTGTATCTATACCGTTATTGAAGGTCAGTTTGATCCAATGGTCATCATTCATCGCCAAGGCCTACATAAGAAGACCCCCTGACCCCAGGGTTAAACCCTAATTCATTCTAATTCATTCTTATTCTTTATCTCTTGACCTGTTGGTCATAGAGGTGTCCCAATGTGAGGACTACCTCTCTCCATTAGAGAATTAGGGCTAGACTCTCCAATGTAGTAGATTAGCAATTAGAGAGTTAGGGAGAGTGGAGCTATGCTCCAGTTCTGGAGATGTCTACAGAGTTTGGTATGTTTTGTATCCTTTCTTTGTAAGACTTATGATTCATATATTTATCTTCTCTATTTACTTCCATGACTTTCATATATTTGGTTAAGTATAGTTATTATGCTATTGCATGGGATCTCCGCTCGTATTGAGGGCTCTAGTTATTCGCGGTAGCTAAAGTTGTAATCGATAGTATAGACTTGGTGTCTAGACTATAGGTTACCTGAGATTGCGCCCAATCCCACGGTTAGTTGTGGTAGCCCCAGGGGTGACAGCTCTGTTAGGCCTTTGTATTCCACCACGTTCGGGTTGGTGTTTCGTAGAGCTTTTGGCAGCCTTCTCCCGACTACCTTCTTCCCAGTCTTTCTCGAGAGTTGGGACGGATCTGCTGCTCCAAAGTGCATTAGTATAATTGCTATCATAGAACCTAAGCTATAGAGAAGTATATAGGAACCTCGATCTCTCCCACTGTCCTCTTAACTTGCTAGCTATACATTTATCATGGAATTCTCTAGTGTGTGGTATTGCTCATAATTCCTATCATATATTATTTACCCCCTCACTTTAGTCTAGTGTTTTGCTAAGTTAGTAGATGCATGATTGTGACTTATTAGAATTCTTTAGCCAAAGCTTCCCTGTGGATACGATACTCTAGAATACTCATCCTAGGGAAAAGCTACAATGGTAGGTGTTCTGTGCACTTGCAGAATCCTTCATATTCTTTTAGCACTTAACAAATGCCAACACCCGGTAGTGTTTCAAACCCCACATCACTACCGCTATGGTTCTGTCGGTTCAGTTTTTCGGCAGTGAAGGGGGTTGGAGCCCGGCGGTGATGGTCAATTTCTGTAGTAGTGCCACCCGCCTGGCGCCCGAAGATCTTTGTTGGAGGGGAGGGGCCGGTCACCGATGTCGGTGGTGGAGATGCCCTAGTCGTCCACTAGGAGGCGGTGGTGGCTAGGTCGACGTGTACTATACATCTTTGATCCCTGTCTATCACATGCTATTCTTCCTCTTCTTCTAGAACTAGCTACCCCTTGCTGAACCGAGGCATGCCACGCGGGAAATCCGCACGAATGGGGCTTACGGATGCCGATGCCATTTCGTGTGCCCACATGGGGCCCGCCGCCCCGGATGTCAACAAAGATTGAGAATATGGGGAGATGGCAGCAAATGCCCAACTAGATGGCACTCGGATGAGGAGTAGATAATGAGGCATGGCAACAAAAGGCGAGGAGGGAGATACAACACCCTATTTACATTCGAAACATCTAGCTACAACATTTACAACATACACATGTAGAAAGATTAAACACTCGAGACATGCATCTGTTATACATGCAAAAACATCTAAGAAGACTTGGAACCATTGTAAAAATATAGGCAACATCTAGATCAATTGCAACATATGTGTAAAACATCCAATAAACACACTTGAAACATACGTCTCAAAAAAATAGATGAAACATTTGAAACAAAAGCTTGCAACATAAGCATGCATCATCCCAATCTACTTTTACAACATCTATATGAAAACTTACAACATAACATTATAACATGTGAAACACATCACGTGAAACATAAGGAGCTTGATGCCGGTGCGCACATCGCGAAAGTGCATAGCTCAATGGCAGCATAGACCTCGGCATCGGTGGCCACATATGACCGCATCCCACGTGTGGCACTACTGCGCTCGCTAGGGCCCCGTCGACCACCGGTCCCGGGGTACTTTGATCCATGCACTAGCCTCCGGATAGGTTTGGGACATAAGAGAGCATACAAGGAGTGCGAGCTGCTTGACGCCGGGAGAGACGGCGTGTGGTGCATGGCTGTGGTGGCGGATTGTGATTCGAGGGTGATGCGAGTGGGAAGCGTGGACGGGTTGGGGTCTGTCTGGAGGGGACAGATGCCCTCAACCAAGCATTACTGTTCCTGAATTGCACTATGTGGGGCTCGCCTAGATTGTGACGTCCTACCCACGTACCCTACTCTATAATGTGATCAGTTGATCTTGCGGCTCATAGTCACAAGAGCCATATCTGCTGCACAAATCCAAATAAGCAAATAAATCAAAACGAGCAAATATTGGTTGGGCTCACAACTTTCTAATTTTGAGAAAGCTATTTATAGCCTCCCTCTGTCCTAAAGGGAGCAATGTAGGCAACGTATGCTATGAAAACCAGCTTGTTGTGTAAAATATGGAAACTTCAATTAAGGCTACAAGATCCGGATCCAACGTTCGGGTTTTTTTCACTTAAATCCCTCCACATGTGGGGTTTAAATCTAACCCGTATGCGTATCTAGGTGGAAGGGTTTAAGTGAAAAAGTCCACCCTGTCTCCATGGACGTTGGATCCAAATCCTCGTGGTCTTGATTGTAGTTTTCATAGTTTGCACACTAAGCTTCAAACAACTTTGACCAACAGATACACCAAAAAATACTAATATTTTTGATGTTAGATGACATGGATTTTATCCTCAAAAATGTAAATCTGCGTTTTTGTGCAATGAATAAAAATAATAGCACATGAACACAAATGTATACACTGGTTTAGCTACAAGTACCCTACATCAGAGAATTGATTCTGATAAGATGTATTTCAAATTATTTGTTGACATGAACAAAGTAAAAACCTCTAAAAGAATTTCTATATTAACCTTGGATATGTATAGGAGTTCCAATTTGAATCTCTTTAGAAAGAAGATGTTTTGCCTCATGTAGCCTGCTCCAATCCCATTAGCAAACTTTTATTGGGTTAGCAATATACTTCACATGGTTCTAGCTCTATATATATGGAAAATCGAATGAAATGATAGAAATCTAGGATGAGAATCTACGACACACACTAGAAGGCTCCTACTTCTTCTAGTATATAATCGATCTCTTATTTGTATGCTCACGATTTACAGGGGCGCTGGTGATGTTTGTTTAGATATCTAAGTACGTATGATGAGGTACTAATGAGGGGTTCTACAACTACAACTCTACCCTGCCTCGCTTATACAGTCTAGGGGTAAAGGGTTTACATGTGGGATTCTTAGCGTGTTACGAATATAAGATCTATTGTCTATCCATTCGGATAAGGAGATACAGCTGGAGTGCTCTAGTTTCTTGAAGAGGTATTCTTTTAATTAAGGAGCCTCTAAAGTCTAAATACTTATTTTTGGAGATATATTATACTGAGTAACGTGGAGAGATTCTAATAGCGGGGCAGGGCGGGGCACCACGATCTATAGGCCAAGCTCCATAGAAGCAGTTGAACAAGGCACATGCCTGACTGACCTTTACTTCTGGTTAGTGTTGCCAACTGGAAGTAAAGCACCCTCACAGGTCACATGCCTGGCTGGACCCAACTGGGAGTAAAGGTGGACTCCTACTCATGGCTCCGTACTCCCGGTTGCATAACCGGGAGTAAAGGGTGAATAGAGGTTGGAGTAAAGCTCCATTCCGTACTAATGTGCTAAGTTCTAAAAGAGAAGAACAGCATTGCAAGTTAGTCAGAATCAAAGATCTAGTCAAGAAAATCGAGAACACTTGGGTACTCTGTAAATTGATGCCAACGGTAAACCCAAAAAAAAACTGACCCGAACATCATTATATTCATATTAATATGACTTGCTTTGAATAAAGATTCCTAGAAATTAAACAACCTGAAATGACCTGTGTGATAAAAAGAATTCTGGGTCTTCCTTACCCTACTCGATCTGATGCAATAATGTGAGTCGAGACTGAGCTCTAGTCTTCCTTAGATGGGTCAAGAACATGCCCAGCAAACACAACTGCACCTGACCTCTCCTCGACGATGAAGAAGGCGAACGGGTGGTCGGCGATGAAATCCACCGGCTTCGGCGGTGTCGGAGGGAAATCATACAGCGAGCAACCCACATCATCGCACTCCATGGTGACCGCTGCTGCCTCACTTCCCGCCTCGTTCATCTCGATAACTGCCTTGTGGATGACTTGGCTGACGAAGACGGGCCGCTTGTCTTCCTCAAGGAGCATGTTGGTCATGTTCGCCTCGTCAGGATCGAAGGGCAGATGAAGCCCCAAATGTTGAAGGTCCTTGGCGACTATGAATCTCTCAAAGCTCATCTTGAACTTCGGCAGCCGGAACTGGCCAACGGGGACAAGCTCCAGCGGCAGATGGTGGTGCAAGAACTTCGGGTAGGACGCAATCTCCTCTACCATGTCTTGTAGAGCTTCGCGGTCGTCGGGGAGGATGACGCACATGCAGAACTTGGGTAGGCTGTGGCAGAGCTTCCAGTTCCATCTGTTGGAATCGTTCATCCTCTCATAGGGCAGCTTGAGCACCTTGAACCCGGCGTGGCAGGCTATGTACTGGTAAGACCAGCTCTGCATGAAGGGAACTTGGACGGTGCTCCCGTCCAGGCGGTGGAACTGGCGGTCCACGGTGTTCTCCTTGTCGAAGGGGTCGCTCCAATCCCCCTTGAAGTAGATGGCGTTGGCCACGACGTGCACGGTGTCAGGTTTCCTGTCCTCGGGGTCTAAGACCTTGGTGATGAGGTTTCTTGTGGCCATGGCTACCCAGGCGTTGATCTGCTTTCTTGATTCTTTTGGCTTCACATATTACACAAGAAAAAAGCACAGAGATTTCAGATTTGATGTTAAAGTGTTAACTACATAGATTAAGGTATACATATATACAGATCCAATAAAAAGTTTGAAGAAACAATTCAATTTTTTTTGAGCGTAAGAAACAATTCAATTGGTAGAGAGATATAGATCGAACATGATCGATTCAATTGGTAGAGAGATATAGATCGAACATGATCGATGTAGTACAATAGTAACCTCGTTTTCGAAGTCGGCAGCCCAAGAGTTGCCCTTGAACGTGCCGACGATGGCGTCGACGTACGCGGGACGGAGGGGCCACTTCTTGTCAGTCCACGTGCCGCAGGCAAACGAGATGCTTGGCCCGCCGACGCTGGACTGGTCGGCGAGGACGCTGTCCACCACCGTGCCCCTCACGAACGCGGCGAGCTCCTCCCGTGACGGCGCGCCGGCGACGCGGAGAATCTCGTCGAGGGTTTCGCCCGCTGCGGCCGTCGACATCAGCGCGAGCGCGACGTGGATGGACAGCGGCGAGAAGACGAGGTTTTTGCCCTTGGCTGCGGTTTCCGCCGAGATGCGCTTGAGGAGGCGTGCGGCCAGCGCCGCCTGCCCGTCCTGGCAGGTCGTCGCGGCATCCTTGCCCTTGCCCAACGCCGCCATGGTCTTGTAGTTGTAGATCTGTTGGGTTTTGACGTTCGGGAAATTTTTACTCGAAAGTTGCGTGGTTACGTTCACGTCAGAATTTATATGGGCCACAACGTGCGATCGAACGGGAGACCGGTGAAGGCACGAGTCACGTTGCACGGCGTCCTCTACAACTGTATCCATGGCCACGTCTTTGTTGAAAACAAAAGGCATTAGTTAATGCAAAATAAATTGAGTGGCCATCAATAGAATAGCAATCTCTTTATAAATTGAGTAGTGGACACACTACCGGAATCACAGCCTTTGCCGAGTGTTTTATCTTGGGCACTCGGCCAAGAGACGCTCTGCGGAGTGCTAAACCTAGAACACTCACAAAGTCCCGACAATCAGCAAAGTAGTGCGTTGTCGAAAGTGTTAGAGCGCGATAGGTGCTGGCCGCCCCGCCGAAAGTGCCGTGGTCTCGGCACTCGGCAAAGCTAGAAATCTTTGTGGAGTGCCATTTGTCGGGCACTCCGCAAAGCTTGCCATTATGGCACTTGGCGAAGCTAGAAATCTTTGTGGAGTGCCATCTGTCGGGCACTCCGCAAAGCCTGCCGTCACCGTGAGTTGGCTATCATGTCTACTTTTCTTTGCCGAGTGTTTTCATAGTGCCCGATTAGGGATACTCGGCAAACAGGCCTTTGCTAGCACCTGGTTGACCGAGTGGTCCAGCAAAGGCTTTACTAAGTGCCTACGAAGTCCAGTAGTGATACTTTTGTATTATGCCTACTGTAGGAACGAAAAAAATCTAATAGACAACCATAGCGTGGACCCCGTGGTACTCTACCTTTCCCATGCGACCCCACTCACACTCTCCCTCTCCCATGCGAGGGATGTGCCCCACTAGAGAGGAAGAGAAGACGACGATAGTTAGGGTTCCAGCAGGGTTAACTTTTCCCTGGTGGCCTTGGAAGGAGGATTTGAGGGTTGGGGATGGATGGGGAGGTAGGGAGGCCGCGATATGGTGGGAGCGCCTGGTTGAGGGGTGGTGAGCAAGGTGGTGGGGCGCGAAGTTGCTGATTGGTTGGTCGCGGCGAGCCATGGCTCTAGCGGCGACGGCAGGGGGCAGGGGGGTGGTGGTTGGCAGAATGAGGGCCACGGGCGAGGATGAGGGCTGAAGGAGGTGGGCTGCGAGGCTTGCGTCAAAGCAGCAAATGGGTGGAGCAGAGTGGGCGAGGAAGGCAGGGGTGGGCAAGAAGGGCATGAGGAGGAAGAAGACTCAATGTTGGGTTGCATGGGCCGCACATTATCGCATCCCCTGTACCAAATGTAGTCAATGAACGTGTTCGCTGCTTCATCAAAACCATCTAAGGCTGAGGTTATTAGGATCACGGTGCTCCTCTTTGTCCTCCATTCGAGGGAGACCCGTTGTCACCGCCTCAACACACGATACTTGGGCCGACCGCCACTTCCTTCAAGTGCATCGGGCGAAACCGCCCGCTCCTCATTAGATCATATTATCTAGCCATGGATTCACGCCGCTCCCGCCCGCCTGTCACTACCGGACCCGCCTCCTAAGCCGAAAAGTGCCTAGCTCACTCGGCATAGGCCTGTTGGTATATCTTATAGCATAAAATATAGAGGTTTTTAAAATGAAAATGAGGGCTTAAAATGAATAGCAACATAGTATAGGGGCTTGACTAACATGATTCCACTAGTTTTGGTGATTTATATATTTTTTAGGGATTAAACAGAAAATGCCCAAGAGTTTGCAAGTCCTACGACATAAAGACGTATCCGTGACGTAACCCCACGTGGAACCCACACTAGAACATTCCAAAAGAGACCGAGAGAGCACCGGAAGGAAGATGGGGCCCACCCCGGCAGAGCCAGCGGCGGGCGGTCCTAGGGCGGGCGGCGGCGCCGCCTGGTGGGGCCCCTGTCAGCCTTCCATTCAAGGTCGGTTCAGCACCGCCTATGAGGAGCAATCTAGTCCATCCATCAAGGTTGGTTTGATCCAAGGGCTGTCGTGCATCCTCCGGGGCTATATAACAAGACCCCCTGACCCCTGGGTCAAACCCTAATTCATTCGAAGTTCATTCAAGTCATTCTACTCCATACCCAGTCCATTATCAAGACCCCAAGTCAAGATCCTAAGCCCTAGTTCCACCATAATTAGAGCAATAGCTATCTAGGTTAGCTCTAGAGGAAGTCAAGTATTGTCTTGGATTCCGGATAGTCAAGAAGTAGCGGGAGTTTAAGCTTCACGTGGATTCTCTCTTGTATCTCATTTATAAGTATTTATTAGAATACAATTGCCATGACTTTATTCTATTTAATGATTATATTCTTAGTTATATGCTTCTATGCTTATTATGATTATATATTTAGTTTAGTATGTTTGTTCTTTATATTCAAGCATGGAGTCGATAGCGCCCCCTTAGATGTACACTATGTGGGTGGTCGATAATGTGTAAACGTGGTGTTTATACAACGTTTGCCCGCACATCACCCTATATTCCGAGATGTGTGGTAGATCGTGGATGTGATACTCCCATTGAGTCCTTTGGAGTCCACCCCGAATGTAGGGCTAGTTGAACTTTGTTACTATGGTAGGTTGGTTTTGTTCCTAATCTTCCTTAGTAATATTCACCATGTGTAGATATAATGCCTCCATACAATGATGACTAGGTGTATTGCACTAATTGTAGTATGCATTGACATATAAGTAGGAGTAACTTAGGAATATTCCATCCATCTTACCTATACTATGATATTTAGCCTTTTATGATACTAGCTAGTGACATATGATGATCTTTGACTTGAATGTTATTATCATTATTACTATCTTATTATCTTTATTATGTGACTTACCTCATTTGAGTTTAGTATGATGCATATGGTTTACTCTACATTACACCACCGCAAGTGAATCATCATTAAATCATCAACCTACCCATAGCCCCTCCCTTTCTTTTCGGTAGAATATAAATACGATACCGGATAGACTCGGTGAAGTGCTATAATTGGGTAATTCTATCCGCGGCGCTTGCGCATACCGAATTATATTATTATTGCAAGAGTTTCAAGTGTCATATAAAGAATATCCGTTCACGCATTTCTTTAGCGTTGTGAGCTAGGGTGACAGATTACTAGTTTCAGAGGCAATGCTAGAATGTGTGGTACAGCTTTTTGTGCCTATCGTGGTGAGATTAACTCCACCATCGATAATGTTACAGAGTCATAAACCATAACTAATTCCGCCTAACTTTATTAACTCTCCGATCGACTTTTATTGGAATGTGAGATTAACTCCACATCCAAGCTGACTTATTAGATAGATACCATTTATACATTTCTAGCGCCGCCCTAGATGTGGATCGTGTTAGAGATGTCAACAAGGCCCCAAACACTCAAGAACTAAGAAGCCGAAGTGTTACACTCAGCTTTACCCACTCGCACTGTTTACACGAAAAAGAAGCCCTAAGCCGAGTGTCCGGTGCTCATTACTGAGTGCCTTACTGGCACACGACAAAGAAAAGGAACTTAACGGCCGGCCGTGATGACGCCGCTTTTTCCGAAAGTGCCCAATAAGATGGCACTTGGCAAAGAAAAAAATGTATATTTTTTAAAATTATTTCTTTGCCGAGTGTCAGCAAGTTGAGTACACGGCAATGCAATTCTAGAATTTTTGAATGTATTTTCTTTGCCGAAAGTGTCGGCCACATACACACACGCAAAGAATTTTTATATTTTTTTATTTAGTTTCGTTGCCGAGTGGCGCGCCTCAGCACACGGCAAAGCTTGTGTCTTCACCAACGCATACGATGGTAAAATAAAAAAAAAAAATATTTACTAAACAGTTAAGTTTTTTTACCAATTATTAGCTTGCACTAAAACCCTAGAAACGAAAGACTTATCATCTTAAACATGCGCATGTACCTACTGCAAATGAATGACAAAAATATTTTCCAAAGTAGAAACTGAATTGGCTGCTAATCGCATGCATCAGGGAGAAACAAAACATCATATACCTTCTCCTACCATAAGTCTGTCTACTCGCCCTCAAGGTTGTTATGCTATCAAACTAGCATGCTGTTTGGTTGGTTCCAAAGTAACGGAAGGTAACTGAAATTAGTTCAAACGTGTATTCCAACCGTAAAGTCCGCAGCTAGTAGATGTTAACTCCATTGAAAAATACCCACGCAGTCAGTAAAATATTTGCCGATAAACTAAAGCTTGAATTATAGTCTAGATAACATATATCCACTGGACATTTTCTAATTAATCAGTATTCAAAGGACACCGTACCCCAGTGCCATACTGCTTATTATAATAAGATAATAACGAGTAGTTGTATGAGATCCATTGACTTACCTTTGCAACCATTAATTTACACTAAAAACAAGGACAGATAATATTGTTCAATACCACTTGCAAACAGTTTATGAGATTGGCAAATTATATTTGCTGCATCCTGAACATATTGGCAGAATATACGCTTGATGTGTCTAATAACTAGTTTTACTACAGCAACCACCATTTTAGATCGGATTTCTAGTGGTTATTGCAATCGCCTCTTCTACCAAATGTATATAGGTTTTTTGACCACGTGTAGAAATTGATTTTTGATGTGGTTGGTATAAGGTTCGCTTGTAAAAACCTTTAAAAGAAGCAAAAGCTGATTTGAAACTAACAACTTTAAATCTCGGCTACCTTTTTATTAACATCTTCCAACCTTGTAGTGAGTATTTAGGGACGATCTAATCTGATGTGGAAAAAGAAGTTAACTACTAAGTTTTCGATCTCGCCTAGTACTCTAACTTTTGTATAGATCGTGTTTTCATAAGATCATAAGAGGTCATATATGAAACATTCAAAAAGTTAAATTTTGGAATATGAGGAGGGACCACAAACAATTTTAACTTAAGAATTTACTAGTATCGTGCCGTATGCGTTGCTACCGGATAACTAAATTTTATATAAAAACACACGGATCGCATGAAAAATGACACAGTTTAAGCAATGAATATCAGACAACAAAGATATCCTTGAAAATGACATATAAGTGTCAAGGTTCTGCAAAATGAAAAAGATCCAATTATTCATTTACAATATAAACTAAAAAAAAAATAGACATGTAGGAAGTCTTCATATTTTCAAGCAGATCCTCACATGGTAGATAGTATGACCATCTATTGGCAACTGGCAACATAATAAATTTGGAAAGATGGGTGCAGGAAGAGTACCTCAGGATCAGCCTAACGCCATGGATGCAATGGACAACTGAATTCACTTCTTGCAAGTGTAGCGCGTGGACTCCCTTTATTGAATCTGTGACACTCATCGCTGAAAATGTTATGCCCCTCATGAACACACTAAAATAAAGCAAAGCACATCTAAGTGGATGTAATTATACCTATGAGATTTTTTATGAACTTATCATTCAGAGTAACTTTTCTTAAGAAACCTATTCTCCATGTACAGAGATGTCATTTTGCAGTGTATTCACTAACTCATAAATACTCTAAAACCTGCAAGAAGGAATCATGAGTAATAGATCCTGTAATTTAGGCTCCAGCTCCAAAACTAACAAGGTTTACAAGCAACAATTATAAATCAATCGGAAAAAATCATGCACGCTTAGTATGGATGTATCACTGAAACATGATTGGACCAATTACAAATCATAATAACTTGTTACTTCACCGCTTATCTGAATGTGTGACCGACGGGCAATATACAAGCAGCCACAAGCCTACGGCCATCGGTGATGGTGTTGGCTCCTGGCTGGCCTAGGGTTGTTCCGGCGGAGTTGGTTGGAGACCGCACCCCGTTAGCGTCGTCTGAGGCAGCGATACCGGGCGCCGACGACGTGCGAGGAGGCTGAGTTGGTGGCGACTGGCCATGGTGTGGCAGAGGCGCAGCTCCAGAGCCACAACGCTGCGCGATGGCTGGGGCAGTGGCGGGCGGCTGCATGACAACGTGGTTGGTGGCAGACTGGCGGTGTGGGAATGGGCGTCGTGCGCAATGGCGCAGAGGCAAGAGTTGGCGGCGATGTGGGAGGCGAGGGGGTGGGCGTGCCGTGCGCGATGGAGCTGAGGCTGACTTCCCTTTTCTGTGTGAGCCTAATTGGAGTTTCCTTGTGCGTGTTGTGGGGAGGAGATTAGGCAGCGTTGATTTAGGAAGTGTTGATGGGACAACTGGGGCATGCAAGGCAATCAGGGCGTTTCCTTGTGGACAGGATCGCACGTGGTGGTTTCCTTTGTGGAGGCGTGGGCGGGATCGCACGGGATAGAGGTGGGCAGACTCAAAACAAATGTCGCACCAAAAACTGTCTCCTCTTTATTCTTTTTATGTTGTATAGAGATTAGCTACAAAGTTCAAGATCTCGTCAAGTACGTCATTGTTTAGTGATTGACTTTGAAATCACCCGTCATGGCTATTTGTAATGGTGATTGACTTTGCTAAACCATGGCGGAAGATTGATTTATAGCCATGACGGGTGTTTTCAAAGACTCTAAAATTGCTTCTTTTTCTCCTCGAACTATCTCAAACACAAACACCAACTGTCCCTAAAATTGGAGAACTTATCTAGGTGCAATTGGTAACAACAATCGTGTTTAGAAATCAGTCTGAAAATAATTTAAGACATAGCTTTTAACTAACCATGGCAATAATAAATGTCGCGGCTCTAAAATCATTTTAACTATTGTTTCATAAATAATATATAAAATACCAGAAAAATATTTATAGCATCAATTTTCTTAAGTAATAAACATTCAACAAGCCATGGGTAAGAACAAAAATGTTTATTAAGTACAAGATCAAATCAAGGCAACTATGATGAGTGAATGCGCTGCTTGCGACAATGTCGATATACATGATAACGATGATGAACAAACTGGGAGAAAGCTAAATGGATGATAGAAAGTTACAAACACATGACTGTGGTAGTCTGGTTGAGCTTCCAGTCAATGGTGATTGATGAAGTTTTTGATCGCATGAATTAACTCCTTTGTTCGCCTGGCTGTAAGGCGATCTAATTTCACCGCCAAGAAGTTGAGATAGAAGATGTGTGCGACCGCCCCACTGCTGACCTTTGTCTCCACCTCCTTCCCAGCAAGAACCATGGCCTTCCCATAATCCACTTGCGTATCATGAAGCAAGTCCTTTTCTGCAACCATCAGCAGCAATGGTGGCATCGCGAACATGTTCGACCGCCTTCGCTGCAAGCTCCGGGACGTGTAGGGGCTGTCCTTGGTGTCCCCGAAAGTGGTAGTCCAAGAGCCAGGAGCTTGTCGATCATCTCCAGGGTCAATAACGGGTTCGGAGGGTTCTCAAGCTCCGACCGACTCCTCTTCACCCGGGCAAAGCCTGGATGGAGGAGCACGCCACCGGCAAGCCCCAACGGGTGCAAGACACCCATGCCATCCTCGCCAATTCGTGCGGCTACGAGGTGCACAAGGTTGCCGCCAGAACTGTCGCCGATGAGGAATACGCGGGAGAAGTCGGCTGCCTTCGAGAGACGTTCCAGCAGTGCAGAGTTTCCAACGTTCTTGCCGCACGCGCGACATCACGGGAGCCAGAGGAGCACGTCGTGGCCGGTGTTGATGGCTGCTGGCAGGCGGTGCCCGGAGCGAGCGGCGGGAGGTAGGCGGAGACGATGCCGCAACTTTAGCTTGGCGGTGAGAGGGGCGTAGAAGTTGTGGTAGAGCGCCCACGGCGCGTGAGATGCAGAAGCCGCCGCCATGGAAGTGGACGAGGACTGGTCGCCGGGTCCAGCTGTAGCCGGCTCCGGTAGGTAGAGACGGACGCCGAACCCGCGGTCGGTGGCGACGCCGTGGACGGGCCACGCCGCCGCGTGGCTTCGTGTACGGTGGGACGATGGCGGTGATAGCCTCCCCTCCCGGCGGTGTCAGCCGCTCGACAGTGCCGTTGGAGTAGATGCGGAGCCAGCCTTTTACCTCCTCGATCACCGAACTGTTAGGGCTGGCCTGCGCCAAGGTTCTCATGGACACTTGAGCAATTGTCCCTAGCAGCAGCAGGGAAGAGAAGAATACAAAGGAACACCAGATTCTTTGGAAGCTCATTTTCAGCCCTTTGTGGAAATGGAATGCAAGTGTGTTGTGTGTGTGATTCCTGAGAAGCAAAAGTGGTGCCCTTAATGTATGGCTAGTCGATGCAGATGAAGACAAACCATATGTTAATAACCATGTATGTGTTGACTTCACAAGGGATCGGAGAGATGTCGTTTTCATATAATTATTAGAAAGTGATGTCATTATGATGTTCGAGTAGCACAGTTAAGATGTCAAGATTAGCATATTGCATTCATAGCCTCGAGTAGAGTAGCAAAAATTGTAAAAAAATTTCTTCACGCGTAATGGCAACTTTGAAGAAAACCGTGGACCTAAGCCGAAGTTGACCTAGATCGAAGTTTATTTATCACTAGCAAACATACTAAATATTTGTGTTGCAGTTGCAACTGGATGTATAATTTATGGTACGATGTTCATGGCCGTGACGAAGTGCTAAATATTTTTGATGGATTTATTTATACTTAGCCAAACATTGAAACAAAAAATTTTGAGAATACATAATATGAATGTTAGTTCAATAATGGCTTATCACATTTTATGAAAAATGTTTCCTTTTAGGAATCAGATTCATCACCAGGAAAAGAAAACTTAAGAGAATCCGGATCTGAAACATTTCTGCGAGAATTTAGATTCCTACCAAATGAACCCTTAAAATAAATGGCTATTGTACGTATTTGTTCTGTGTTCAAAAAATGTGGAAGGCGAGCCATCATATATACCCACACACATCCTGTGATGTGAACGGGTGTATGGCCATGCACACCGATTCAGTTGGCCACACCAAGACATGAGTGTGCGACTCAATGTGGTTGCTCACAAAGTCAACAAAAGCAAGACACAAGTGAACGAAGGAAATTTGGTGCCACCTAAGAAAATAATCTCAACCCTGAGGAGCAACAAAAAAGGTTTTGGTTCCAAAGGAGAAGTAAAGTCCAAGGGTCTCAGAGAATTTCGAGGCTTGGCATATATACAAAGGGTATATACCCATGGGGTTACATCACATCGAATCAAGCCAAATTCCATGCAGTAAGGCTATCCGCACTCATCATCCTCTATTTCCCTCCCTTAAAAGGAATATTTCATCCTGGTCATTAAGAATTTCTCCAATATACTGATTTCTCCCACACCCATACATCCTTTATATCTCTCCTCTATACCAACTACCCACACGTAGGTCCCACACATCAGCCTCACCTCCACTATATCCAAGAGAACTACTCTCTCTACACTGCGTTTGTCTCTCCCCTCCTGACGCAGGCCACACCACTCCTCCGGGCGCCCCTCCATCCTCCTCCCTGGCTTGACCACAGCCCTCCCTGCGGCCCCTTCCTCTCCCATGCAGTACAGGCCCGGGCCACGGTAGAGCTCCCACAGCGCCGATGGACCAAGCTCAATCGGAGGAGCTCCCACGGCGGCGAGCTCATGCTACTGTGCGTGATCCAAGCTGTCCGCACGAGCGTGCGCAATGTTGCCGTGGATCGGCCACGACAACCACCTGCCAATCTACCCCAAATCGCCACTGCCGCCTCTTTTCCCACCTCGCTCACCAGTGCCCTACTTCCCTCATCGAGCTCGCACACCTAGGCGGTGGCTTCTTCACTGCCGAGGCTGGCGGCGTCCCGGTGGACACTGGCTAGCGTCGCCAGCCATGGAATCTACACTCATCAAGCACATCGACATGCTCTGGTCGCGGGAGCAGGAGGGCGACACCGGCGGTGGAAGCCGAGCCATGGCACAGAGCCGTGCCCAGCAAGCTCGTGCACGCTGGCAAATCCTCGTCTCTAGGGGTCCTCAACCGACACAGGGAGGGCGAAATCCAGGATACCTAGGGCGGATCGCCTCCCGGCGGCCGCGGGTGAGATGGAAGCGGGGAGGGCCCTTCTCTCCGGTGGGCAAGATAATCCTGAATAGTTCTCGTTCTTTATCAAACCATACTGGTTTTTATGTATGAGGGCAGGCAAGCAAGCTTGGAGTCTATTGGCCAACATTTTTGTGATAATCTTGATGGAATTGTTAGGGAGTGAGATTGGCCTGTAGTTTGATACTTTTGTGGATCATCCTTTTTTGGCACCAAGGTGATATTTGATCCATTTATACTCTGAGACAGATCTGACCCATAAAGAAATCTTCACAAATGAACGGCCAACATTTCTTCAGAAAATCAGTATTAAAACCATCTGGGCCAGGAGCTTTGTAGGAGGGTAAATTTTTTACCACTTGATCAATCTCCACTCTTGAGAATTGCTGCACCAAATGTGACAAATCAACATTGTTAGAGAGGTGATGATTCAAATCAAAAAGAATTCCAGTAAAGTTGCTGGTTCCCAGCCTTTCTTTGAAAGATTCCCATAATAGCTGAGCTTTGTCATTGTGTTCGCACAACACATTGCCAGAATCATTAGTCAGGTGAGTAATAAGATTTTTCTTGTATTTCATTGTTGCATGAGCATGGAAGAAATGGGTACTGGCATCACCCAAAGTAACCCATTTAACTTGCCCTCGTTGCTTCCAGTAAATTCTTTGCTGTTTTAGCAGTGAATTGATATCGTCCTCCAATATTTTCCTGAAGTTCCATTCCACCAAAGTAAGATCCCTGCATTCTTCAATGAGGTTAATGAAATCCAAAACCAACTCGTTAGAGGTGATGGTATCCTTGAGACTGGAAAGAGTATGGATCCAGTCTTTTAGAGTTTTCCTAAGGGATTTAAATTTGGCAGTGATATTTTTAGCTGCATCATGTTGGTTAGAAGTGGCAAACCAACCCAACTGAACTTGATTAAGGAAATCCTCATGTTGCATCCAGTAATTTTCAAATCTAAAGACATGACTTTTGGGGATAGAGGTGGAGATGGTAATGAGACATGGTGTGTGATCGGAGGTTTCCATGCTCATGGTGGATGCAAAACAGTTAGGATAATGCAAAGTGTCCAGCAAGCTGAGGTAAACAACTAGTCCAAGCACTCAAGGAGTGGACAATCTTGTTTATTTGTCTAGGTGAAGCATTTACCTTTCAAGGGAAATTCAACCAGGCCCAATTTACTGATTAAAACGGAAATGGAAAGGATCTCCTAGATGTACCTTTTGTACGTAAAAAAAGAGACTGTGAGTCATATATTCTTTGAATGTGCCTTAGCCATGCATATCTGGAGCCTAATTGCTTTTGCCTTAGGAGTCAGATGTAGACCATCCTCATTTGATCAATTCTGGCCTTCGATCCAGAATATTCTTCCAAAAGCTACTAATACACACTTCTTTGGACTAGCAGTTGTCCGTTAGTCAATTTGGCGTACCAGAAACTTGATTTGCTTTGTGAGAAAGAGACTACAATCTCCTACAGAGATTGTTTGCCTAATATGTGTTTTCATTACCTACTGGGCAAGTTTGATGAAAGAGGACCTCAAGAACCAAGTGATTGCAGGTGCAAAAGTCATCAAGGCGGCAACACTGTCTTTTCATAAACAAGGAGTCTAGAATCAGCACCAAGACAATCAACTGGTGCCCTTCACTGGCTGAACGTGGAAGAGGACCAGAGCAAAATGAAGCTCATTGTCGAAGCAGTAGTACCTGTGCTAGTTCAGTCTCTTCTGTCGTTAGATTGTGCTGGAGGCCTTTTGTCTTGTTTACTGTTATGGTTAGGATAATGCAGAAGTCTGTCTGTTCTGGGCAGTGTCGTCATGTCGCCCCCTCTCGTGGGCCCTTGGTGCTCATGGGAGGGGGTGGTGGCGGCATAAAACTTTGTAATTTTGTTGCAAAAGTAATGAAATTCGAGTAACTGTTGTGGAAAAAAAAATGTCGTCCTCCCGGGCGGGCACTTCGGCCCATGGTGTGTTCGCCGGAGTCTGCCCGCTGGCTTATTAGCTTCGCGGTGATGTCTCTCGATCGCAGTGGCGGAGCCAGAAATTATGCATAAAGGGGGCGGCCAACCATATAAGAATTGATTGTATATTATTTGCTTGACTTTTTGCATTGACCGTGGCAACGTAACCGGGAATTAATCGTAAAGGACCAGCCAAAGATGAAATATGGATTTGTGTGATTTTGTTTTAGAGAAGTCATAAAAATATATGACAAAAGCTTTCATTATATATTTCCAATATAGATTATTAAATTATATGTTTCATAAAAGAATTTATTGTGATGTTAGGGGGCATGGCCCCGCTAGCCACCCCCTTGGCTCCGCCATCATTCGTCGGGGATAGGACTGTAGATGGAGGTGCGACGGTGGCTTTCCAAAAGCCCGCCGCCAACCATGAGGCCAGGCGGAGGAGGGAGGCACTTGCCGGTAAGTCGCCGCCCCCGGCGTCCGGCGGGCGGCGGCGTAGCGGCAAACGGGCGGACACCGGTGCCGGGGGGACACCAGATCCTCCCTTGCCACTCCTCATCGAAAGCACGCGGCGACTTTGGACTCGGCGTGCGCACGCCCATTGTCGAATTCGATCTGACTCCTCTCCCCCCTCTCGGAGACGGCAGTGGCCTGAGTCATGACAGGACAAAGACATGGGAGGTTATGGGTGCGCATTGTTTCGGGAGCAGAGAGGGAAATGGAAGAGGGAAAGGCGAACTGCTGAGTGGGTACGCTGGCAGGTAAGGATTTCGTCGATCTGAAAAAAATGCGGCGGAGGCCTCGTCCGACGGTAAAAACACGGTGTTTCACATGTTCCCGCCATCAGTTTTTCTTGTGGGCCCATTTGTCAAGTACAAGATCTAAGACTCATAAGTAAGGTGAGTAAGGAATTTCTTAGGTAAGAGGCATTTTCTGATTTCTTCGCCCTTTATAGTATAGATTATTTTCATAATGGTAGATTTTGTTTTCTAAAACTAAAACAGGTCCCATATCTATTATTGTCAACTACAGTTAGTGTCTTTCAAATAAAATGATCATAAATTTCTAATTTTTAGAAAAATTATATGATCTATTTTATTGAACCAAACAGGGTCTCCCTTTTTTTTTAAAATTGAATAAATGAGTGTTTACGTATAAAGTTACAGAGCATCAAGGCTCAAGACAAAAGCAAAAACAAGATTACATATAGGACTCTCTCCAAGCACTAAGTAACTAACTTCTAGACTCGTTTGTCTTGATGCAAGCCAAACCAAGTTCCTCCTTGAAGAGCCTCATTATGAAATATGATGTTCTTTCTCATTTTCCGAATAACCCAGCAGGTAGTAATAAGGATTTCTCTGAAAACAACACAGCCAAAGTTACTTCTTGCTTGCAACAGCATGTCGAGAGGATCAAGATTCAAATCCCAGTGAATAAAAAATGGAATGGCAACAATCTTTGCTAAAAGGGCACCGAAAAGAATAGGTGTAGGTAGGTTTCTTCTTTGCCCTGATCACAAAGCACACAAGTAATCAAGGTTTCTATTCTTCCTTCTCAGTATGTTTCCTCGTATTGAGCCTGTCTCTTAAAAAGAAGTGTCAAGGAGTCATTTAGATTATCATCCTAGTCACCATCTTGAATTATCTGTAAGATGCTCTTTAGCTGAAATGCAGCTATGTGTGGTAGAGGCATAGGACTGAAAATTCTGTTCAATTCACTGTTGAGAAAGAACCTGATTGAGCACTTAGGCTTCCTTGCAAAAGAGAATGGGAACGGATCAGGTACAAACCAACCTCTCCGCATACAAACCTGCAAACTTCTAATCTGGGCCATGGGATGTTGATCCAAAGGGCATGAGGGATTGGGTAATTTTACACTTAACCGTCCGTCCTTAATCACACTTTTGGAAATTCCCCCTTCCACCTCTCTTGTGCGCCCCATTAGATGAACATCCCGTGCCCCCAGATTGAAAGTGTACACGGTTTGCATGAAGAGGATAGTTTTCACCGACCCGTTGGCAAAGAGAATAATTCAGGGTATTTATGCATCAGATGCTGATCTAGCCACACATCTGACCAAAACATGGCTGAATTACCTCTCTTTGGTTTGCAGCTAGAGAAGGTTCTGAATATTTCAAAAAGTTTAGAACATGTTTCCACCAAAACGACCTAGACTAATGTGAAGGCTCTTTGGGACCTCCAGTTAGTAGTAACTAGTCCATCAACCCTTTGCCGCTGACGGGCTGAAAAAACTTGAAAATATTTACGCATTGAACTTTGTTTAAAGTGTAGGTTACTACACATCAATTTCTAATACAATACTCATTTGTAATTTCTAATAATATGGCTCCAGCTATGATAAACTTTTAGTTAAAAAGAATTGATATATATAATTTTTGGTCACAACATATATGGTTGCCGAGTTTGCATGTTATCTCCTTTCATGTCACATGTGTTTAGCTTTTAAATATTTTAATATGAAATTGATTATTTCAGTTTTTCTTTATCTTATTGTGGTAGGTGTTAATATTATTCCTCTATCCACTTTTGTATTCCTATTCATATTGCATCATAACTCCCTTGCCTCCAAGTATGTTTTGGCATATGTGTTTACTTGACCTCTCTCATGTGTTTCATATTCTTACATAATACTTTTATAAGTATTTTCTTATTAGTATTTCCTAGTTATAGACTTTAATTTGTCACATATTACTTTTTATGATTTTCCAGTTCCAAATGTCCTCATATTTTTTACATTTGCACTATATCCTAATTATGTATCTGGCTTGGAAATTAGTGTACTCATCACTTCATATACAAAATACTTTCTCCATCTTAAAATAATTGTCAAGAAATAGCTTTGACTAATTTTATATAAAATATTATTATTATTTATGGTGCATACTTAGTTAGATCGTGGAATCTATTTTTATAAGAAATTTATATGGAAATATAGATATGGCACATATATTTTCTATAAATCTAGTCAACTTTTGATGAAAAACAAACAAAAACAACCGTTAATTTGGGACGTAGGGAGTAGGTATATGTACATGGACAAATGCCATGTGTGTCAGGTTTTTCTATATTAACAATAACATAGAAGTGAATAATTCATAGTGGTTTTAATATTATTTTTTGGGAATTTTATAATATAATAGATGTATATAGTTTAGATTCAAGGATTACTTTACATTATCTTTGTTAAATAATACAATTTAGTTGGGTAATCTATAGCTACAAATTTAGAGGTTACTTTATATTATTTATTTCCTAAAACATATACTCCACCTCAAAATAAGTCTCCATCTCACATTATGATGGGTCAGACATGGACATTAAATGACGCATAATCATTTTTGCTCCAAATATATGGTTGCCCGTTCTGCATCCTATCTGTGCGTACATTTGGCATATGCTTAGCTGTGAACTTTTAATACAAAACTGATTATTGTTTTTTTTTCTTTAACATGTTGTAGCCAAGCTTTTATACAACTACTCTGTACAATTTTGTGTACAATTTTGTATCGCCATTCATATTGCATCGCAAGATGAACTCCCGAATAATGTTTCGCATGTTGAGCTGGCATCTCTCATGTGTTCTTAGGAGAGCTACTTTAGCCTACTGTTACACTGTAGTGGTGATATTTGGATCAAGATTTAGTAGTTAGTTTAAAATACTTTTTAAATTGAAGAGGTTTGTCTTTGAAGAAAAAAAAAAAAGAATTTATATATGTATTGACTATCATTGTCAATGATAACTATAATCTGCCATATACGTCTAATAAAAAAAAAACTTGGAGAAAACACTCATGTCTTGTTCATTGTTTTGTTTGACAAAATTAATCTACTGCGGTAATTGACTAAGGTTTTCGATTTCTTTAAAAATACAATTTTAATTAATTATAAGGAAATAAAATGCCAATTACCAATGATGATGCAATTCGTGTTTTTCCTCAATATTGAAAACCATTTTTTATGTTTGTAGGTGAACTTTAGCCGGATAGCACATGTATTGAATGTTGCGATAATTTTGGCTTTGGTTCTCATATGGTAAACTGGACAAATTATGTATGAAATACATAGCTATAGAAAAAAAATGCTGCTGGAAAGAACATTTGCATTTAAAGTTGAGCTCTAACCTGTATGGAGTCATGACACGGCATCACCCAACAACACTTCAACACTTCTTTGTCGCCTGACTACTTGTCCTAGGACTGGGCAACCTAGAGACCACACATATAGTAAGTGCACCTTGGTAGTCATCCTCATCATCCATGCTCGGTAGGTTCAACTGTAGATTGCCTTTCTGCATCAGCTCGTAGATGATCTACAAAGGAATATAGAATATCAAATAACAAAAAGATTGCAAATTAAATAGAAGATTGGGCAACAAACGCGAGATGGACTGCAGTTTCTGCATGGTTTGGCCCATGAAAAGGACGCTGCGCTATCGCCAGGGCGCCGCCAGAGTGGTCGGGCTTTGGTTCTGAGTGTCTGATGTCTGCCTCGGTGGCGTTGATCTAGATGGTGCTGACACCATACATCGTGCATGGCACCAGTTTATTGAATGTTTGCATGGCCTCCTTGCTCGCTCATGTCAGGCGCATGCATCAACATGGATGCATACACGCGCGCCTCTACCAGGTGCTCAGACAGATTTGGGTCACGCAGGATGTGTGATGACGACGGTGCCAACATCTTGCCTCCAATCTCCATGTCATAGGCACGCCCAGCATCGGGGCCAGCCAGAGTCTACCGGTAATGTGTGACCTGTTCATGTCGGAGCGCCTCTCGCAGTCTGGCATCATCTCGATCATCTAGCTGTTGCGACCAACAACTCTCGAGGCCAGAATTACTTTGACTCCTGTTGCAAACGTTCATGCTTTTGTGCAAGACTGTGAAGGTAGTAATCAAATTATTCTCACCCATCATACATGGAAGATGACGTGAAGCCATCACCCTTGATTCCTTCATAATCCCGATCGTTAATATTTGGCCATGGCTCCGGGTCCCCATGTAGATGAGTTGCAAGGTTAGGGATGATAGATGACGTGAAGGAATCATCATCTTCTCAATGGAATAATGACGCCGCCATGGTTAGAGGAGGTGTTGTGGTTAAAATAGAGGTGAATGAATATTCGAGGAGGTAGCCAGGAACGAAGGAATCGATGGATTGGAAGAGCCTGTACCTTGCCCAGATCTTTTAAGCCGCAGCAAGGTCTCGTCCCTGAGAATCTCCCGGTACAGGCCGTCGCCCCCTCCTTCCAGTCCCAGCAGCTCCGGCAGCCCATCTAATCAGTTTTCGGCAAAAACAAAACCACCGGTGAGGATGGAAACCCGGGTACAATCAATAAGAAAAATGAAAACGCAAAAAGATAACTAAGGAATTGTGCAGACGGGTGACGCAGGGCGACGGAATGACGAAGCAGTGAGCACCCACCGGCGGTGGCGGAGATCGGAAGCGAGGTGAGGAGGACGGCGATTGAGGCGAGAAGGATGAGGAGGATGGGCAGGTGTACGCCGCTGCGGCGGCGTTACGGACGTCGTAGGGTATTTAGGTATTCGTAAGGTGATAGGATTACAATCTGATCGTTTTTACTTTTTATTAACTAGGAAAAGTGCCCGTGCGTTGCAACGGGAAAAAAAATAAATTCTTTGTGCATTAGAATTATATTGAAGATAATAAAATCATTTGCTTGTGTAATTATGATTGTATAATCTATTCATTGAATTTCTAATTAACAACAAAATTGAGGATTTCTTGTCTGAATTCTCCATGGAAATTCCATTCTAAAGCTGCAATGGCCGATCCGACAACCATAAGATGATTTTTTCTGATCCCAGGGACCTCAACTCTTGCTAGCAGCACCTAGACTCACCATCATCTGTCATGGGTCTCTCCTCCAGGAAAGCATACACTCAGTGATCTGAATTTCTGGCCAGCTCCGAGAGATCATTTGCCATCCAGGTCTGGGGGGCAACCGGTTCGCAATGTCGATTGTCAAGGTTGCTCTCTCGTCAGCACTTCCAAAGTTAGCTTTGAATAGTTAGTGTGTATGCCAACTGGTTTAGGAGGATAGGAGCTTCTCTCATCACTAAACACCTGTGGAAATAGATTTCACATTAATACTACAACAATTTGCACGCAAGTTCTTCATAGGCAACTCGGAGCAACTTGGAGTGCAGCATAAGATTCAGAGCAACATGGAGTGCAACATAAGATAGTTGCCAACAAAAAGTAGAACAATTCACGAGCATAGGTATATATAGAATTTACTCAGTGATATCTCAATATTGGGGTAGAAACTCTACATCACGACACTCAATCCATGTGAGCAAATATATATATACAGATTTAAAAGGAGAGAAAAAAAATAATAACAAACCATACAGATTTAAAAGGGAGAAAAAAATAATAACAAACCTGCAGCAAATAGCAGATCCATAAGTTAGATATGCCAGGATGGGATGCCAGCATCGTCGTATTCTCGCCTTCCGTCTCAACCTCCAAAATTTCCATACTCGTCGTTGTCCGACCTCCCCACGGCACCTTTTATAAATAGGAAAAATCAACGAACTATTTGTGGAAGTGGAGTTCATGTCCAACTTACCATGGATGTTTTCCTGATCCAAATCAATCGTTGTTTTTGTTCCTTGGATACCGATTGAATTCCGTTTTGATTCACGAACCGAGCTGGTGTCCTCATACCCTTGGATTCCGTTTCCGATTCCAAGTCGCTAACCAGATGATGAAGCATCGGCGAAGCTATGAACGATGGCAACTGCGGCGGCGCCGGCTTGTTGGAAGAACGCGGCGACGGTGGCGTCACACGATGGACTGAAGCAGCGGCGGCTCCCTTTCACAGGAACGAAGCAACGTCGGCACGAAGAGATGAGCCTGACTGACAGAGGTTGTGGGCTTGTGGCCGATCGATCCGATCAAATCCAAGCTGCCGCCTGCCGCTGCCATCGACGGACGATTCCTCCTATCTCTGTCTACACACATGCTGTCAACCAATAGCTGTTCCTAGATATACTGTATGTACCATTGACTGAATGAATGGTAGCTAACTGAACAGCACGCACAAGTGACCGAGTGTGAGTGCTGGTCTCATGACCAGGAGCGGACCAGTAGAGAACTTGCGAGGGACATGTACACCCAACAATTTTTTGAAAAATAAAGTCGAAGTTAGTAGTCATAATACATGTATACACTTGCGATTAGGTCAGATCCGATTACGAATAGCCAAATAGCTTTATGGTTTGGGTGCTCGGTTTCACATAGCAGCAGCGAGGGAAGTGAAGCAGGCATACCTGGTGGGAACTTGCTGCTGGCGAAGAGCCCGATGAAGACTTGGCCCCTGGCGTAGGGCGGCGGCAGTTCAGTCCATCGGCTCCGGGCTCGTCGCCGCGCGAGAGAGAAAGAGAGCTCACGCGGCAGCGGCGGCGGCGGCGGGAATCCCGCAATAGTCCAGGAGGTAGGAGCTGTTCGCCGAGGCGGAGCGCAGCCGCACGGGCTTTTCTAGTACGACATGGGCCGCCCTTTTTTTCTGAGACCGAGTCTGTGACGACCGGAGGGCAGGCGGACGACGGGCGGACAAAAAAATCGACGGGCAGATAAACGGACGGGCAGATTGGCAGAAATTTTCTCTCTTTATTATTAGGTATAGATATAGATATAGGTGATTTATTTTAGATTATCTTACTATTACTAATTGGAGGCTCCAACGGAGGCTCCACGTTAATTCTCACCGCACGCCGCTAGAAAAAGGATAAATCTTAGAAATTCTCACAATAATCGAAACATCTAGCCATCGATTCTAAAGACTCTAATAACGATGGCCATTAGATCTATTTTCCTTTTCAATTAAATTACCCACAACTGCCATTATAAATAAAATAATCTAACCATTGCAACAGGAAGTTATTAGAGTCTTTAGAATCGATGGCTAGATGTTTCTGATTATTGTGAGAATTTCTAAGATTTATCCTTTTTCTAGCGCGCCCGTGAGATTAACGTGGAGCCTCCGTTGGAGCCTCCAATTAGTAATAGTAAGATAGGATAAATAGATGCTCAATGGCTCATGCTGAAATTAATCTGGGTGGTTACACTGAACAAATATTATTTCTGTGGGCCGGGTAGTTGAACGAAACTATGGCGCATCACTGAAATAAAGTCAAGTGCTTGCATCTGCATCTATTCGTCAGATGTGACTTTCCCAGGAGTTTTCGTGTTGAGTTTTCCTCTGGTCCACACGCTTAGTAGATTGCTCGGATCGCGCGCCCGGCGGTGGCTCCGCGACTTATATACGTTCACGCGTCTTTTTGTAGTTCCCTTGGATCACACACTTAACAACCACACTATATGTAGCGGCAGTACATCAGATCCTAGCAAAACAAAAACCGTAATCCATAGATAATAGCCAACTCCACAGTGCTTCACGAACGATGAAGGTAATCAAGGAGCTGGTTGCTCCGGCAGCCGTTGGCGAACTCGTGAGCAGGCTAATCTCCTTCCTTATCTCCCGCTACGCCAAGCAGACATGTAGGAAGGAGGAGATGTTTCTTCAGCTCGAGCTTGTTGCGCTGAAGATCCACGCCCTAGTGGACGAAGCGGAGCGGCGGCACCTCGCCCACAACCGGAGGCTGCTCCTGTGGCTCAGCAAGCTCATGGAGGCCATGTACCGTGCATACTATGTGCTGGACCATCGTCATGACGGTTCCTTGCCGGTGAGCAGCTGCTGGTCATTCTCCTTGAAATTGTCTCGTTCATCTCGGCCTGCGAAGCGACTTTGTACTTCCAATGCTCGTCAACCCCTCTGTGCAGCCGATGCTCATGAAGTCGTCGTCGAGGAATTGAGTGCCACGCTCCGAAGATTGGAAGAGTGCGCCGAAGGGATGAAGGAATTCATTCTACTTCTTGCATGCTGCCCTACTATACCCCGGCGGCCTGCTGTCTTCAGCTTTCAATCTGACGACAGATACATGTTTGGCCGGCTTGTTGAGAGGGAGCAGATAATCAGCTTTCTGCTGCAGCCTGATAGCAGCAGCTTGGGAGTTCTACCACTTGTCGGTGGCCCGGAGGTTGGCAAGGGCACCATCGTCAAGCATGTCTGCAGCGACGAGAGGGTGCGCCGTCATTTTGCCATGATCCTGTACTCCTATGGGTCTCTTCTTGGTGAGAACTGTGCTGCAGATGTACTGGCCACACTGCGAACTGGTGGCCACGTCCTACAAGAGACGTCACCAGTCGTCTCAGGCAGGCATCTTCTTGTGATTAAAAACACATACGAAGTAGTTATCAACGAGGCAGCATGGGCCTCGCTGTGTGCCTCTCTGAGATCCACGGCGCCGGGAAGCAAGGTGATTGTCGTCAGCGAGAACGACGGCGTCGCAGACCTCGGCACCACGGCCACCATGCGAGTGAAACCACTGCCGCGGGAGGAGTTCTGGTACTTCTTCAGGTCACTCTGTTTCGGTGGTGTCAGCGATCCTGGGGAACACCCGGAGCTCGCCGTGCTGGGCAGACAGATTGCCGCTGCTCTTGACGGGTCATTCTTCGGCGCCAAGGTCCTCTGCAGCCTACTGAGGAGCAACCTCAACGCGCAATTCTGGGGCGCTGTGCTCGGCGTCGTGCGCAGATTCGTTGCGGAGCTGCGTGGTGACGAGGATCACTTCTCAAAGCTCGGAGTCGCCAAGATAGCGTTGGAGATACTCCCTGTGCCACTGAGGCTAAAGAGCGCCGGTAGTCAGACGACCGGAGTGGCCGCCTCTGAGGCTGATCAGCTGCCAGGAATCACCGTCCAGGAACTACTGCGTTCAGCCAGAGCTGCGTCAAGAGACGAGGTGCGAATTGTGCTGTGGGAATCTGTGTGCCCACCTAACTATCGCTACACTGTGGTGTGCGAGAAGGTAGAAACACATGGTCCACATGGAAACATCGAGCGGAAGAGGCATGCTAGGCAGCCGTAGATGATATTCAACAATGTAATAGATTGATGTGTCTTTAAAGCAGTTATTACTACATAATTTCTCTTACGTCTTTTGTGACATTTTAGACCCGAGAATAATGTAAATATGCAGTTTCCCGGTGCTTACCATGCCCCGTTGTAAGAATTCGGCTGCTTTCAGTTCAGAAATTTCGTGGTCCTTGACAAGGCGTGGTTCAGAAATTTCGTCGTCATCCACATAAAGTCAACAATAAACGTGCGTCCGTTTGTCTCTTTATTGGAGACACAACTCCTCTGTGTGCATGTGCATAGAACGTGGAACAGATTATCTATTTATTAACAGTCACTGACAAGTGGCACATGTTGATGGAGGTCTCCACGGCATAGATTTGGTTTGGTAGAACTTCACTTTACCAATGGAACAACTCATTTTGGCTTCAGCTTCACACGATTAGCTCTACTGAAGGCATTGAAACTGCTTTGGTAGAGTCCCGCTTTATACACCATCATGTGTCCTTCTTTAATTTTTTTTTGTTTGTTATTTTTTATCCTCTAGAAACAAAAATTTTGTGCATCTAGTATGCATGGAGTTAGAGATGAAAATGCTGACACATATTCCTCTTGATTTGCTAACACATATTCCCACCTGCAGATTCTAGCAACCTAGCTGCTTCAACGGTAGAAACACCGTAAATTAAAGAAAGCTAGATGCCTCAACGATTGAATTGCAGAGTCCTGCTAATTAGAAAACCTTCTTGTGCCAGGACCATCCGCCATAAAACCACGTAGGTCACTTCAGCATCACAAATCTGCTGGCCACCGCCTCCCATGCGGGCCTCCTTACCAATTTCATGGGTGCGAGGCAGTTGCGAGGCCCTTCAATCGCCACGCTTGCTCTCCTCCTGACCTCCTTCCTACACCGTGGACACCACAAACCTAAATCCTTTGCTAGGCCTCCAACCGCTCCTCGTCACAACACCGGTCGGTGCCAAAGACCGATCGAGCATAAGCTTTTCAAAAACCGTGGCGGTTTCCCCCCGCCACGGAAAATCGATTAACCGTGGCGGTTATTTAACAAAACCGCCACGGTTAATGTAAAAAATAAAAATAAAAATAAAAACCATAAGCCCGCTGGAGCCCCATCCAGGCCCGTCCACGAGCCCATCCGGCATTTGCCGAGCCCGCCGCCGAGCCCGCCATCGAGCCCGCCGCCGTTGGCGTTTTGGGTGTCGCCTACGCCGCCGTGGCCGGATCTCGGGCCCCTCCCAGGTGGATCCGGAGGGAGGGGCGCGGATCGAGGAGGTGGACGAGCTCAAGGTGGCCGGACCCCAAATCGCCACCGCCGCCTCCTTCCCCACCCGCTCATCGCCCTACTTCCCTCGTCGAGCTCGCACACCTAGGCGGCTTTTTTCTACACTTGCGGGCCACGCGCATTCCAGTGCACACCGGCCAGCATCGCCGACCATGGAATCCACACTAGTCGAGCACATTGACATTGACATGGTCCAGTGGTCGTGGGAGCGACGCACGCCGAGTGGTGGGAGAGGGTGCCACCCGTGCCCAAGAAGCTCGCGCGTGCCGGCGAATCCTCCTCTCTAGGGGGTGTCCTCAACGGGCACGGGGAGGGCGGAAATCCAGAGACCTAGGGTGGACCGCCTCCGCTGGCCACGGGTGAGATGGACGCGGGGAGGGCCCTTCTCTCCGGTGGGCGAGACAGACGCAGGATTCCGGCGAGCTCCCCACAGCGAGGACGGCGAGCTCCTCTTCTCTCTCCCTCTCTGCTCTCTCTCTCTCTCTCTCTCTCTCTCTTCGTGTGTAGTGCACGGGCCCCATGCCACATTGGCGGGTAGCGTGCGTTTGGTATCCCGGTTAATTTGGCATGATCAGTCGGTTGACCATGATCCATTCTAAATGAGAACTTCAGTATTAATCCTTCATGAAGATCATTTGCATGTATCATCTTTTCTAGACATATGTATTTGATTTGCTATCATGCATTATAAGTAAAGAAAGATCATTGTGCTAATACATCTATACATATACATTTTCTAATTCTTAACGACTAAAATTTAACTTTTTATATTCTTACTTCATACCCGAGGCAACGCGTGGGGAATCCTCCTAGTTTTTAATATGGAGGATGCACAAACAATTAAATAGCGATATTGACAATGGCAGATCACAAAACCGCCATTAGAAATTAAAAAAATGGTTTTTTATTTTTAGACACCTGAAAAAACTATATTATATTTTAGGATCCAAGCATATCAATAGCGATAGAGAAGCCCGCGTCCACCATATTAACGGCGGTCGTTACTCCCGCATTCACGCCGGCACGCTTCCTCTGCAGCATGGTCGTCATCGTCGGCACGCTGGCTTCCACGAGACCGCCGCCGATGCTGACCTGGTAAGCCTGCTTCCAGCTCTGGAAAGCAATCTTCTTCATGCACGCCACGTGCAGGTACCCGCGCGTGCCGCCGTAGCTCCAGCGGTACGCCCAGAACTTCTTGCCGGCGCGTGAGGAGCTGCCATTATCGCCGCCGCAGATGACGCAGCAGTGGTCGCCCTCCCAGCGGAGCTGGACCATGTGGCCACCCAGGAAGGAGCTCTCCATCTTGAGCGCCGCGCAGGTCGGGTGGAGGTCCAAGTCCTTGTCGAAGCAGTGGTAGACGAGGCCGAGTGCCCGGAACCCGCAGCCGTCGCAGAACGTCTTGTCGACGGGCGGCGGCGCCTCAGGGAGGAGCTGGAACTCGAGGTCGTCGCCGAAGAGAGAGTGCTTTCAGAGTGGGCTCCGCCAGGGCACAGGCCACGTGGAGGTCGAAGTCGCAGCCGTGTCCGCACCTGTACCGTCGCCCCTTGCCGCTGCCGGGCTCCTTGCAGCCGTCGCACCGGAACGGTGGCGCGCCGTCGGTGGTCACCAGCTTCAGCGCGTGCGCGGGGTGCGCGTCGCGGGAGATCTCCGCTGGAGGCTCCTCGAACTCGACCATCCTCATGATCGGCTAGCCTTTGCTTGGTTTTGTTTGATCTATGCCTGCCACTCGATCGTATCCTGTAGTTCTCTGAATTTCTAAAGAATAGAGCTCTTGATTGACGCGTGGTTCAGGATGCAGATCGAGCTGCTGCAGAAGGTATTTATGTGCTGCGGCCTGCCGGGTATATTTTGTTGTTCACAGTTGACACAATCACACAACAAATACAACATTGATTAATTCATGGTGCGAAAGAGACTTGCTTTGCTTGCAACGGCACAGCGACAATTTAAGAAGGCACACGGAAACTTCCTTCCCTACCGCCAAAGAAAGTTTCAAAGCAGACATTATTTGCAATTGCAAGCAGCTACGACTTGGTCCCACGCATTATCTGCAGGAGCTACGACTTGGTCCCACGCATATGCTGACTAATCCAACAAGAATTTTGAGTACTATTCAATTATAACGGTTGCGGGAACAGGCGGATCTCTAAATTAGTTTTTTTGAGGTCTGGTGGTGGATCGTTTGAATTTAGATGACACTACTAGATAGAAGAACTTCAGTGGCGGGCAAAATGGATTTACGGTGGCGTTTTTTTTTACCCGCCACCGTTAATAAAAAAAAAAATAAAAACCCCACAAGCCCACGGAGCCCATCCAGGGCCCGCCCGCGGAGCCCATCCGCCGCTGCCGCGGTGGTGCGCCGCCGCCGCCCGCCACCGCCGAGAAGGCCGCCACTGATCGATCCGCCGCCCGCCTAGATCGCGGATCCACGCCGCAGCCACCGGAACCGCGCCGCCGCCCGCCGGATCCGGGTTGGATCAGCGGATCCACGCCGCAGTAGGAAGTGAACCATCGCCCGCCATCGATCCGCCACCGCCGGGCTGGGGATGGCGCCGGTGGAGGGAGCTCGCGCGCCGCGCTGCCCTTGGGGCTGGGGATGGAATGGGAGGCGACGGAAGAGGCTGCCACGCGGCGCCGCTGCACCGCCCCGTCACCGCTCGGCGCCGCCGCATGCCGCCTCACGGGCCACCGCGTCGCCGCACCGCCGCGTGCCGTGGAGGAATGGGGAGGGTAGGCAAGAGGCCGGGTCGGTGGTCGAGGTAGGGGCGCGTTGTGTCGGGGAGGGTGCTGCTGCCCGCGTCGGGTCGTGGGGACAGGAGGTGGCTGCGGGAGTGAAGTGGGAGGTGCGGCTGAATGTTAGGGTTAGAGAGTGGAGTGTTCCTTTTATACACTTGAGGTCATAGTGGGCTCAAAGGGCCTTATTGGGCTGAGCCATTGGGCTTTCATTACCGTGGCAGGCTTTTTACTAAAAAAACCGCCATAGTTAATCGATTCATCGCGGGCGGATTTTTAACGCCCACAGTTAATTCAAAAAAACCGCCATGGTAAATCACAACATTTACCGTGGCGGTTTTTAAAAAAACCGGCACCATTAATGTGTTTGAAGTGCTATGCAAAATCAGTTCTTAGTAATCGCGTGAGCTTGGCCCATTTATGTGTGCAACAGGAAGTTGTGAGAAACCTTTAGTACCACCTTGTTTGGTGAAGGTTAAGAGAAACATACTTATGAATGTGAGTCCTCTTCAATTTCTCAAGACTAGTGTCACGAGGAGAAAGGAATATCTGCACGCTGCTCGACCGCCGCGCCGCCGGGGCGCGGGGAGTGCCACTGCATGGCACCCTGCGTGAATGGTTGCCGAAATCCGGCCCCTTGCCTTACGGGAGCACGTGTCCTTTTGCAATTTTAGAGTGGCCACACCTTCAATCCAGTTGAGCTAGGGTTTTTGCCTCTTCTCGTTGTTTGCGCACCGTGTTGTTGCTTCTCCAGCGATCGTGCATGCACCCTCATCTTCGTGACCCCGCAGCGGGAGAAGGCGAATAAGGTTTTTGGGAAGTCCTCTTTTTTGAAGTCCTCTTTGTGCGACTCCTACCAACCTTCACGACGGGTCATCTTCCGTCTAAGTTAGGTAGCGCTACGTCCCGACGTATTCATCAACTGCGTGAATGGTCCACCGCCGACCTCGACCTCGCTTTCGACGACCTTCTCGTCACTCCATCGTCAGCAGAATCTTTGTTATCTACACCGCCTTCTTCTACATCTATAAATAGCAGGTATAATCCTCGTGATCTAATCTCATTGCTCATATACTATCTAATCTGTCTGTGCCCGAGCTATGCTTACACCAATAATCATGTTGTTCTTATTGTTCAATATGTCTGCTATATGAGCAATGATGCTTACACTAGTAATCGTGTTAATGCTTTGCAATAAGCTTTTGAATCATGCCTGTTTGGTATACATGCTTAATCTAGTTCTTCGGTTTGTCATGATTTATATTATGGATTTAATCTAGAAATTGCCTAATTTTTACCCGACAACTTCTAGCGAAATTTTAGGTTGAAAATAATATTTGCTCACTTTGGCAACCTAGGTGATACGGGGAACGTGAAAATACAGAATTTTCTTAGTTAGAGAACTGGAATAACGTCTTTCTGCCAGTGTCACTGCACGCGATGCGATTCCGCGGTGACGACAATCGGCGCCGAGGAAGCGACAGCTGGCTGCTGCGTGGCACCCTAGGGCGCGCGTGTGCTGCTGCTGTGGGCGCTGGTGGCGGCTAGGGTTAGGCGAGAGAGCCAAGAGACCGATGCTGTTGGGAGTTACCGCTTTATTTTCTGGTTAAAATTCAACTGATTACATGTCCCTTGTATTTATAGTCCGAGGGAGACTTGCACGTGAAGTAAATCTTATTTATTTCCCTAAATAATTATTGCTTGATGGCAAAGATAATGACGATGATGATGGCGACGGCCCGCGGCCGGGCTGCCCTCCCCCTGCTAGCGCTGCGAGGCCCCCCTCCTTCGGCCTCGACAGGTTTGGGTTGTGACATCTCCTCCCCCTTTTCCGCATGCGGTGTTTCCTCGCTGTGGTGTTGCACGCCTGTCGGTGCCGACGGGTTAGTTGAAGCAGCATCTCCCAAAGATTGTTGTATCCACTTGTATGGAGTGAATGAGCAGGACGAAGATGAAGTTTCTAACCTTTTCTGATGTTAGTCCGATGAATGGAAGTCCATCGCTCCCGCCCATGAGAACACCGTAGATGCTGGTGAGGTGGTGTCCGTTGTCATCAAAGAAGAATACTGTCACTGATGGCGAGAAGCTATGTGGTAGGTCCTCCATCAGCAAGGTGCTTGTCGTGAAGCCTCACACGAATGGCGAGGTCGTCGGGAGGTGAACGCCAGTCACCTTGAACGGCGCCCAAGCTGGTGCTCCCACCTCGAGGTTGATAGTTCCAGTGATTCCATGTAGCTTGTGGTCGGTCGGTGTGGCGAGTTGAGGTAGGATGTGAGCCTCCGAGGTAGTGACAAGCAAGACACAGTAGAAGACCCGTGCGTGTGGCATGTACCTCCTGTCGGCGCGGTGGGGCTTGTGAGTTGGAGTTGAAGACCTCGTAGGAGACGGGGCATAGACTTGGTGCATGAGCTGGATCGCCGTGCCCAACATGTACGGGCGCCTCCCGGTGCATCACAGCCCAAAGCTTGTTGCGAGCTCATTGGCGGGCTTGAGGGTGTTGTCGCACTAGGCATTGATGTCATCAAGGATCGAGGGAGCCAGCTGGATTAGCCCTCGAGTCATTGTTGCCGCCGCTGCCGAGTCGAGGATGGTATTGTGTTCGTGGTGTTTCGCAGAGGCATGGGACGAATGAGGAGGAAGGATGTTGAGTTGACGAGCGAGTTGGATCTCTTTGTACGTCGTGTGGGCGCCTCCCGCTGCAGTGTCTCCCGTAATGTAGTGTGGAGTCCGTTGGTGAACCCGAAAGTGTCGATGTAGTCATATGGGGCTGGCGCCGTGTCGAGGGTGTAGATGTAGTCGATCATGTCGTCGCCCTGTTGAAGTTGCGTGAGGTCGCTGGTAGTGTCGCCGTTGCTGGCAACTTGAAGCCACAAAGGATACATCGTGTGGAGGTGTCCCAGTCCTCTAGTGGCGCCGGGCTTGGCATACGGGATGAACCGTAGAGAAGTACCGCTATTGTCAAGTGGATAGAGACATATCTCATATCTTTGTTAGGGCCGATGTTCCGTTGTCATGGTGCTGATGGGGCGCCTTCGCGCAGAGCTAGAGTTGGTGTCATCAGGATGCCGACTGCTAGGAGTGGGGTGCTCTTTGTGTACTTGTCGGTATTGGAGCTATGATAGGAGTTGTATCTTGCTTGTCGATGTTCTCCGCCATAGTGGGTGTCCAAGGGACATCCAGCAGTGTAGCGGGCTGATGTCGTTGTCAGAGTTCATCGAGTGGGCGTTCACGCCGATGATGACGCCCGTGGTGGCGTCATTGGTGATGTCGATGTTGGCGTGCGTTTCCTCAATGAGCTGAAGATCGTTGTCGATGGAGCCAATGTTGTCGATGGTAAGCATGGCGATGTCGAAGACGTCGAGGTTGTCGTCGTTGTTGATGGCGTTGATGTTCCCGATGTGTTGCTGGTGACTGGGGGACTTACTGTTCCATTGTGGTAGCCACTAGACGTTAGCCTAGTTGGGTAGGCTTTCATCGAGCAGCTGGTGGACGTTGGTTGTAGCATCTTGATCTGATTTGAGCGTAGATAGTGGGGGCATCTGTGGGGTAGACGTGCCCATTGCTTGTAGCGTCGTTGATCGTGGAGAGGCCGACGTCGGCGGCGCCCGTGGGAGCACCGTTGTCGTCGGTGGTGCCCATGGTAGGGGCGTCGTCGAGCTCGCTTGTGGCCTTCATACGGGCGAGATGGCCTTGGAGGATGACGAGTCTTGGAACGAGAGGATGGAGTCGTACTTCACCTTGACGTGATTGAGATCGCAACGTTGTCGGCGGCGTTCTTCGCTCCACGCAAGTAGATGGCCTCCATGATCATCTTCGGGTTGGATGGCATCAGAGTGGCCATCAGATCTTGATGGCAGTGGTGGTGGGTGGATCGTCCCGGTCTTCGGATACCAGCCGTCACAGCCGCTGATGTGATTCCGCGGGCGGCGACGATCGGCGGCTAGGAGGCGGCGGGCGCGATTGCGCTGGCGCCCTAGGGCGCGCATGATGGCAGCTGCTAGGGTTAGGGGCGATAGCGAGAGAGCCGGGAGACCAAAGCTGTTGGGAGTTACCCTTTTATTTTCTCGATTAAGATTTAACCGATTACATGCCCTTGTATTTATAGTCCGAGAAGACTTGCACTTGAAGTAAATCAAATTTATTTCCCTAAATAATTATTGCTTGATGGCGAAGATAATGACGATGATGATGGCAGCGGCCCGCGTCGAGGCAGCGGGGATGCCCTCCCTCCGTGGGGCGCATGCGAGGCCCCCTCCTTTGGGCCTGACGGGTTGGGCTGTGACAGCCAGCCTTGAGGTAATGCTTGTGAATTTTACTGAAAGCACACTGTATCGTGCAAAACCCTCGTAGTAAAAAAAACAAAGAAAAGAAAAAGTTCGAGCACTAGAGCCCAGCCGGCATTGCTGCTGAATTTACTCTTGTATCGTGCAGAACCCTGGGAAGAATCTCCAAAAAAATAAATGGTCTCAGATGCTATCACAGTTGGCGGGCTGGAACGACAGAACGGACTTGTCGACGTCATGCAGGACATGATAGTTCATCTGCATGGCGTTACCAATAACAGACACGGTAGGAGACCTCTGCACGATCCAGCACACTACGCCGTCGTCGTCGACCTCAAGGAAGTAGTTCGCCACCGGCAACACCATGTCAGCGCCGTCGAAGTGCATCACCATCGCCGGGACGCCTTCCTCCATGACGCTGCCATTGCCAGGTTTCTGGTAGCACGCCTCGAACCCGTGCCTATCCTCTGCCCGCGTAAGATTCACCTGCGACAGCATGGCCGCCTTCGCCAGAGTGTACGCCGGCTCCGCAAGGAACGTTGCCGTCGTGCCTGAATCGAACACCAACCCGTCTTGAGGACCAGGCGTTGTCGCCGAGCCGATGGAGATGTTCTGCAGATTCACCGCGTAGTAGGTGCTGGACGTGAGCAGCCGAGTGGACTGCACGTCGGAGCCCGTCAAGTTGGCCAGTGAGCCGAACAGGAGAGGGCTGGCCTTGGAGGCGTTTCTCGTGAGGCAGTACGAGAAGGCGCCGGCGTTGAGCTGCGAGACGAGGGGACAGTGGCCCGCGGCCGAGCCCCACGAGGCCGGAGCCGCCGCGGCCGAAGTTGCCCTCCGACATGTTGGTGCAGCCAAAACCGACGCTCGGCACCGCGTCACCGCCGAGGCTAAAGGTCTCGCTCCCAAGGATCCCCTGCGTAGTAGGGAAGGTCTGGGTCCACGCCGTATGAGTACGTGTAGTCACACTCGGCGGCGCTGCAGTTTGGGAGGACCTGGACTGCAGCACGGCGCAGAGTCGGTCCGAGCACGGGAGCTTGGAGAAAGTGGACGACATGTTGGGGTAGTAGGAAGGGGAGCCCTGCGGCGTGCAGGACACGCATGCGCCGCACTTGACCCAGATGAGGTCGCTGCCGGTGTCGGCGAGGGCAGTTAGCTTCTGCGGCGGCGTGCCAATGGAGAACTCAATGTCGTAGGCTCCACCCCCCGTCCAACTTCAGGGTTGTCTCTGTTGCGTTCCCTTGGCTTGAGGTCTTGTCTAGCCGGGATGCAAGGATCAACAACCGGTGGTGGGAGTGTTGAACAGCCAGTTTGAAGCTGGTGGTAGTATCGGTACGGCGGATCATGGTGGCACGAAGGCCCTGGCGCTCGCCATAGGCCAGTGGAGCGAGAAGGAAGTAGGAGAACATGAATGGGAGGAGAGCCATCTTAGCATTAACCGTTTTAGTATTTTTGCTTCTAGTGTGATGTGAGCAATGAGTGGTGCTGGGGAGAATATATAGAGTATAGGCTGTGTACGTCGCATCTCGCACGTCCAACACATCTTTTTTTTGATAAACGTACAACACATTTTAATCCTAAACAAAACTGTTTACAACATCGGTAGTCCTTGGAATATAGGACGTCCGTCTACCCAGACACGCCCGTTGATCTGGCTGAAGATTCATCTTACATCTAATCTGTTGGCTCTTCATCTCATGACTCACAGTCGATACTTGAACAAATGCTAATTTTCAGGCACCGAAAAAATAGAAGTACTACAACCCTCTATTTTAAAATATATGGACAACATATTTTATATGGTAGAGATAGAAATAATGATTCACGACTGAAAGAACAACATAATATTGTCTCCCTTTGGAACAGGTCAAATGTAGAATCATGGTAGAAGTACAAGATACAGAAGGATGTGGATGGACCGGTTCCCCTATGGTGCATAGGACAAATAATTAACCCAGCCATATGAAAGGCAACAATGAGTGATGCCAATGCATACTTTGAATTACTCTACCTGGATGCCGAATGCAATATAATAAACATATATAGAATATTGTAATCTCAGTCAGCGGAAGGAAAACGCGTAGCTTACGCACGTAGCATTTGTCATCTCAGCAGCTACTGCCACTTAGTATTGGAAAATAACATTTTCTCACTTTGGCGACCTAGGTGATATCGGGAGCCAAGTTTAAGGACATGAAAATAGAATTTTCTGAGTTAGAGGACGCAAATAACACACTCTGCACTATCGGACACTGGCACTCAGGAAAGCCCTAATTGCACTCGGCGAAGGCTTTGGCAGCACTTGGCAAAAAAAAATTGTCAATAAAGACTCTTTGTCGTGTGTCTTTTTTGTCACGCATCGAAAAAGCACTCAGTAAAAAGGGGATTCCAACCCACGTGCAATCGGCTTAAAGCTTTACCGTCACTTGGCGAAAAGGGGATTAAATACTGCGCCCTCCCGCCGTGCAATCCACCTTCTACCTCAGTACTATGTTGTTTTTGTGTCTAGCTTTCATCTTTCTTCCCCACATATTATATAAAACCGAGAGTAAATTTCTTGCTTGAATCCCTATATAAATTCAAATTAAATAGTTGTGAACTATAAGATTTCATAACGTTTTGAGGTCTACAATTTTCATTTAGGGACCCCCTCCATCTAAGATCGTTTACAAATTTTGAATTTCAAATTTGAGACATTCAACGTAGTTTTTGCATCATAAGATGATTTCAACCCAGAATGTTGTCGACTTTAAAGTTTCATAACCTTTTGACATCTATTATTTTCATTCCGGAAGTTTTTCCATCAAGGTCATTTAAAAAGTTCAAAAATTTAAATTTAAGGCATTCAAACGTAGTTTTTGCATTGTAAGATGATTTCAAACCAAAAAGTTGTCAACTACAAAGTTTCATAACTATTCGAGATCTATAATTTTTATTCAAGAAGTTTTTCCATCCGAGGTCATTTAAATAATCTGAATTTTAAATTTTTAAATTCAAACAAAGCTTTTCATTACAAGATGATTTCAAATAAATTTTTTTTTTCCAACTATAACGGTTTATAACTTCTCAATATCTACAAATGTTTTTTGGTGATTTCATCATCCGACATAGTTGTACTAAGATTGTTCACAAATCTTAGTAATCTCTCTTCTAGTTTCACGAAGCTATAAGAAGATATGAGAGATGTAAATTTTCTAAACAACGTTATTTAATGCTTTGTCAAATGAAAAAAATGGCTGAAACAAACTTTGTAGATCTTGAGAAGTTACGAAACTTTCTAGTTGAAATTTTTTTTATTTGAACTCGTTTAGGGCTTCAAAAAGTGCTTTGAAAACTTGATTTGCCGAAAGTGCGGAAGAAAAGCACTCGGAAATGGCTATTTGCCGAGAGCGAAAAAGGGCACTCGATAAAGACGCATTTTGCCGAAAGTGCCGGAAAAAGCACTCGGCAAAATACATCTTTGCCGAAAGTGCCACGAAAAATCATTTGGCACTTCTGGCTGGCGCTTTTTACGGCACTCGATACAATACTTCTTCGTTGAGTGTCGAAACAAAACACTCGGCAAAGTAATTTTTGCTCAGGGTTTTTTGAGTATTTTCTCTTGTCACTCGGCAAACGGGTCTTCGCCGAGTTCCAAAAGATGCACTCGGCAAACCAATTTATACTTGGCAAAGATTGTGTCTCCAGTAGTTTGCTAGACTTAAGGAATTGCTAGTGAATTTCACTCAAAAACAAAAGTAGTTACAAAAATCTTGGCTAATAGGCTTCAAAGAGTTATTCCAACCCTTATTCACAAAAATCGGTATGGGTTCATCAAAACAAGATGTATTCAAGATTGTTTAGCATGGTCCTTGCAATACCTTCACCTTTGTCACCAATCTAGACAAAAATTATCATTTTAAAACATTATTTTGAAAAAGCCTCTCGACAAGGTTGAGCATGCTCTAATGCAGCAAATCATTAATAGTAAAGGATTTCAACAGAGGTGGCTATCATGGATGAAAATGATTTTTTCTACGGGGACTTCATCAGTGCTCCTCAATGGAATACCTGGAATAGTGTTTTACTGTAAAAGAGGAGTAAGACAAGGGGGTCCACTTTCCTCTTGCTCTTTGTGCTTGCAGCTGACTACATGCAGACAATGTTAAATGATGCTAAGCAAAGCGGTATCCTTACTTTACCAGTCAATCTCCCCCATGATCAAGATTTCCCCATTCTCCAATATTCTGATGATACTTTGATCTTCTTATAGGGTGATGAAAATCAACTTTTAGCTCTCAAGATAATCCTTGGCAATTTCAGTAGCTTCCACAGGCCTAAAGACCAATTATGACAAGTCTATGATGGTGCCTATGAAAGTTTGAGAGGAAAGGTTAACTCAGCCGGCAAGCTCTTTTGAATGTTCTGTTGAATCCTTTCCTTCACCTATCTGGGTTTACCTCACAGTTTAACAAGAGCATCAGTTGCTGATTATTGGCCCCTAGTCTCAAAGTGTGAGAGAAGATTGACATCGATTTCCAACATGTTGAGTGATGCTGGAAGACTACAAATGACAAATGCAGTCTTGAGTGCCCTTCCAACTTCCACAATGTGTACTTACCTTCTACCCAAAACATTGATCAAGCAGATAGATAAGTTCAGAAAGCATTGCGTGTGGGGGGGTTTAAACATAAACAATAAGAAACCCCCTAAGGCAGCCTAGGTCTTGGTTTGCACCTCAAAAGAAAATGGTGGGCTGGGGGCAATAAATCTTCCTACTCAAAACCAGAGCTTATTACTTCTAAAGCATTTGGAAAAAAAATTCAATAGAAAATCAGTTCCTTGGGTGCACCTCTCATCCGGAATACGCACTATCGAAATGGCAGCCTACCAATTCAGAAGCGAGAAAAGGATCCTTCTAGTGGTGTGATATCTGTAAGTTCCTTGGATCCTTTAAAGCTATGGCCTCAGCCATAATCAATGATGGTTCCTCTTGTTTCCTCTGGAATGATATTTGGAATGGCAGACTTCTTAGTCTGAATTTGCCCCATCTTTTCTCATTCGCAAAATATGCAAATATCTCTGTTCAGTCCTCCATGGCAAACTCAAATTACTCTGAGCACTTCCACCTGCCTCTATCTGCAAAAGCCTTTCAACAACTACAAGATCTCATAGATATTCTTCAAAATTTATAGCTTCAACAGTGTCCTGATATTTGGTTTTATATTTGGGCTCATCTCTTTTCTCTTCAAAGAATGCCTACACTCAGTTAATGGGCACCATTCCAGTTCCACCTATTTACAAAAGGATTTGGAAGTCATCTTGCCAATCAAAAAGGAAAGTTTTCTTTTGGCTACTTCTGAAAGACAGACTAAGTACTAGAGGCCTTCTCAAAAGGAGAAACATGGTTCTAGATGACTATAATTGTCCTCTTTGTCATCTAAATGTTGAAGAAAGCGTGCATCATCTCTTTCTTCAATGCCCCTTTGCTATGTCTTGTTGGAACTTATTGGGTCTAGCTCACCTAGTTCAAAATGATGTGGTGGAATCAGTTTTGGCTTTCAAGATTCAGCTTCAATGTTCAGTTTTTTTAGAGGTCAACATTGCAATGTTTTTGCGCGTATCTCATCTTCAGGCACCTTCAGCATCTCCTGACAAATGTCAAGCAAACCTTCAAGAGAGAATTAGTTTTAATTAGCTAAGCTAAGAGCTAAACCAACCCTTCACTAGTACCGAAATAGTTTTCAGTGGCGGGCGTTTTAGATTTTTTGGTGGCGGGCAAGCACGCCCGTCGCTGACGACGAGGTCACGGTAAATGGAGGGAACACCAGTGGCGGGCACGGTGCCGCCACGGTTATCGAAAAAAAAAAAACAAAAAGCCCGGACGGGCCCCGATCCGCCACGCCGCCGCTGTTCCGCCGGTCGCGCGCCGCCCTCGGGATCCGCCTCGCCGAACCGGAGGACCGCGCCGCCCGATCCTCCGCGACCGCAGTTTAGATCCGCTGCGCAGCTTTGGATCCGCCGGCGCCGCCCGGCGCGGCGGCTCCCGCTGGATCCACCGCCACATCGCCGTCGCCGCGCGGATGGGAGGGAAGGCGCCGCCGTCGTCCGCGAGGAGGGAAGGGTCGTCGCGGATCGCGGCGCGACGACGCTGGATCCGCCGGTCGGCCAGCGCGCCGCCGGATTCGCGCCGCCGGAAGCCCCGACCGCCGATCCACCGCCCAGCCCGCCGCGCCGCGGAAGCCACGACCCGCCCGGATCCGGAAGGTCTTGCTCGCCTGGATCCGCCGTGTGGTGGTCGGATCCGCCATTGGAGAGGCCGCGGGCGGCAGCGCGGATCCGCCTCCACAGAGATGACCGCCCGCGGAGTCGCCGTGGAGGAGGGAGAGGACCGGAGGAGGGAGAGGACCGCGCGCCACCATGGAGGAGGGAGAGGACCGGGAGGCGCGGTAGGGGAGGAGGGAGAGGAGCTGAGGCGCGGTGGGGAGGAGGGAGAGGACCGGCCGGAGGAGAGGCGGTGGGGAGGGGAGGGAGAGGAGCGCGGGCTCGCGAGAGGATGGGGAGGGAGAGAGATCGAGTGTGGGGAGGTGAGGACGGGGAGAGAGAGATCGAAAGTGACTACCCGAGAGAGGATGGGGAGGTGAGGATGGAAACCCTAGTGTCCTCTAATATATATGGCCCGATAGCGAGTGTGGGTTTGGACTTCGCCGCGGGCCTCAAAGGTTTATGTGCGTGACGGGCCGTTTTAAAGCGCCCGCCACGAAAATTCCTTTCTATTTGGCGTGGACGGGCGCCTTTATAAACGCCCGTCACGGTAAATCGATTTTACGTGGCGGGCAAAATTGCCCGTCACGCAAAATAAGAAAAATGCCGCCACGGAAAAGATTTTCCGGTGTCTCGCAAAATCATTTCGGTACTAGTGCTTCTAGAACAGTTCAATAGATGGATAGATCTCTCTGTGTAATCTTTTTATTTTTTCTTTTTTCTTTCTTTGTATCTTGAACCTTCTCTTGTAATGATCGATAAGTCCTGTTTTAATAAATTCATAGGACACCCCCCCCTCCTCTTCCTGTTTTCCTCAAAAAAAAATGAAACAGCCGAGATCAATTGGAGGACCCAAGCACCACCAAAGTGTAAGTTTTTCACCTGGCTGCTACTCAAGGATCGATTGTGGACGACGGCAAGGTTACAGCGAAGGCACTGGCCAAACAAATACTTTTGCCAGCTCTGCCTCCATAATCTGGAGACGGTAACTCACCTCTTCGTTGAGTGCCCGGTAACAAAAACAGCGTGGGCGAGCCTGGCTCGATGGGGAGGTTTGTCGAGCCTCTGCTCCCAACAAGCTAGGGGAACAATGAAACAGTAACAGACTTGCTACTGCACACGGTTGATGCGGTGTCGGCATTAGTAAGAAAAGGAGCATGATCGCTAATCATGGGAGGTGTGGCCGGAAAAAAATCGAAGAATCTTTGACTAGAGGTGCAAAAGCATTGAGTATATCATGGAAGGCTTATTTGAAGAAGCAAGAAGTTGGGTATATGCAGGGAAAAAGAGGCCTTTTGGGAAATCATCCCGGTGAAAACCGAGGGAGTTTTAAGTGATCACCAATTGGCTGCAAACCAGGATGTAGTTCAAGTTCAGTTCTTAGGGGTAGCTAGGCCCTCAACTGTTGAGCGCGAAGCAAAACGTAGGTATCGGTGCACCTTGTGCCATCTTATAACTATAATTCTTCCTCTTTCCTTATCAATGAAAGCCATTATAGGGTCTTTCGGGAAAAAAAATAAAAGAATTCGAGCACTAGAGCCCTGGGAATCCTGCTGAATTTTACTCTTGTATCGTGCTGAACCCGGGGAACAATTAATTAAAAAAATGTTCTCAGACGTTATCACAGTTGGCTGGCTGGAACGACAGAACCGACTTGTCGACGTCGTACAGGACATGAAAGTTCATCTGCATCACGTTACCGATAATAGACATGCTGGGAGACCTCTGCACGATCCAGCACACTACGCCGTCCTCCACCTCAGGGAAGTAGTTCGCCACCGGCAAGACCATGTCAGCGCCGTCGAAATGCAGCACCATCGACGGTACGGCCTTCTCCATGAGGGTGTCGTCGTCAGGTTTCTGGTAGCACGCCTCGAACCCCTCCCTGTCGGCTACCCGCGTAAGGTTCACTTGTGGCAGCACGGCCGCCTTGGCCAGAGTGTATGCCGGCTCCGCGAGGAACGTCACCGTGGTGCCTGAATCGAATAGCAAGAGATCGACTCCCGTGCCAGGCGTTGTCGCCGAGCCGATCGAGATGTTCTGCAGCTTCACCACGTAGAAGATGAGGGACTTGAGCAGCTGAGTGGACTGCACGCCGGAGCCCGTCAGGTTGGCCAATGAGCCGAACAGGAGAGGGCTGGCCTTGGAGGTGTTGCTGGAGAGGCAGTACGAGAAGGCGCCGGCGTGGAGCTGCGAGACGAGGGACGTCGGCCCGCGGCCGAGCCCCACGACGCCAGAGCCAATCCCGTACTTGCCCTCCGACTTGTTCGCGCAGCCAAAGCCGACGCTCGGCACCGCATCGCTGCCGAGGTTGAAGGTATCGCTCACGAAGAATCCCTGGGTGTAGTGGTACTGCAAGCCATAGGCGTAAATGTACTCACACACGCGGCGCTGCCGTCGCCGCATTTGCGGTGGTGGCGGTAAGACTGCAGCTCGACACAGAGTCTGTCTGAGCATGGGAGCTTGGAGAAAGTGGACGACATGTTGGGGTAGTAGGAAGGGGAGCCCTGCGGCGTGCAGGACCCGCACGTGCCGCACTTGACCCAGATGAAGTCGTTGCCGGTGTCAACGCGGGCACTGAGCTTCTGCGGCGGCGTGCCGATGGACAGCTCCATGTCATAGACGCCGCCGCCACCCTCCATCCTCAGGGGTGTCTCTGTTGCGTTCCCATGGCTTGAGGTCTTGTCAAGCCGGGAGGCAAACATTGACATCCGTTGGTGCGATTGTCGAGCGGCCTGGCTGAAGCTCGCGGCGGTGTCTGTACGGCGGATCATGGTGGCACGAAAGCCCTGGCGCTCGCCATGGGCCAGTGGAGCGAGAAGGAAGAAGGAGAACATGAATGGCATCAGAGCCATCTTAGCAGCCATTTTTTTTGTAATTTTGCTTCTATAATGATGTGAGCGATGAGTGGTGCTGGTGGGAGAATATATAGACTGGGTAAGTCACATCTCGCACGTCCAACACATTTTAATCCTAAACAAAACTGTTTGCAACATCAGTAGCGCCGTCCACCCACACACTCCTGTTGGTGGGCGGCGACACCAGCCAAAACGACCTCCTATCAACTCGTCAAGAAGGCTGCAGTCATCATAATTTGTTGCAGATGTTTGGATGTTGCAAAAGTACATCTGACTATTGCATATATTACATCCATACACGTATCTTACAAGAGTCCATTCCAAATGTTTTATCTGTTTTTCAAGAATGTAGGTTGCAAGTGTTTTATCTTGTGATGCAAATACTTCACACATATTTTGCAAATATTTTATTTAAATGTTACATATGTTTGCAATGGTTTTCAAATGTTTTTAGGTGTTTTGGCAAGTGTTTTGGACATATGCTTTAAGTGTATCAGTTGTTGCAATCTTTCAAACATATGTTGCAAGTGTTGCATCTATATGTTACTTCTACAAAACTAGCAAGATTGAGTGTTGCTCATGTTGCAATAGGACCCAGGCGCCTGCTGCAGCTGTTGGGGAACCATCGAGCGGGCACAGACAATGTGTGGGGTTGGGCGGTGTGAGGCCACGTGTGGGCCACGTGAACGGACGTCCGAACACGAACACTTGCACTGCTGTTGCAGCAAAACAACATCATAAAGAATGACAAATAAGCAAATACTTAAAAAGCTCTCTTCGAAAACCCCTGGTCATATAGTTCTAAAGCATAAATTTTCCTTGTCTATCAAATTTAGATGAAAGTGTGATGGTGATGTTATCTGATATGTGCCTTGGGGGTTATATCAAACTTAGATCAATCGTTTCCACTCTCCCATCTCCTAAACGATATATATGTGCCTTGGGGTTATATCGAATTGGCAATAACTTAGATGAATGTGCGATGGTGATGTTATCCGAATGTTTTATCCATCTTTTTAGAAACACTAGTAGCGTAGAGAATGAGCTGTCATGTTCGAATAAGTTGTAGTCTTTGCAACAAGTGAAGTAAATCATCAAGATGAAAATTATTTTGCACTTTCCTATGCAAGCGCCTTAAATTTGTTTTTGGTTCAGACGATAATGTGATCCTTTGATCTTGCTTGAAGATTCGTACATCGATCTAATCTGTTGGATCTTCGTCTCATGACTGCCGGTCGTTGTTTTGAATAAATTAACGCTAATTTACATGCACCTGAAAAATAACAATGGTAGTACTCCAATCCGTCTATTTCAAAATACGTAGAGAACATATTTTATATGGTAGAGATAGAAATTATAATTCACGACTGAAAGAATAACATAATATTGTCTATCTTTGGAACAGGTCAAATATAGAATCATGGCAGAAGTACAAGATACAGAATACAGAAGGATGGGACGGTTCCCTATGTGGTGTATAGGACAGTACTAACCCAGCCATATGAAAGGCAACACATGAATGATGCCAATGCAACGTTGAATTACTACCTGGATGCCGAATGGCTCCACCAGCATGGAATTCACGTAATTGAGATGGGATGGGAGAACCCATATGAACAGGTCAAATATTGTAATATTGCATTACATTATCATAAACAGTATAATATCCTGTTGGGAAAATAAACAAAAATAAGTTCATGCATCATCAAACAGCCACTAGTAGAGACAAACTATATTTTTCTGATGAACAGGTCAGACGCATTATCAGAGCGGGCCAACAGTGCCCGTCCCTGAAGATTAGAATAAAAAAAAAAAAGCCCAAAGCTGTAGTCTTGTCCCGCACACCGCCGAGCCCGTCCATACCCGCCACCAAGCAGGCGTCAATTCCGTCACTGTGTGGCCGCTGTCTCAAGACAAAACCGGCAATGGCTCTGTCGTGGCTCGAAGATTCAAGATCTGGCTGTACATCCGGTGCTGGTGGTGATTCAGAGGCTCGTCTAGGCTATAGATCAGTGCTGAGGGTGGTCGATGGTGGATCGTCACTGCTAAGAGCAACTCCAACAGTTTGCCATTTGTGTTTGGCATTCTCAAATTTTGCCAAAAACTCCAAAAACTCTCTCCAACAGTTTGGCATTTGGAGTTGGCAATTTAGTGAGTGTTGGCAAATCAGGCCGTTTACGCGTGCGCTACGACGTTTGGCATTCATGGCACATCCGTACGTATTAGAAGAGGTGGAAGGACATAAACATAATTTTGTTTTCGCCTCGGGGTTCCCGAGGTAAGTTTTCAAGAAATGGAAGGATATAAACATAATTTTGTTTCTCTTCTAGGGTTCCTGATGTAAATTAGATCTGAATTTGGCAAATGAATTATGTCAAACTGTTGGAGATGAACTCTTTTTGGACTTGAAAAGTAATAAGCCGAAAGATAAACACAAACTCTCTTACCAAAGTGTAAGGAAGTTGTAGAGGTACAAGCGTGGCGGGTGCCGACAAGTCCGGCACTCCGGCCACCCGAGAGCCGCAATGCACCGGGGGTACACCGGGACTCCATGGAGAAGAGGCCAAGCCCTCCTCTAGCCTTCCCTCGCTCACTCTCCACTAGAACTAAGAAGAGGAAGAAGAATAAGAGTGGAGCTTCTTCCTTTCTACTACATTGTGGCCCTCCTTGTGTTGTATGTGGAATTGGTGTGTTGTGAGAGGGGGAGAGGCCACCTACTTATAGGATGAGAGGAGGGGGCTAAGAGCTAATTTACACCATGAATGCACCAAACCGACCTCACCACGGCGTCTAGGTTCACTGAACGTGGCCACGCACCCCGCACCGCCACTTTTCGTATATTGATATACACTCCTGTTGGTGGGCGGCGACACACTTAGGATTTTCTGATCTGAAAGTTAGGGTGTCGTTCTTTCCCGATCAAAATCGAATCGGTTGCATTTCTATTTCTAATTTCTTATCCCGATCTGGATCCACACACTAGCACAGGCTCGTGATACCATTGATAGATTCTGAGGATCATCTAGGTGTAGATCAGTGTGGGTCTAAGACGTTCTTAACTTGATGAACACTTAGGTAATAACATGAACAACAATGCCTACTAGAAGATTGAGAGGAACAGGGAATTAGAGAGGGGTAGGTGGTGCACCGACCATTGCTGTTGCCTGCCTCCGCCATGGATGGTCGCCGGTGTTCTCCTCTGCACTATGGCAGCGACGGTCGGTGAAGCGGTTGTTCAGACGTCGATGTAGTGGCAGCAGTGGAAGACTTCTCGTCACTAGCTGCGGCCCTCTCAGATCGGATTAGGGTAGGCAGTGGAAGAAGTGGCGGCTGGTAAAAAACTCGTGGACTGTGCCCCGGCTCTCCCACCCCTATTTATTACTGCAGTGTGATAGGGGTCCTCCAACCACTAATGGGTTGGGCTCCCCCGATCAGGGAGCAGATCAAATTCCTTATTCGGTCGTTGGGTCCAATAAGGAGAGGAGATCAAATACTAACACCTCTCAGTCACTTTAGAAAATTATCAACCGTCGTGGTGTCAAGGTGCTGTTTTTTCTGTGGCTGTTATCTAAGATTAGAAATTTGACTAGGGACAATGTAAATATCAGGAAAAAAATTGAAAATGGTCATCATCTATTTTTGACTGCATAGTAGCTAGACAAATATGGATTGTGATGTGTGATGTGTTAGATAGGGATGTTAGTCCAAAATTTCCTGGGCAGAAGTGGCTGGATATGAGAAATCCTCTCTTCAGCATTGCAGCTCTTCTTCATACCTAGTTGATTCTGCCTTCAGAAGTGAGGAGAGAAGAATATATAGCAAGACTGTCGAGGCTCAAGTCGATTGCATGACCTGTGAGGATTTGCGGGCGACTCAAGTGGAGGACAAGTGGGACAGATTCATGTTCTCTAAAGCTTTGGACTGGAATGACATCAGTCTGCCGATGGAGGTGATGAAGCAGTTGTCGGAAGAAGATGGTCCAGGACAGCGCTGGATGACGTAGGGCGGTGAGTTCTGAGTGGTTTGTTTTCGCTGTGTAATCATGAGCGTTGCCTTCTTAGTTTCTGTCGAGAGTGTGTTGGGAGTTGCCTTCGTGATTTCTAGTGAGATGTTTTGAGGATGTATGGACAGGTGTAACCCAACTGAGCACTTTACGTGTGACTTGGTCCTTGCTAATCTAATGACAGGGCGGTCGCCCTTTAATTAAAATAAATTCGGAGATTGGATAAATCAATCTGAAATTCGTATATTGAATAGCACTCCCAAGTATCAACATGCCGCTGCTGGCGTACATTAGCACGACAACATCCTATGGGCTTCGTGCAGCAACAGGCCACGTCATCGGCCCTGTTCGCTCGTCTAGACAAACGTCCCGCTGCACCATACTTAAGGCCAATGGGGGCCTTTGCCACACGCTGCTATAGGAGGAGCCAGCCATTGCACGACGTGCATTTGAACCAGCAGTAGCCCAGCAACGTGCATTTGAACCAGCAGTAGCCCAGCAACGTGCATATGCCAAGGCGCAGGCAGCCCATCGACACAGGGTCCAGCGCAGACAGTCCATCGACACAAGATCCAGCGCAGACAGCCCATGCAGCAGAGGTCGGCAAGTTCCACCGACCTGAGGAGGTCGGCAAGTTCCACCGCGCGACAACAAGCCTGTGGCATGATGAGTTTCCTATATCTTTGTTTCCGCTGTCCCTCTGATGTAATTGCCGTCCAGCGGCTGATAAGTATCGTTAGCTATGAACCACCCCGAGGCTATGCCTCTGAACCTGACGTTTTAAGACCTTTTTATGTTACTAGCTAAATGCCCGTACGTTGCTACGGAAACACATAATATTACGATAACATAAGTATAAGCGTTTGTTAGTAAGCAGAATTGCACAAAGCATCTAACTGGAACAAGCTATTCTCAATGCTTCAAGTAATGAGTTGATAGTACCTTTTCTAAAAAAACTTGGCTCACGGTTAATTTGATCAGCGGCTTCTTCTCAATTCAAAAGACAACCATAGATGACAGTTCCAAACTATATATATTTTCTGCTACAATGACAGTGCAGAACTGCATACAGTATTGCCTTTCCCAACTAACAAGTGAGGAGGCGTCTGGTATGGTGGCGCTTTGCAACAGAGGCGCAGCCACGCAAGAACCTTGATGTATCTCATGGCATGGGTCCGTCTCCGGAGCAGGCAAGGCAGCTAGGAGCTGATGACGGCGGTGGCACTTGGATCTGAATATTCTTGAAGTAAATCCTTCATAGGGACGAGGCCGCTTCTTGAGTCATTCATCTACTCAAATAATCACAGTTCAGAGCCAATTGTTCCCTTTCTTCTGAACTTAAAATAGGCATCCCATGTGCAATAGCCAACTGCAACAAGTTGAAAGTTCAGAACTCGAAACAAGCAACAGAAATTTCCCAAATTGGTTATTAAAAATGTGAGGACGAGCAAAAAATACCCAGTGGTGTTGACTTTCCTCAAGTTCTGAATATTTTGGCATGTCATTTGTATACAACCACCATATGAATCTCCAAGCTAATTCAAGGCCATGTTTATGCTTCTGCATCTAAAAATGCATGGAATCACTAACTCATAGTTCTACAGATTGAGTGATTCAACAAACCAACGATACACCACTGCCTTTCAAAGATTTAACACTTTTCAGAATCTGAACTGCATGCAAGATCCAAGAAAAGTTACTTCCATAAGATATTTATGGCACAACTTGGGAAGATGATAATTCCCACTTTACAAATTCATATATTGAGGTACCCATAGGCTTGCTACCTTTTCTCTATCAAGAAATCTGTCTTGTAACATGGATCGAGGAAAGCTTGGTGAATTCTATATATATAGTTGACTCTATTTGTTATAATAGTAACATTGATAATTCAATTATTTCAAAATGGAGATTGCTAATGAAAATAACTATGACCAATCACTTACCTTCCAAGATCTGAACAGCAACATCTTTCAGCAAGTCTCTGTCCAGCTAGATTGGTTTCTTCAGCACAACTTCACTGAAATAAAGCTGCACCTGTAAATCATCAGAAGATCAATCTGGTTCTTCTCTATGAGTAGTAATTAATTGGATATAGCAAATCATGTGGAAAGAACTACATTATACACAAAAATACAACTTTTTATGTCATAGGTACATTGGATTTACTCATAAACTATTATTCTGAATATACTGCAGTGCTGCTCCTCGCTGCTGGAACAAAGATCCTCTGTATTGGTGGCCCGAACATGTGAAGATAGCGAGAGAGAGTGAAGGCCTGATGCAGCCTCGTTGAGTGGCCGCAGCCATGTTGGAGCCACCCCTTCCTGACAAATCAGACCCCAAAGGGACCTGAGTGCCTTCGGTCAGAAGGAGGAGGCCCCAAAGGGGAGGGTGCCACACCTCCATTGGTCTCTTTCATGTTGTCCAGCTCTTCAGTTCTCTCACAGAATACTACAATGTTCTTTTCTCGAAGCACTCAAGTACAATACGATGAAAGAACCAGGATTAATTAATTTGCAACCACACTATTTACATCATCACTTGCTATCTAAATTGTTGCTGTAAATTAAACTATTGCATCATACCCATAAAAGAAAATAAATTACAAGGAACTAAATATCCTAACCCAGCAATCTCATCTTTCGAAGCTATCCCATTGTCTTGAACTGCATGACAACTTACGCAGTAACAAAATTGTCCAACCATTGAAAAAACTTGATCTTTTTTATATTGAAGGCTACAAGTCTGCTAACATTTGCAGCTTGCATCTAGGGTCAAAACTAACAAACAATGATATCTTTTAATGTGCGGAAAACCTCTAGAAGTAGTGATATCTTTCATGCAAGTGTGAACTGTACAGACAAACATAGGCAGAAACAACCGAGTACAACACAGTTCCAGTTGTAAACTTGGCGTTCATGGTGCTGCTGTCAACTCAGGTTCAAAGCATCACTAAATGCAATCCAATGAAAACGGGCCGTACTGGAATAAAATGGCCTGATTATCTTTTCCATTTGGAAGTTGGAACTGATTACTCTTTCTTCTTTTACTTTTTATTCTACTTTTGAAAGTTCAGTGCAGCCAAAGCACGGTAATAATTAAATACTGACAAGGCTCAGCCATTACCTCTTGTCTCTTGACTGATCTTATGATACTGTGAGAGCAGCGACTACAGTATCAAATGCTCCTTTTTGCTCAGCTGAAAGGGAACAAAAACAATTATTGAATCTGAGGGCAGCGACTACAGTATCATATGCTCCTGATCATTTTTTACAAAAACAATCGAATTTGGCTTCCCATTCATAATCTTACTATGAACATACTACACCCATGTAGATGCACTAATAAGCCTCCTGAGAAGTACATCTACACGAGTCACACTAACGTCTATACTCTAGGTTCAGAGGGCACATTTTGAATCATATGGCAGCTGATATACTAATAAAACCCCCTCAAAAAAAAAAATGAAAGAGGGAGTCAGGGTGTGCAAAAAGAGCAGGGAATTTCCTATAAAGAGAAAATGTGTATACTTTATATAAAGCAAGAATCAAAGGAAATATCTGATTCTATTTTATGTCACGACAATGAAATATTTGATTTCTATCAATAACTTTGAAATGTAACTTGCTGCTAGGACTGAGTAGCGAACATGGAATTTTTGGCAACAAATAATTTAATTAGAAATTGTAGGCACAACAATTTTATGAGAATTCAACAAACCTGACTACCTGAGTTGTATGATTGATCACTTTGTATATTGGTACTTTTATCGGAAGGAAGATGCACCCAGGGGCTAGATTAATCAGCAACGCCAGCTAGATTCGATTAGCAATTGATCAGGCTACGGCGGGCGGGGTCGACGAGCACAGCGCAAGGTGACAGACCCACGGACTGCTTCACCGCGCGCCAGATTCGTCCGCATCCTTGCAGCCACCGGCCACCGAAGACGAGCTCGGGGCACGTGGGGCAGTGGACGCCCTGCTGCAGAACGACTTCGGTGGGCGCCCGGCGCGCACGGCGGTGCACGTAGCTGCTACTCCCCCGCCACGGCGCCTGTGGCACGGGCGTGGCGCAGCAGCATGGACGCCGGGCGCCCTGGTTGGGGACGACCGCCTCCACCGGAGGCCCAGACCGCCAGAGAGGAGAAGGCGAGCTTGGGGAGGACCGGAGTAGAGGAGTGGTGATGGTGGTGAGGAGCGCCGCGCGCCTGCTCGACGGCGACGGATCCGGTGCCTGGGGAGTCCAGATCAGGGCACAGGGAGGTCGGGTCCGGAGGAGGATGCTCGCCGCCGCCATCTTGACGCCGAAAAAGTTGAGCTACAGCACCTTGGGGGTGGGGAGGAGAAGGGAAAGGAGGAAGCAATTGCAGCAGGTCCTTTTGGGCACCGCTGCGAGTGGCCACCACCGCTAGCCGGAGAACGGTGGCAGCGACGGAACCTGGCGGCGCTATGAGGGGAACCGGGCGCCGCCGGGCGGAATCGCCCAAATGCGCCTTCATCCGGACTACGTAAAGGGGATCATGGCGGTTTTTTTAATCGCGAGTGGGGGAGTGCCGGGCCCATGCTCGTGCTTTGGGGCGAGGTGAAAGTCGGGGACCACACGGCGGGAGAGATGAGGGAGCCGGGTGGAGCGATCTTGCGGGCGTTGTTTCACTTCACCGGGCGACGATTCCTTTCCAATGTTTTAGCTGTAGAGATATGAACAAAGCTCGGTATTTCATAGCACATATTTTTGCGATGTAGGCATATTTTGCGTGCAATCGTGGTCGATATACGTGTATTTCTAGACTCTCGAAAATAGTGTCGGACAACATGCCACATTAGATCTGCAAGGGATATGGACCGACAGTGAACTACTTATAAAGTTTATGGACCCGGAATAAACTTTTTGAGATTTGATGGACCTAACCGAAACAACCACCAAAGTTAATGGACATCTGAGTCGTTCAAGTCGGCAATATAATACAAATAGTAGTTGTCCCAGTGCTACAAAGCAATTGCATTGATGAGACACTTGAATTGATGAGTGACCATAAGACACCATATGTAAAGCTTTAGAGCAGACACCAATCCGTGAGTCCACCGTGTTCTCGTCTCCTCTCATCACCATGGCAGCTATTGCTGAAGATCGTCAACTGCAGCATGCCGCCGAGAGAGAAGCTGCGTTACCGACGAAATTGGAGTTGGAGCGTGGACACCCAGGTGGTGCCGTTACCCGCGGGACTGAAGAGGATGGCTCCTCCTGTCTGATTAAAAGCGTGAGGCACCTCAGCAACAGTGGCTTTACCGAGCTACCAGAAAGGTACGTCCTGCCGGACCCCGACCGTCCCGGCGACGGTCTCGGCATGGTGAAGCTCCCCGTCGTCGACCTGGCGCGCCTGACCGATCCTGCCCACCGTGCTTCCGAGCTGGAGACGCTGGACGCCGCATGTCGCAACTCTGGATTCTTTCAGGCTAGTACACTGCACACTGCACAGGCCTGCCATCCATCTTCTTTGTTTCCATGGATCTGGAGACCCTAGCTAAGCGTATGCATGCTTGCATGTGTACACAGGTGGTGAACCATGGGGTGACCGGCGAGCTGATCGACGGGTTGCTGGGCGTGGCGCGGCGGTTCTTCGAGCTTCCGTTGGCGCGGCGGGCGCGGTACATGTCGCCGGACGTGCGGTCGCCGGTGAGGTACGGCACCAGCTTCAACCAGGCCAAGGATGCCGTGCTCTTCTGGCGCGACTTCCTGAAGCTAGGCTGCCAGCCGCTACACGCCGTCGTCGAATCGTGGCCTGACCAACCCGCTGATCTCAGGTACATAATTAATAAGGTTTATGATCTACACGTCAATCATTACTTCAGCACATCGACAGCGCACAACCACAAAAATTTTAATTAATCTAGCTATGATTGTGCCGTCAATCTATTTTTAAAATGTAAGCCGTACGTCCTATTATAGCATCTTCAAGAGTTAGCAAACCCACACCCAATCCTTGGTTTTTGTCAACATTAAGAAAAAAATACTCTCCAATAACTTCCTATTTCACCTCTCAATTTTTTCGCACTAGGAAAAAAGCAGCCTAATTAATGATGTTGATATACACGTGGCCGGCCAATCCTAAGAGGCTAAGACCGAAGAACATGGGGGAAGAATAACGAGTATAACATGGTTTCTGATGCAAACGTACAAGAGAAAATGAAAGTATAAAAGAAGTTAGACTGATTTTTAGAAATAGTTTGGGATTTTCTGCAAAATTACCTTCTATCTTTTATGAGTGAGATTTTGCAAACTGTAGGAAAAAGATAACAAATATTCTCACATGTTTTTTAGTCATTTGGAGAAGTCATTAATTTACCAAGTGATATTCATTACAGTATTGGAGATGCTCTTAGTAGCAATGAATATATTAACATTTCTATAGTTTATTATAAAATTGCCAAGTTCATAATATGGGACTTGGTAAAATGGAATATTTGTTTTTTAGTCGGCAGTATATATTTTATCCCAAAATTGCATCTTATTTTGTGGCAATTTACTGATCGACATAATCTGCAATTTTCAGCCTTGAGAACAAAAGCCATTAGATAAAAGCACAAGCATGAAAAAATCTAATCAGCTGTGTTGGCACAAAGACAATTAACATTTACAATTGTTCTACAATCAGAGACAAGGACAAAAATTTGATATGTTATGGTACAAAAGACAAATAACAAATCACAAAATTAGCAAAAAAAATATCTTAAAATTTAGGCTTTTGAAATACAAGAAAAGTGCTATAGTAAACAAACACAAATTTGACCTTCAATATGTGATCAAGCAGGAAGGAGTAACATGCAGCCAAAACATTGTCAAGCCCATACCTAGTTGTAACTTTCAAGAACTATTAGCCGACACAACAATTAGCTATGCTTGCGAAGAGTAGTAGAAACTGGAGGCTTATGGAAACAGTAATGAAATTGAATGCAGGGAAGTAGCAGCCAGGTACGCCATGGCGAACCATGAGCTGTTCATGGAGCTCATGGAGGCATCACTAGAGGCTCTGGGCATCCCCACCTGTCATAGTCAGAGTTTTCTAGGGGAGTTGGAGGCTGGGTACTCGCAGATTATGCTCAACTGCTACCCGGCGTGCCCGCAGCCAGACCTCACGCTTGGGCTGCCGCCACACTCAGATTACTGTCTCTTCACACTCCTGCTGCAGGACCAAGTCCAGGGTCTCCAGATCTTGCACCATGGCCACTGGCTCACCGTCGATGCCGTCCCAAGGTCCATCGTAGCCAACGTCGGCGACCACCTCGAGGTAATTTTGCATATATATTTGTATACTATTATATACGTTTTAAAACTATATGCATGTATACTATTATTATACTTCTACTTATATCCCAAGAGACTAGTATTCGGTTTCCTTGTAAGTCTACATCACCATGAAATATAGTTTTGTAATGTATCTATTTGTAACCATAAAGTCCATTTAATATATTTGATTAAACAAAAGTAGTTTTATACATAGAGCAAAAACTAAATTATCGCTCGTTTTGGAGTGGAGCTACCACCCAATTACTCATAGCCATGTACAGTATCTAAATATGTGCACTACCGACAGGAGACCTCTACCGAGCGTCAAACTTTGTACCGAGAGCCCAATCAAAAGCGCTCGGTAGAGTCTACCTCTGCACGTGGATTTGTTCTCACGCACAAATGGGTAGGCCGTTGCTTTTTAACTTTAGCTTTTCACCAGTGGAGTCTGATATAAACCTGAATTAATAAATAGGACTCTCAGATCCAATAGGGACTAGACAAACGCAGAACTGAAGTAAAAGAAATATATGTGGAGCGAGCAGGTACGAGGTGGTTGAAAAAGTTAAACTAGTTGTTTTACGTAGTACTGTTCAGTTAGTGCTTGAGACAAAATGCTGATCGAGTACTTGTACATATAATACAAGTTGACACAGTGAGCTGTCCAGATATGCATCATCCACTTCAACTTATCCAATATCCAAGGATTAGGTAGGTCACGTCATCTTCCATCTTCAATTGTCTAATAGGCTCAGTTTAACAAACAGCAACAATAAAAAGTTTCCAATTTGTGTACACCAAACACCTGTCAAAAGCTTAGGCTTCTTTGATGTGTAAGTGGTCTCAGTCCTGCATACATCTGTCGTCTGCAAAAATCTTGGGTCGGCGAAGATTCACTAGAAATTGTTATCCTCTCCCATTACCTGGCCGACCCACGGTGTCGTCCAAACAGATATAGTAACTTAGTAAATAGTAAGGCAGCCCTGTTGCTATCAAAGTCATAGTCAAATGAAACCTAGACCAATAATCAATTGCCAACCTAACGGTATAAGATTAAATGTACAAAGCTTTGTACATTTTACTACTCACACTGTTTTTTTAACGTGGCACAAGATAGAATCATACGGTCTATTATATTAAACTTCGACAATTCATTTGCTTTATATTATATTATTTATACTTCCTCCATCCCAAATTGTATTTCATTTCATAAATCTTGAAAAGTTAAAGTATCTCAAGTTTTACCAAATTTATATGATAACATAATTACATTTAGATGCCAGGATTTAAGGTTAATTGTATTTTCAAAATATAATTTGCCTCTCTATAATTTATATTAGAGTCACAAATCTTTATAATTCTCTCTATAATGATCCAACTTTAGATGTTTAGCCTCTCCAGGATTCTTAAAATGACTTGCAATTTGGAATGGAGGTAGCACTTATAAACTTACAATCATTGATAATATATTTCCCTACAAATATATAAATATACAAAGTTTGTAGTACAATATTTAAAAACTATTAGCTTAATTAATGATTGGTCAAAGTTTTTAAAGTTTGAATTTTAATATGGGTGCCTCAACGTAGAAATGAGGTAGTAATAAAAGTTTGTGAAGCAGTTCTGAGAAAGAATTAAGTTGGTAGCGGCAGCTGGCAATATACGCAAGTTGCATCCATTGTGTTTTTTCTTTCAGTACACACGAAAGTTCCTGTGTCATCGAATTTTACTGAGTATGATGATGCCCGGATTTGTTGCATTCAGATCTACAGCAACGGACTGTACAAGAGCAAGTTGCACCGGGTACGGGTGAACTCGACGCAGGCACGCATCTCGGCGGCGTCCTTCCACAGCGTCCTGCGGAGCGTGTGATTGGACCAGCGGCGCAGCTGGTCGACGAAGGGAACCCACGGCAGTACATGGACACCGACTACGCCAGCTTCCTCAACTTCCTCGCATCCGCCGAGGGCAAGCATAAGACCTTCCTCCAATCAAGGAAGCTGGCAAGCTAATCAGCTTGGGTGCAGTACTTGCTTAAGTACTTGCTTAATCTTCCGAAGTGTAGTATTATTCCTGAAGTACTACTGCTAGGTACTTACGCTGTGAGTTAGTATCGTCATCGAACTTGCTTAACTGTTGTTAGCATTATTATATAGTATATTATTGTATATATCTATCATATGCCTGAGCACACTGCTATGCGCTGACCATGCAGGAACTAGATTGGCACAACCTAGCTATAAAGCATGTATCTTAGATTGTAAATAGAAAATATACTATGTAAAATAAATGATTCAAAACATTTTATTTTTCTAAGAGGATGCTGGAAATTTAAATGATTCAAAACATGACTAGTTCTAAAAATTAGAATTTAATTTGATATTTTTGTTACATTCATGCCTTTGCATTAATTTAACTATATGAAAAATAATTTATCAAATCGGTTTAAGCACCAAGTAATTTTTTCTATGTTTTGAAATTATAGATGTTTTGGAAAACTAATATTAACACAAAGCTCGGGTTTTTAAAAAGAATCTTTTGAAAAATAAGTTCCAGAATAGTTCATATGTCCTTCAAAATAGCTTCAAAAGAATTTATATTTATATTATACTTAAAGTCATAGTATAATTAGTGCTTCCACAATAAGTTTGAAATTTTTCAAAACCAAGTCTGCAGAATAGATACAAGATCAAAATCTGAATTGGGCCAAATCTATCCTGAACCGAGTCCACAAACCCCATATCCTAGCTCCTTTTTTTTCCTACAATCTATTTCGTCCTGCATCAATTTCCATCTTCTCATGTAAGTTATGAGTCTCATCTAGGGTAAATTGTTGAAGTTTACCTTCCTTGGGCACACAATTTCTGTCTTTGCACCACAACATTCCCTTGTTATCCACTCTTAAATAGGGGGCTTTATTTTCTCTAGTATTCTTGTGAATCTTCATCAAATACTTGTGCTTATGAAATGCCTATCCGATTTGATCTTGTAGTGTGGGTTGCACATTGAAACTTTCTTGTTGGGGTTGATGCACTACATGGAGCATTACTTGTGATAACTCTCCTTGTATACAAGGATTCTGTGGTAAAATTTCCTACTTAAGGTATCATCCACAAGATTAGCTAGCCTTGCCAAGGTGGTAATGGATTTTAATGCTATAGTGCTTGATTAATTCCAACCACCTTCTCTCTATGTAAGGTTTAGTTTTGATTGTGTGCAGATATTAGGGATCCCCATGTTGAAGGGCTAGGTCTGATGTATCCTACACTACTACAAAAAAATCTTTTACAAGGTGTTTTCATTTTATTAATTGTGATAGATTTTTTAATTAATCGAGCTAGTTAAAAAAACCGCCACGTAAAATTGATTAACCATAGTGGTTTTTCTAAATAAGCCCGCCACATCCATTTTTCGTGGAGGTTATATTACAACAGCCTGCCACTGTTAACAGGCTCGGGAGTAGCCAAGCCCATGAAATTTGCGGTCCATTCAAACTTATCGGGCAACTATATATGCAGCACTTAGGGTTTCTTCACCTCCATGTCTCTAACCCTGTTTCCTCTCCAACCCCTCTTACACCAGCCAACACCTCACACTCCCCACCGCAACCAACTCAACCACAGGCGGCACACGACCGGGCGACGCAGGCATGTGAGCTGGCTTGATGGCGGCTCCCGTCAGCAGTGGCGAACTCGTCCTCTTCTCCCTCCCATCACCTATCTAGAGTGACCACGACTGACACACACTTGCGGATCAATCATGTTCATCAGCGAGCTTGCCAGATCCACCCCATGCTGACTGGATCGAGCTCAGGGTGGTCGATCGAAAAACCCTAGCGGCGGCAGGGGTAGATCCGGCAGCTATGGTGAATCGGGCAAAGCGACTCAAATTTCACCCCATTAGGGTTTGGGATGCAATTTTTTTTTTGATTAACTATGGTTTTTTTTGGTGTATCTAAACCCGCCATGGGTAATCCATCAATTAACTGTGGCCTTTTATTGGTGGTGGTTTCAAAACCACCACGATAAATGAAAAAAACCACCACGATTAATCTTTTAGTTTGTTGTAGTTTACATTACGTTCTCCTTAACTCGTCTAGCTCGGCTAGTCCATCCTATATTGTCTCTTGGCCAAGGGGGAGTTTCTAGGATAAGGTCAATGACGAACTCATGTCTATACCAGGGGCATTTTGTGTACTTCATTAGGGAATACATTTGGGCATTCATTTACAAGATGCACTTCTATCATGGTTTTTGCCTCTACGGAGTAAACCAATGGGTGAGATTTAGTCCCATGAGTCTAGCATTTTACATGTACTCCTTCATGGTTAGTCATAGATACACCTTTACCTATGCTTCCAATGATTCCATTATGTCAAGCTAACTAATCCATTCCAAGAATGATATGTTTTCCTATGCACTTAAGTACTACTAGGTCTTCAAGGAAAACTATAATGCCTAAAATGATCCTTATTACTTTTGAACAACCTAGATGATGTTATTTGATGCCTAATCAAAGCATTCTAGTTATTAGGGGTAAATTTATTAGCAATGTAGGTATTTTTGTGCTTTTCAACCAAACTAGATGATATGGTTGAATGGGATTCTCTGTAATCAAACAGTAGATGCCATTGCAAAGCTATGTTGACTAATACCTCACCGAGAAACGACTCCTAAAGTTGTTTGGTCATCCTAAGCGTGACTATTTAATCAGACTGTTGTGGTGGCTACATCATCTAACTATTTTGTTGTGAGAAAAACCATGGTTGATTCCATACATAGTAGTCCTAGGGCCATTAATAGTGTATTGGATTGATTGGACATTTCTAGTTTGTTCAGGGGCAGCTGGCGAGGAAGTGTGTCGTCTCATTGCGGTGAAAGCATGTCTTGGTGTTTTTAGTGACTTGAGTAATGATGTTTTGCCATAGTAGTGAAACTACATCGAAGCTTGAGTCCTGTTGGCCTTGGTGGTTAAGGTTGTTAGCCTTTAAGCCCTAACTAGTTGAGATCTATGCTATAAGAGCTTTTGTTTGTTTTCTTTTGTTTTGTCTTTGATAGATTAGTCACAATAGTCATATTCATCAAAATGTTGAAGTACATGTAAATTTGAGGGTTCATGAGGACGTAACCTCATAGCTCAATCCTTCCTTGAATTTCATTTGCTTCTAGGCATTAATATTGAACAATTACAGTGCATAACGAGATAACTCGGTGAAGTGAAAGATATACTCAATAACAGTCTTGTTTCCTTGATTTAGGTTTTGATTCATTAACACTATGTTTAGTGGTTCCATCCAAAATGTTATACCGGTAGAATACTTCTAGAAACTCTTGCCACGTGATCGTGTAGCTCCTCTATAGCTGTTTATAGGCTTCCCACCTAGAAATAAAAGGTCTTGCATGTAAGTTGCAAGCTCTTTTGAGAATTCTCTACCATTACATTGCCGGTATCAAGCTTTCTTTTGAATCGCCTTCAACCAATCCTCTATTTCCAATGGGTTGTGTGATCCATAAAAAGTAGGTCACTTAATCCTTATGAATTTTAACATTTTCTCCTAAAATCCAACCGCATGGTTGTTTCTATGATAGTTACCTTGATCCAAAGCATCCAAAAGGTATATTTGAGTTTTCCCTCACTTGTGCTAAGTTTTCTCAATTTCACTAATGTTGACGGTAAAAACACCCTTGTTTTACATCATCAAAACACCGTCAATAGTCTCGATTCAAGAGGAAGAACAACATCCCATGAAAATATTTTTTACTCAATAACTAGTTCAATTTGTACTTTGAGTATTTCTCTCAGAGGACTTTGCAAATAAGACGAAAATGACACGCTTATGGTAAAAGGCGGGTCGCCCAACCCGCCAACTTGGGCCCACAACCATGCCATGGCACTTTACCACGTCACCAATCCATGTGCCAACCTCGGGAGGCACCTAATTGGTCCATCAAGAGGTCACATGGATCGAATTAGTACAAGTCGGGCGTCACAACAAGATCCGGCCGGATGCCGAGGTCATCGACTAGTGGGACCCATGTAATGGACCCGGAGAGGAAGGCCCACATGGCATATGGTGAGGTCGATCGACCCCCCTCACCTTCACCGTCTTCGCCCCACCTTCTACATGTTGCACTATGTAAAAAAAAAGGCTTCTGATCGCCAGCGTTGAGGGGCTTCTGGTCAGCCGCGTAGCGTCGCCCATTAGGTCTCTAAATGTCCGACTTTACAGACATGTCCGTAGCGAAGCGTCGCAACAGCTTTAATAATGAGGACGGATTTAGTGCGTCTCAAACTTCCCCACCGTAGTGAGCCCTTGTTACACACGCGCCGTGGAACGCTCGTGTCCCGGGATTTGCTCGACCGTGGTCTACGGTTCACGGGACATGATTTCCTAAGATGCGATCGTACCGAAACGCCGCGACACTACGGCGACGAATCGACCGTACCGCCCAAAAGTAGCGACGCCCGTTAGCAAAGATATGATCAGAAGCCGGACCGCACGGACTCATTTTACAAAACAGCCGTAAGAATAATGACGCATGTCGACGCTGCAGGCGCGCACTCACGCGCCAGTAATCGTACACGGGCGCACGCCCGCCGGGTGAACCGCCCTCAGAAGCATTAGTAAAATACGTCCATGCGGATGATAACCGGCCCCGTAATATGGGCGGTTAGCGACATACGCCGAACCCGCGGTTCGTGGTTTCGCTTCATTTACTGACGCGCGGCGCAGATTGCTTGTCCGTAGTTCCGTAACCTTTTTCTGACGTTCGTTTTGTCTCGCCATGTCCGTAGCTTTCGCTTAGTTTACTGAGTTTTTTTTTTTTTTCAGAATCGTTCGCATTTTTGGGACGCCAGGCAGGATGCTCGACCGTAGCTACGGGAAATTACGGATCGCGTGTCCTTTTTGCGTGTCTGCGCCGAGGTTTCTATTTCGCACGCGTTTACCCGGTGCTCGACGTAACCGACGCCGAGACTACACGACGGTGGTTCACGAAGCATCGGAAACACCGTCGTTAATAATTTAGATATTACGCACGGATTCACGTGGCGTAAACTATTCGAAACCCACAGGACGCCGTTAGCGCGGTGGTCCGCACTTATTCAGTTATTACGACATGTTAAGATGGGTCATCATCGTGTCGAGACTAGAGACGTACACAGGTCCGATCACAAACAAATGGCAGACGCCTACAGATGGAAAATTCATGTGTATTTCTTAAAATTCATGTGTATCTCTGAAAATTCATGTGTATCTCGAGAATGTTACATACCCAGTTGTTCAGGGGCACGCCCACGCAGATTGTTCACAACACAAATAACACAGTTCAAATGCATGTATCCACTTGATCGTCATGCGGCAAAGGGAAATGAAGGAACTCACGGTTCATTTAAACGAATACCGCCCTTCGTGGTCGATGATCTCTTCCACAACAAACTTGGCGATCTCCTCTCTAATATCCTCCAAATTAATCGAATTTCCGCACAAATCGAAATCCTAATACAAAGATAGGTAGGCATAAGTGTTCGATTTGTACACATGGTCTTTATTGCCAAACAAAGGTAGGCACATGATGGAGCTACACTTCGAAGTTACCTCATGACGGTCCGGATGAACTTGTTTCATTGCGGCCCAGGGAAGTGGTGGGCGTGTAGAACCCACATGTCTTTTCATTTCATTAGTTTGCGACCGGGCACCGCAAACATATGAAACACGATGGTTATTCACTGAATGGAAACACGCACGACGAGTGCGTAACTCTAAGTGAAGCACTACTTATCATACATTCTTGTTTGGACCTCCATGCTTCTTGCCGAAACATGCTTGTTTGGACCTTGCCGCCCCGCCGTTGAGCCACACTTGATTCTCGCAGCTGCACTCACGAGAGGCACTCGACATTCTTGTCATGCGAGCCACTCCCCGCATTCTCAGCCCCCGCAGCCTCACGAGGCACTCACGATCATCCTTGCCTTGCGAGCCGGTTTCCACATCGTTAGCCGATGCACTCGCAAGGCACTCGACCGTCATTGGCATGCGGCGAAGTCGCCGCATTCCCATCCATTGCAGCCCGAGAGGGACTCGATCATTGCCGTCATTCCCATTTAAGCCGCTGCGTGTCATACAATCCTTTAGATTGACTTTCATTGAGGCGACGGGTAGGCAAGGTGGAGGTTTTGGGGCGAAAAAGAAGAGAGCTTTAGGAATGCTACAAGAAGACGGGCGCTCGCTCCCTTTGGATCATCTTGCACATAGCCTATCCAAGAGTTTTAATCTCGCTTCGTCGGCGGATCCAATGAGTGTAGCCTCAAAACCGGGAGTTACATGATCAATAAAAAAATAGAATGTCCTTCCGGTATTGGTTGACCTTTAAGATGTAGTTGATTCGGGTATACCATTCCCTTGCTACCTCAACCGAGATAACCTCGAGCCTTCACCGCAAGGGTACATGGCGCCGACGTGGAAAGTATCTCAAGCGCAGCATCCGCCGAATCGGCTTCTCGCGACGTAGTCGCTCTTCACACCACCTACACGGCTAGGGGTGTTGGCGTGCCGATGAACCATGTCCTCCCGATTCCAACGCCGCCACCTTAGCTGTGAGCTCATCTAGTTGAGGTCCAAACTCTTCTCTATATGCTTCGCCAACGACACACGAGACTTCCTCTTTTCGTACATGTCGGCGCAAAGCCCGCCAAAACTTCCAACCGGTCATACTAGACATACCACGCACACGCCACGTCTACTTTGGGGTGCCCGGGACCCTGTGAGCATATCTCTTTCCCTTACACCGGTGCCCTCGGAAGAAGCAGGCGGTCTTCTCTAAAACCTTCTCGGATAAAGACCGAGACCCTTCACGACCAAACAATTGCGGCCTTATTACCGACCTGACGGCCGCACCGTGCACGCATAAAAAATGCCGAGCGCGGTTCTTTGGAAATTCATGCCAAGGATTCTTGATGCTATTGTGGGTAAGTAAGTGTCCTCCTTCTCCCACACTTCGAACTTTCCCTCATAACCTCCCGTACCTAGGCGGTGGTCATGCTTGTTCTTCTCCCTAAGCCGCTTGTATCTCTCACTTGTTGCCGTGCCTCTTTGTCGCTCTTCGCTTCAACGAAAGTCGCCCAATCATCCTTGGTGATGTATGGGTGCTTCACCGTGGCATCCAACCCCTTCATGACGTAATTCCACACTAGATCGCTTTTGAAGGTCCTAAAACTTTTGCCCTCACCGACCGCCACGCTTCATATATGCTATGAGCCTTAAGTTGCCTACAAACTCCAATGAATTCTGGACACAGTTCTCAAATAACAATTCCTTTGTTGCAGCGCTTAAGGAAGAGACTGAATATGTGAGCAAGGGGACCTTTTGTCTAGCAATCGAGACCAAGCAAGTCTCTTCAATCTTAGCATGGCCACCTTTCGATTGGGAAACCCGTTCGGGCTTGAGCGTCGTGACAACTATCTTGCCTTTCGCCACCTTGTGTGTGTCTCCGACCCTCCGCCGCAGACCGAAAGCCAAATGGTGCCACTCTCTAGTAAAAAATCCCGAACGCTCCCTTGTGGTACCATCATCTCTCTCTTGCCCCTTGTGGTACCATCATCTATCTCTTGCTCTGTCTCTTCATATGTAGCTCTCCAGCCATCCTCTAGAGAATAAGTTGTTTCGTTGCCAGATGATGTTGTAAATGTGCCAACAGACACCTACATCAAACAGATTTAGGTTACACAGAGAAGTCAACAGCTAGCACTAAGCAAAAAGCTAACAATAAGTAGGGTTTGTATATCACATAGCTGCAGCTTACCATTTTCGAGCGTCGTCAACAGCCAACACACATGACAAAGCTTCACCGGCAGTTCTAGGGGCGAGGAAAAGGTGCAGTCATTGTTCCATAGAGGCACAGATCACAAAAAATTGCACTCCCTCCGTTCCAAATTGTAAGTCGCTTTGACTTTTTTGGTTCGTCCATTTTGCTATGTATCCAGGGCATATTATTGTATCTAGATACATAGCTAAATGGATGTACCAAAAAGTCAAAGCGACTTACAAACCTGAAGCGAGGAAGTAGTTCAGGAATAGAAGAATATAAACAAACGTAATTTAGCAACAGTTCGTTTTAGTAGGAAAATTTTTGTAAGACAAGATAGTAGTAGTACTTTCGATAGAGCGGTCGGTGTTGTTCTTAGCATATGTATTCATCTATGAAGAAAATAAGCAGCACAATTATCGCCTTTCCTCACTAGGAAAAACTGGAAAGGAACCCAGAAATGTGTTGGTTGTAATATGAATGAGACCATCCAACACCTTTTCCTAGATTGTCCGTATTCAAAAATGGTATGGAGGATCATCTTTTATGCTCTTCGCCTAAACCGGCCCTAGATCTACATAAGCCATATGTTTGGTACATGGCTTACTAATCGAATAAAAGGATTAAAAACTTGACTTGGGTTGGCGCCACGGCTATATCTTTCGGGCCATTTGGCGCATTGTCGAAAAACGATATTATCTTTAACAAAATGAAAGTTTTCTCGTTGTCGAAGGTTATTTTCAGATGAGCCTATTGGCCGCGATGATCGAGCCCGGATTGCGGTGTGATGAACAAGACAAGAACACACTCTCGCTAATTAGCGAGAAAACTATAAGTGATTACTTTGGAGTTTCCCTATAGAGGGTGGAAGCACATTTATCATTTGCTTTAGTTCTCTTTATCTGCTTTTAGAGACTTGTTTTGCTCTACCATTTTATCATTATCATGCGTGTACATCCTCGGATGTAGAGGCCGGATGTTTTTCTCATTCATTATCAAAAAAAAAACTTCGTCGCTCGACAGCATTTGAAAATTTCAGTCACCGGAAATTAGCAAGGCCCTAATATTATACTGATACAATTCTATAATAGGCGCCCTGCGTGAGGACTACACAATCCACTGACGCCACGAGATCACAAAAAATTTGCAAAGTAGCTTTTTTTTTTTTTTGGTTCGTCCATTTTGCTATATATCCGGGCATATTATTGTATCTAGATACATAGCTAAATGGATGTACCAAAAAGTCAAGCTTTACAAACCGAAACGGAAGAAGTAGTTCAGGAATAGAGGAATAAAAACAAACCGTAGTTTAGCAACGGTTCGTTTAGTAGGAAAATTTTGTAAGACAAGATAGTAGTAGTACTCGGCGAGCGGTCGGTGTTCTTGCGAATGTGTATTCATCTATGAAGAAAATAAGCAGCAGAATTATCGCCTTTCCTCACTAGGAAAAAGCGGAAAGGAAGCCAGGGAAGCCGAAATGTGTTGGTTGTAATATGAATGAGACCATCCAACACCTCTTCCTAGATTGTCCCGTACTACTACATAAATCATCTTCGGTGGCGGGCAAAGCGGATTTTTCGGTGGCGGTTTTTCCAGCCCGCCACCGTAGGGTCACGTAAAATAAATGAACCGGTGGCGGTTTTTGCCCGCCACCGTTAATACAAAAAAATAAAAATCCGCCGAGCCGCGAGGGCCATCCAGGGCCGCCGCGAGCCCATCCGGGGCCGGCACGGGCGTCGGCGTTGCGCGCCAGCGGGCCGATCCGCCACGGCGGCCGCAGATCCGCCACCACGCGCCGCGGATGCTAATACGGCCGCCGATCCGGCGAGCTCGGGGAAGGTCGCGCCTCGACCAGCGCCGCGTCGAGTTGCTTCAGCGGGCGGCCGCGGGATCCGCGCCTTGATCCGAGGAGGAGCCAGCCGCCGCCGCGCGCCGGCGCTCCGGAGACGCCCTCGCGCCGGCGAAGTCGGAAGAGGAGCACGCCGCCGTCGCCGCCTTGAGGATGTTGGATCCGCCCGCCCGCCGCCGCCGAGGATGTTGGATCCGCCCGGGTCGCCGCCCGGACCTGGCCAAGCAGATCCGCCGGCCACCGCTGCCCCGGATCCGCCACCTCGGGGAGGGAGAGAAGTGACGAGACGGGAGGGAGAGAAGTGAGAGGGAGGAGACCGGGCCGGAGAGAAGTGAGAGTGAGGAGATGGGAGGGAGAGACGGGAGGGGAGAGAAGTGAGAGTGAGGCAAACCCTAGGCCAACATTATATATGACAGCAACGTTATCGGGCCAAAGTGGGCTTGGGTTTGCTGGTTGTATGGACCTTATTTACCATGGCGGGCTTTTTATAAAACCGCCATGGTTAATTGATTTACCATGGCGGTTATAATAACCGCCACGGTTAATAAAAAAAATAACCGCCACGGTTAATCATATATTAACCGTGGCGGTTTTTTAAAAGCCCGCCACGGAAAATGATTCTGAAGTGTCTTGTAAAATCAATTCTGTAGTAGTGCGTATTCGAAAATGGTATGGAGGATCATCTTTTATGCTACCGCCTAAACCAGTTTTTTAGATCTACATAAGCCATATGTTTGGTATATGGCTTACTAATCGTAATAAAAGGATTAGAAACTTGACTTGGGTTGGCGCCACGGCCTATATGCCGGGCCATTTGGCATTGTCGAAACGATATTATCTTTAACAAAATGAAAGTTTTCTCGTTGTCGAAGGTTATTTTCGGATGAGCCTATTGGCTGCGATGTAATCGAGCCTAGTTGCAACGTGATGAACAAGACAAGAACACACTCACTAATTAGCGTAAAACTAGGAGTGATTACTTTGGAGTTTCCCTATAGAGGGTGGAAGCACATTTATCATTTGCTTAGTTCTCTTTATCTGTTTTAGAGACTTGTTTTGCTCTACCTTTTTATCCACTACTTGTAATAATCGGGTCGCTGCACATCCTCGGATGTAGAGGCCGGATGTTTTTCTCATCCATTATCAAAAAAAAAAAAAAAAAAAGCTTCATCGCCTGAAAAGATTTGAAAATTTGGTCACACTGAAATTAGCAAGGCCCTAATATTATACGGTTCAATTTCAATAATAGGCAAAGCATGTGAGGACTACACAATACAATGAGGCAATGAGATCACAAAAAATTGCACTCCCTCCGTTTCCAAATTGTAAGTCGCTTTGACTTTTTTGTTCGTCCATTTTGCTATGTATCCAGCATATTATTGTATCTAGATACATAGCTAAATGGATGTACCAAAAAGTCAAAGCGACTTACAAACTGAAACGGAAGAAGTAGTTCAGAATAGAGGAATATAAACAACCCGTAGTTTAGCAACAGATTCGTTTAGTGGGAAAATTTTTGTAAGACAAGATAGTAGTAGTACTCTACGGAAGCGCCGGTGTTCTCAAGCTTGTGTATTCATCTATGAAGAAAATAAGCGGCGAATTATCACCTTTCCTCACTTCCCGGCGATCGAAAAATTCAGGCGACCGGACGGATGATGCGTTGATGCCCGCCGTTGGATGGAAATCATCAAGTAACCTTCGCCACGAGAACAGAGGTCCCAAATCCGGGTAAAGGAGGAGGGTTGCGTTAAGTTTGGCGAACCCGGCGTAAAAAAAAATAGCCACTCTAACGGACAAGAGGCAATGATCACAAAAAAAATAGCCACCGAACGGATTTAGGGTTCCCAAATTGTAAGTCGTTTTGACTTTTTTGGTTCGATCCATTTTGCTATGTATCCGGGCATATTATTGTATCTAGATACATAGCTAAATGGATGTACCAAAAGGTCAAAGCGACTTATAAACTCAAGCGGAAGAAGTAGTTCAGAATAGAAGAATATAAACAAACCGTAGTTTAGCAACAGTTCGTTTAGCAGAAAAATTTTTGTAAGACAAGATAGTAGTAGTACTCGACGTAGTCCGTTAGTGTTCTAGCGCATCCGTATTCATCTATGAAGAAAATAAGCAAAGACAATTATCGCCTTTCCTCACTTAAAAAACTGGAAAGGAAGCCGGGAAGCTTTAAATGTGTTGGTTGTAATATGAATGAGACCATCCAACACCTTTTTCTAGATTGTCCGTATTCAAAAATGGTATGGAGGATCATCTTTTATGCTACTGGCCTAAACCACCCTAGATCTACATAAGCCATATGTTTGGTACATGGCTTACTAATCGAATAAAAGGATTAGAAACTTGACTTGGGTTGGCGCCACGCCTATATCTTTGGGCCATTTGGCGCCGTCGAAACGATTTAACAAAATGAAAGTTTTTCGTTGTCGAAGGTTATTTTCGAGATGAGCCTATTGGTGCGGTATCGAGCCCGATTGCGGCGTGATGAACAAGACAAGAACACACTCTCGCTAATTAGCGTAAAACTAGAAGTGATTACTTTGGAGTTTCCCTATAGAGGGTGGAAGCACATTTATCATTTGCTTTAGTTCTCTTTATCTGTTTTAGAGACTTGTTTTGCTCTACCTTTTATCATTGGTCGTGTACATCCTCGGATGTAGAGGCCGGATGTTTTTCTCCTTCATTATCAAAAAAAAAAACTTCGTTGCTCGAACAGATTTGAAAATTTCGGTCACCGAAATTAGCAAGGCCCTAATATTATACGATTCAATTTACGTAATAGGCGTCCGTGAGGACCACACAATCCACAGAGGCACGAGATCACAAAAATTGCAAGTCGCTTTGACTTTTTGTTCGTCCATTTTGCTATATATCCAGGCATATTATTGTATCTAGATACATAGCTAAATGGATGTACCAAAAAGTCAACGACTACACACCGAAACGGAAGAAGTAGTTCAGAATAGAGGAATAAAAACAAACCGTAGTTTAGCAAATGGTTCGCTTAGTAGGAAAATTTTTGTAAGACAAGATAGTAGTAGTACTCGACGAAAGCAAGCCAAGTGTTCTTTGCGCATGTGTATTCATCTATTAAGAAAATAAAAGCAGAATTATCACGCTTTCCTCACTAGGAAAAACGGAAAGGAAGCCGGGAAGCCGTAAATGTGTTGGTTGTAATATGAATGAGACCATCCAACACCTTTTTCCTAGATTGTCCGTATTCGAAAATGGTATGGAGGATCATCTTTTATGCTACCGCCTAAACCAAAGCCTTAGATCTACATAAGCCATATGTTTGGTACATGGCTTACTAATCGTAATAAAAGGATTAGAAACTTGACTTGGGTTGGCGCCACGCCTATATGTCGGGCCATTTGCCGTCGAAACGATATTATGTTTAACAAAATGAAAGTTTGCTCGTTGTCGAAAGTTATTTTCAGATGAGCCTATTGGTCTGCGGTGATCGAGCCCGCTTGCGCGTGATGAACTAGACAAGAACACACTCTCGCTAATTAGCGTAAAACTAGAAGTGATTACTTTAGAGTTTCCCTATAGAGGGTGGAAGCACATTTATCATTTGCTTTAGTTCTCTTTATCCGTTTTTAGAGACTTGTTTTGCTCTACCTTTTATCCACTACTTGTAATAATCGGGTCGTGTACATCCTCGGATGTAGAGGCGGATGTTTTTCTCATCCATTATCAAAAAAAAAAAAGCTTCGTCGCTCGAAAAGATTTGAAAATTTCAGTCACACCGAAATTTGCAAGGCCCTAATATTGTTCAATTCTGTAATAGGCGTACTGTGAGGACTACACAATCCACGAGGCACGTATCACAAAAATTGCACTCCCTCCGTTTCCAAATTGTAAGTCGCTTTGACTTTTTTGGTTCGTCCATTTTGCTATGTATCCAGCATATTATTGTATCTAGATACATAGCTAAATGGTTGTACCAAAAAGTCAAAGCGACTTACAAACCGAAACGAAAGAAGTAGTTCAGAATAGAGGAATATAAACAACCTGTAGTTTAGCAACAGTTCGTTTAGTGGGAAAAATTTTTGTAAGACAAGATAGTAGTAGTACTCTACGCATGAAGCCGGTGTTCTCAAGCTTGTGTATTCATCTATGAAGAAAATAAGCGGCGAAATTATCACCTTTCCTCACTTCTCGGCGATCGAAAAATTCAGCGACACCGGATGATGCGTTGATGCCCGTTGTTGGATGGAAATCATCAAAGAAGCTTCGTCACACCGAACAGAGGTCCCAAACCCGGATAAAGGAGGAGGGTTGCGTTAAGTTTGGCGAACCAGCGAAAAAAATAGCCACTCTAACGGACGCAGGCACGGATCACAAAAAAATAGCCACCGAATGGACGGAGGGTTCCAAATTGTAAGTCGCTTTGACTTTTTTGTTCGTCCCATTTTGCTATGTATCCAGCATATTATTGTATCTAGATACATAGCTAAATGGATGTACCAAAATGTCAAAGCGACTTACAAACCCAAGCGAAGAAGTAGTTCAGAATAGAAGAATATAAACAAACTTTTTAGTTTAGCAACAGTTCGTTTAGCAGAAAATTTTTGTAAGACAAGATAGTAGTAGTACTCGACAGAGCAAAGCCGTTGTTCTTAAGATTCAGTATTCATCTATGAAGAAAATAAGCAAAGACAATTATCGCCTTTCCTCACTAGGAAAAACTGGAAAGGAAGCCGGGAAGCCAAAAATGTGTTGGTTGTAATATGAATGAAACCATCCAACACCTTTTCCTAGATTGTCCATATTCGAAAAATGGTATGGAGGATCATCTTTTATGCTACCGCCTAAACCAACCCTAGATCTACATAAGCCTTATGTTTGGTACATGGCTTACTAATCGAATAAAAGGATTAGAAACTTGACTTGGGTTGGCGCCACAGCCTATATGTTGGGCCATTTGGGCTGCCGAAACGATATTATCTTTAACAAAATGAAAGTTTTCTCGTTGTCGGAAGGTTATTTTCGATGATGAGCCTATTGGCTGCGGTATCGAGCCCGAGTTTGCCGTGATGATGAACAAGACAAGAACACACTCGCTAATTAGCAGAAAAAACTAGAAGTGATTACTTTGGAGTTTCCCCTATAGAGGGTGAAAGCACATTTATCATTTGCTTTAGTTCTCTTTATCTGTTTTAGAGACTTATTTTGCTCTACCTTTTATCATTGGTCGTGGTACATCCTCGGATGTAGAGGCCGGATGTTTTTCTCATTCATTATTAAAAAAAAAAAAAAAAACTTTGTCGCCCTAAACAGATTTGAAAAATTTCAGTCACCTAGAAATTAGCGGGGCCCTAATATTATACAGTTCAATTCTCAGAATAGGGAGTCTCGTGAGGACTACACAATCCACAGAGGCACGAGATCACAAAAAATTGCAAGTCACTTTGACTTTTTTGGTTCGGCCCATTTTGCTATATATCCAGCATATTATTGTATCTAGATACATAGCTAAATGGATGTAATTTAAAAAGTCAAGTTTAATTTACAAACTGAAACGGAAGAAGTAGTTCAGAATAGAGGAATAAAAACAAACCGTAGTTTAGCAATAGTTTGTTTAGTAGGAAAATTTTTGTAAGACAAGATAGTAGTAGTACTGATTGAGCAAGCGATCGTGGTTCTCGCGCATGTGTATTCATCTATGAAGAAGATAAGCAGTAGAATTATCGCCTTTCCTCACTAGGAAAAGCGGAAAGGAAGCCATGAAGCCGTAAATGTATTGGTTGTAATATGAATGAGACCATCCAACACCTTTTCCTAGATTGTTAAGATTCGAAAAATGGTATGGAGGATCATCTTTTATGCTACCGCCTAAACCAGCCCTAGATCTACATAAGCCATATGTTTGGTACATGGCTTACTAATCGTAATAAAAGGATTAGAAACTTGACTTGGGTTGGCGTCACAGCTATATGCTAGGCCATTTAGCCGTTTAAACGATATTATCTTTAACAAAATGAAAGTTTTTCGTTGTCGAAAGGTTATTTTCGTGATGAGCCTATTGGCTACGATGCATCGAGCCCCATTGCAGCGTGATGAACAAGACAAGAACACACTCTCGCTAATTAGCGTAAAACTAGAAGTGATTACTTTGGAGTTTCCCTATAGAGGGTGGAAGCACATTTATCATTTGCTTTAGTTCTCTTTATCCATTTGAGACTTGTTTTTGCTCTACCTTTTTATCCACTACTTGTAATAATCGGCCGTGGTACATCCTCGGATGTAGAGGCCGGATGTTTTTCTAATCCATTATCAAAAAAAAAAAAAAAAAAGCTTCGCCGCCTCGAAAAGATTTGAAAATTTCAGTCACCGAAAATTATCAAGGCCCTAATATTATACGATTTCACCCCGTAGTAGGCAAACCGTGAGGACTACACAATCCACGAGGCACAGATCATAAATAATTGCACTCCCTCATTTCCAAATTGTAAGCCGCTTTGACTTTTTTTGTTCGTCTATTTTGCTATGTATCCGTGCATATTATTCTATCTAGATACATAGCTAAATGGATGTACCAAAAAGTCAAAGCGACTTACAAACCTAAAACGTAAGAAGTAGTTCAGAATAGAGGAATATAAACAACCCAGTAGTTTAGCAATAGTTCGTTTAGTGGGAAAAATTTTTGTAAGACAAGATAGTAGTAGTACTCGACGAGAGCGGCCGGTGTTCTCAAGCTTGTGTATTTATCTATGAAGAAAATAAGCGTGAGAATTATCACCTTTCCTCACTTCCCGGGCGACTAAAAAAATTCAGCGACACGGATGATGCGTTGATGCCCGGCCGTTAGATGGAAATCGTAGAAGTAGCCGTCACCCGAACAGAGGTCCCAAACCCGGGTGAAGGAGGAGGGGTTGCGTTAAGTTTGGCGAACCAACAAAAAATAGCCACTCTAATGGACAGAGGCACAGATCACAAAAAATTGCACTCCCTCCGTTCCAAATAGTAAAGCTCGCTTTGACTTTTTGGTTCGTCCATTTTGCTATGTATCCAGGCATATTATTGTATCTAGATACATAGCTAAATGGATGTACCAAAAAGTCAAAGCGACTTACAAACTGAAGTGGGAGAAGTAGTTCAGAATAGAAGAATATAAACAAACCGTAGTTTAGCAACAGTTCGTTTAGCAGGAAAATTTTTGTAAGACAAGATAGTAGTAGTACTCGACGCAGAAAGCGCTTAGTGTGTTCTCGATCTTGTGTACTCATCTATGAAGAAAATAAGCAGCAGAATTATCACCTTTCCTCACTTCGTGGCGCGACACCGGATGGCGCGTTGATGCCAGCTGTTGGATGGAAATCACTGAAGTATCCATGTGAGGGTAATATTATACGCTTCAATTCGCAATAGGCGCCTATTAGACTACAAGAACCACGCGAGTCACGTAACACAAAATTAATTAAATGTAGTTCGGGAATAGAATAGTATAGACAAACCGCAGTTTAGTAACATTTCATTTAATAGGAACAGATCATTGTTCTTGAGCATGTATATTCATCTATAAAGAAAATAAGCGTAAGTAGTTGCAGTCTCCAAAAAAACAAAAACAAAAGGTAACAACATTAATGTAGTAGCCGGTGTCAAGTTCAAGATGTACAACTCAATACATCCATCTCGGGATACGCTTATACAGTTCAACCTCAGAATAGACGGTCTATGAGGAGTAGACAAGAGCCCGTTTCGCCGTTTCTTGCAATTTTGCTTCATCTTGTTTCGTTTATTCTCTCACAGATACTATTAAACAAGCGAAAAGGCTCTCGGGGGCAATGGATCACCAAAAAAAAAGGTAGTTCAGAATAGTGGAGTATAAAGAAACTATAGGTTCGTGGCGGTTCATTTAATATGCACATTTTTGTATGACAAGATACAGTAGTACTCTGCGAGGCGTCGTGTTTACTTGAGCACGCATATTCATCTATAAAGAAAATAAGCAAAGAAGTGGATAACAACAACATTGTAGTTATATATAGTAGAGTCGCCCGGTAGCAAAGTGAGGTGTCAAGTTCGATGTACAACTCAATTATATCCATATTATGAGGATAAAATTATAGTTCATTCTCAGACGTAATAGACAAGATGTGAGGACTAGTCGACTGTTCGCTTGTGCTTGCTTCATCTTGATTCAGCTTATTCTCTCTCACGCATGTAATACTATATATTAAACATAAGCGAACAGGCTTCGTGAGGCAATGTATCACTAAAAAAAAAAAAAGGTAGTTCGAGAATAGTGGAATCTAACAAATCAGAAGTTCAAGAATAAAGAGGGCAATGCACAAGATTGATGGGCTAGATATGAAACCCTAGAATGGCCGGCCGGCCGGGTGGAGGAAGAAGCCGTCGGAGAAGGAGGTCGCCGGGCGGAAGCGCGGCCGTCGGCTTGAATGGCGCGGATGCGTCTGGTGGTGGCGGGTGGCCGATGAGGCTACTGAAACCCTAGAGTCGCCCGTGAGGAATGTGGCTAGGAACCAAACACCCCGATCGAATGAATGGCCTACCCGTGACGAGGCGAGTAAAATTTTTTTGAGTTTTGTAAAGGCTCGGCGCGTAAAAATCGTGAGCTAAAAATTGGGCGGGCACAAGTAAAACGTAATAAGTCGTCGGCTGATTTTGGCCGATTGAGTACTATTCCCCGTGAAAGAGAATAAGCCACTTCACCGCAAGAATCGGGCGCGTGGTGGGGCCGCCCTGTCGTGGTCATAGTGCAGACCGGTCCCTATGTATGTATAATGTATAATGTATATATAAGTATCTACTACCGCGTTTGCTCTCCCTCTCAGATCTCTCGCTTCGCTCTCGCGATTCATTCCATCTCTCACTCTCTTCCGTCCCTTCTCCCGGTGAGAGCTCGAGACACGAGGTCTTGAAGGATCTTGGCATCATAGGTGTTCGGCCTTCGAATTGGAAAGAGGAGCCGGTGCCGGATGAAGAAGAAGCTTCGATTGGGCGGTCCAAGTGGTGACACCAAGAAGAAAAAACTTGGAGCAGATGCCGGAGGACTTGATGTGGAAGACGAACTTGTTTATTATTCCGCATTTTGTCCGTGTTATCATTGGATGTGTTTCGATGTATGTTGTAAACATGTAATAATGCCCGATGCAATGTTATTATTGTGGTATTTGCGAATATCACAACGCGTCGGTCTGCAATGCTTGGTGTCAAGATTTTGTACCGTGAAAAGTCAATTGAGTGGAGTGGATCCACCCGTGGTTAATATGCCATCCGTTACGGACCCATGTTGTGTAAAGGCGTGAGTGATACTCCCTCCGTCCCAAAAAAAAAGGTAATTTTTGATCTTTTCAAAATCTAACTTGACTATTCATCTTGCTCAACATATTTCGTAAATTCCAAAATAAATTAGCTATTGTTATAATATCTTTAATGATCTAATAAGTCATAACAAAATTGATAATATTTATATACATTATTCAAATAAAAATAAATTAGCTATTGTTATAATATCTTTAATGATCTAATAAGTCATAACAAAATTGATAATATTTATATACATTATTCAAATAAAACGAATGGTCAAATTAGATTTTGAAAGGTCAAAGAATTGCGAATTTTTTTTTGGTTGGATGGAGGGAGTACTCCACGCTTGTCGATCGAAAGTGGGTTCAACAACGATCTACCGACACGTGATACTAAAAAAAGCGCGTGAGTAATAAAGCGACAACCTTTGGCCGAGTCTCACGACGTCGCTCGCCACCTCTCGCGACTACGCAATTGGAGCGCGAACTCACTTCCGCGCCCGGCTACATCTATCTCGTCGCCGCCATCGCCGCTATAAGCTTAGCTTCACGCGTCGCCGCCACGCACCACCGCCACCGCCGGGCGCCGCTGCCCCTCGCGGCGCACCATGCGCGGCTTCCGTCGAGATGCTTGCATTGGTTGCCATCCGCGCCGCCAAGGAGGCGAGAGGATCCCATGGGCGACCTCACCATTCGCGCCGCACCTCGTAGCGAGATGGCGAGGTGTGCGGCGACGCCATGGTGGGGCGGAGCATCCCACCGAGCGGTTTTCCAACGTGTCAGCGGAATGGCGCACCCTCGTCACCAATCTCGCCATCATCGGCAACCCGGAGGCGTGCCGAGCAGCTGTATGTTCGCCTCGTCGCCGATGGCCGCGGCACGCCGTCGTGCCCCGCCGACATCTTTGCTGGCGCGACGCCGCCCGATGCGGGAATGAACTCGGCGTGTCGTACACGCCCTTGCTCTCTCTGGGGATGAACACCGGCGCCCGATGGCGGCGACATCGCACGAAAGGTGTTGCGGGGGATCGGCGACGCGGTGACGCGGCGGCGTGGGGCACCGAGACCGCGTGCACGCCTCGGCGACGCGAGCAATAGCGGTGTTGAGCGACGAGCTGATGGTGGCGCCGTATCCGGCGGGTTTTCGGTTTCTCCGTCATCTCCCTCGCTCGCCCAACCGCCGGTGCCTCGCCAATACGGCATCTTCGATGCAGCGTGCGTCGGCCGGGGCGACATTGCGGATGGTCGAGTCGGAGCGTGGAAGTCAACGTAGGGGAGTGTACCGCAGCGGCGGTGCGAGGATCAGCGACGAGTCTACTTTGTTCTTCGTTGATGGCTTGTGGGCATGAGTGTCTTCGCCGTTCTTCCAATGCGGGGAGTTGCTCTCGATTGCGAGGTGACACCTAGCTAGATATAACAACTTTTGGTAGCTTTTGGAAGTCGTAGGTGATGCATATATGGTGTGCATATGTTCGATCCTTACCTAGCGGTGATGTTCAAGAAACGTAGATCCGGATGGAACAAAGAGCGAGATGTTTTAATTAGTTGTAATATAATCCGTGTGTGTTATAATGCTAAACCCTACGTTTGGTGTCTACCATTAATTCGCCGCGGCGTGGTACACGCAGCCATGGTCGCCCGAAAGCACCCCGGCCGGCATGGGCGCCTCTCGAGCTGAACTCTCTCCCTTCTTTCTTACCTTGCCACCTCGAGGCTCGTCGGCTTGAAGGTACGCTATTCTGTGTCGTTGAGGTCACCTTGAACGCCGCCATGTCCGCCGGTTCACACGCCCGGCCGCCGCGTTCGAGCTAGCGTTCACCACGGCGGCAACAACTCCTCTCGCGATTGTTGACACCTGTTATAGTATAATATTAATAGTCAACTAAATATGAAATAAGGGCATAAAATGAATATCAACATAAACTAGGGGTATTACTAACATAATTCCACGAGCTTTGGTGATTTATATCTTTTCGAGGGACTTAATAGGATAAATGCGAGAGAAGAATGGAGAAAGTTCCGAATAAACATCCCATATGATGACAAGACTTGGCCGTGAAGTAACTCAACCCGAAAAGTGGACTAAAACATTCTAGAAAGTACCTAGAGAACACCAGAAGGAACCAGAGGCCGAGGAGAGGCAGGCCCCTGGCGCCGCCAGGCCCATTTAGGCCGGCCGCCGGGTGGGTCCCACCTGTCATCCTCCCCTTTCTATGGCGGTTTACCACCGACATTGAGGTTGTATCTACACCGTTGCCAAGGTCGGTTTGATCCAAGGGCTATCATTCATCGCCAAGGCCTATATAAGAAGACCCCCTAACCCCAGGGTGAAACCCTAACTCATTCTAATTCATTCTACTTCATTATCTCTCAGCTGTAGAGGTATCCCAAAGTAAGGATAACCTCTCTCTAAGAGATTAGTGAATTAGAAGAGGACTAGCTATGTAATTAGAACTAGATTAGCCATGTAATTAGAAGTAGATTAGATCTAACTTAGATCTAATCAAGACTAAAGGAGAGTTGAACTACACTTTGGTTCTGGAGATGTCTATAGAGTTTGGTATGTTTCATATCTTATCTTTGGATGACTTGTGATTTATATATTTATCTTCTCTATTTAATTCTATACCTTTCATATATGGTTAAGTATAGTTGTTATATTGTTACATGGGATCTCCGCTCGTATTGAGGACTCTAGTTATTCATGGTAGCTAGAGTAGTAATTTATAGTATAGACTTGGTGTCTAGGCTATAGGTTACCCGAGATTGCACCCAACCCCACGGATAGTTTGTGGTAGCGGTGGTGGTGACAGCCCCGACGGCCGACGTATTCCACCACGTTCGGGTTGGTGTTTGTAGGACCGTATCGGAGCTTCCTAGCCCCCTTCTCAACTCTTTTCGTGGCTAGTGTTCTCGATGTCCCGGAAGTGTTATGGTATGATTTCTATCATAGAACCTAAGTAATAGAGAAGTACTGGGAACCTTGATCTCTCTTTGACCTCTTGATTAGTTTAGTTATTCTTGAACATCTTAGGTAGTTTATTAATATTTTATGTTACTTATCCTCTAACATTTACCCCTCACTATAGTCTAGTGGTTTGCTAAGTTAGTAGATGCATGATTGTGACTTATTAGAATCTCTAGCTAAAGCTTCCCCTGTGGATACGATACTCTAGAATACTCATCCTAGGGAAAAGCTACAATGATAGGTGTTCTCAGGCGCTTTGCGTAATCCTTCATATTCTTTTAGCACTTAACAAATGCCAACAAGCTTTTTTGGCGTCGTTGCCGGGGACGCAATTGGCCTAAAGATTCTAGTAATGATCATGATGTCTCCGCTAATTTAGTTTATCACTAGCTTTAGTAGGATTATCCTTGTTTTGTTAAGTTGTGGAATAGACAGGACAAAAGATGTCGTTGCGATCTTCCGACAAGATTCCACGAAGAAAAGAAGAAAGATTGAAGAACCCGTGGTGCCCGATCATTCAAGATTCATCACACATTGGAACCCCGCTATCTCAAGGTATGTACATGTATAGATTGAAGAAGAAGTCGCCGTCACAAGGAATTCAATGCATACATCTCAAGTGACGTACATAGAAGCTGCACACCATGGTAAGTATGATTAAAAGGTGAGATAATCTTGACTATAAATTAACTAAGTAGTTATCATTTAATTTCTTGCATTGCATGTTTACTTGATCAACTCATGCATTCACTCCGCTTAGTCTATGTTTTCTCATATGTAGATCCATTGCATGTTTAATTCCTTGCATACATTCATGTAGTTTGCATCTAAAAAAATCCTTACCTTGATCATGCTCTTTTATCTCTATCGATAAATCTCTATAGTGCTTCCATGCTACCTTTGTTTGCTATAGTATGCTTTGGTTTGGAAATACTTCATGAGTACTTCCAAAGGTTTTTAAATTAAGCGTGGTGCTTAGGTTAAAATGCCTTCCTTAATTAAATTAGACATGGAGTCTAGTTTGGTTATTGAACTAAAAATTGCTTGTGTAGACATTGGATATTTTGTTGGACTAACCCCCCTTGAGAAAAATCTCAAATCCAATTCGGGTAAGTCAAGAGATGAACTCAGATCGGAGATGAAGCAAGGCATATGATGAACTTCAACCTTGTGAAAAAGACACAGCTCATTCATGGAAGAATTGTAAGTATCAAATATCATTCACTCTTTTTTTTTGCTACAAGTTATTTTTTGCCTTGATCCACATGCTAGAGTGCAGCCACAAACAACATGTGTATAAAACATAAATAAATAGAATTTGTGCTAAGAGTAATCAAAGAATCACCTTTTCATTAGCATAGATAAAATCATATAAACCTTGGACAATAACCCTTGCTTGAATCATGTTGTATTTTCCCCGGGTATGTGTCCACTAATATTTTGCAGGAAAAGAACTGTGCTATGTCCATTCAATAAAGAAGAGTGTCATACAACATGATATAAAAGAAAAGCTCTCACTCAAAAGAAGTGGATGGACAAAGCAACAGACCAAAAGAACATCAAAGACAGGTAAGTGAATATAACTCACATATTTATATACAACTTTTGTCTTATGTTCTAAAAAAAAATAAAAATAATATATTTTCCGAGCACATGATGGCTCATGGTAAAAAAGTAACATGTTCCTAGGGAGAAGTTCCCTTCGGGTATTTTTTGTCACTAACCTTGTAGGAACAAAGGATGAACAACGTCTAAGGACATGGTGATTGCAACACACGATTAGGGACGGTTCAAGCATTCACACTTGAAGTACTAAGTGACATGAAGGCTCAAGCATGGGGGAAGAAGATCGACTCCTCTAAAGATCATCCAACATCACTCCTTCCCTACTCAAGCTCCCGTCACTCGACATGCTGGTTTACAATCCCTTTACTCACAATTACTTTATCTCTCTAAGTTTGATTGGTTATTAATGACATGCATAAGAATCAAACTTAAGATTTCATAAAATTTCCAACTAGAGAGAAAGATGTAGTGAGCATATAAAATATCCAATCAAAACTTCTTGTGGCATAAAAGCAACCTTAAGCTCCATGACAGTTCTACCCTTGTTTACAATTACTTGTATTCCTTCGGGTATTTGTTGTCAACTAATATTACAGAATAAACTCATGAGAGGAGCAAAAAGAACTAAGCACAATATAATGACAAGAAAAAAGGGACGATGCCATAAAGAAGATAAGTGAAGAACAGGATATACAAGAGGCCAAAGAAAAAGCTTTGAGCGTAAGAAAAGGACCACCACAAGGTGCTATGTTTGTCACACTCCAATAATAAGGTAACATCTTGAGGTAAGTTGTCATTAATTAAGCTTTACCTTAATTATAGCTTGTTCATAAATAAAGAACTAAACATGTTGGAATAACAACCTTGCTTGATCTAGCTTATTAGCTCAACATGTTTTGTTTCTTTAGTTGTTCCTACTACCACTCTCTTATGCTTATAGTCCTAATCTTGTAAGCCAGAATGCCGCTTACCTTGTTTTAGAAGAACATAATCATAATCATGCTTTTGGTGTTTAGATAAGAAAACCTTCCAAGAGTCAATGAGCTTGATTTGATCTGTTGAATGTTTTAATCACAAACAATCATGCTCAATCTTCTCGATCTTGTCACCCAAGTTAGGTTTAAGAAAAGTGTATAATAAATGAACTATATCTTGTTTGATGTGCTTATGGTTAGAGAAGAATGAATAAAGTTTTGGTTCTGTTTGGTGTTTTCCCACCAACGGGGCCCATGCACTTGATCTCTACCTTGTCTTTGCAAGCGGGACATACTTCGAGCACAACGTGGAGGAGTATCTTACTCTCTTAAAATTCTATAAGAAAATGTCCTGAACCACAAAGCATGCACACTAAACAAGATGTTGCTCGCTTCCATCGTTAAAGCTTCATTTCAAATCATGAGACAAGCAAGCAACATGAGTGCTGCCATCCTCGAGAGATCATCATCTCAGAGACGCAAATCACCAAGATCGATGATATACTTGAGGAGTGAGTAAGGTAAGAAGTCTCATTCGAGAGGACTTAAAACACCGAACCCTTGCCTTAAAAAGGTAACTTCGGTAGTTATCCATATTTAATTATTAGCATTGCATCTCAAATTACATATCATATTTATCTTTTTGCATCTTGCATTAGCATATTTATTTTCTTATATTGCATAATCATTTTTCGTTAGCATATTTAAATTTTTACATTAGCATTGCATTGAAAATTCTCAAGCCCCATGTGAATAATCTTATGCCGTATAACAACTCATAAGGATATTCACCGTGGTGGCACAAAAATAATTATGCATTCATCTAGTTGCATTTGCATCATAGTTCTTTGCATACATACAAAATTATAAAACTCCAAAAATAATTAGAAGAAAAATCTTGCTGAAGTTCTATCCGGAATAATCATAATTTATCTTGAAAATCTTTTTAGACACGTGAAGCCTATGTGGCAAACCACTAACGCTTAATCAAGTTCCACTAGCTTTGTTGTCTATTTGAGTTCAGCAGGATTTAAAGGGAGAAAGACATGATAGGCCGACTTCATCGTCACTATCTATCTCAACTTCCACAAATCCGACACTCCAATCCAAATTTTGGGGGTGAGCACCCCCGGTTATCACGATAAGTATCTCTACTACTATATTTATATTATTATTATTATTAGCTAATATTTTGGTTTGCTTAGTTTGCTAAGAGTATAGTTCATAAAATCGTTTAAAGAGTTTTTAGTAGAGTGTGATCTTTAAAGTGTGAATATAAATAAATAAATAAGAGTGTACAAGAAGTTTTCTTTTCCATCAACATAAAATAATCTCAAGATAAATCTCATGCATGGAGATGATGAATAGTTGCTCCACTGTAATTCCTTTTCGTACCTAGCTTTCAAGCTTGATTTACCTTAAACCTAAAACCTATGGGTTGCAAATTGCTTGCTCTAAGGTCTAGGTAATTGACGGATATGATATATGAGAGTCCGAGCTGCTATTGATCTTACTCCTAGTGATACTAGATTTACGGAGATTTATTTTGAAAATTTAAAAGTGCACATGATAAGTTCCTGTTTGACAAAGTGTTGAACCTCCTATCACAGCCATATATACATGCTCCCTAGATTAAGAAAACCTTTTGACATATATAGGTCGCTTGCTTTGCATTGAGTTTGTTCAATCTTTGTCGACCCTAAAAAACTTGTCATGCTGATCATGTACACTCCACTATATCCACCATATATATACCACTATCCCTTTCACTTTAGCCACTAAAAATGTTCTATTCCTATTCCGAGAGAGAGCAACTAAAAATATTTTCTACCCATTCATTGCTAGCTAATATCTTATAAAAGCTCCATTGCATTTATTTATCTCTCACAAATATTACAAAAAAGAGATTTGGGTTGTAGACTATTCTTTATAAAAAAAAGAAGGGAGATGAAAAATGGAAAAAAGTCCTACGGGCGAGTAGAGTCTACCTCCCTAAGAAAAAAAAAAGAGAAAAAGAGAAAATAGAGATGAAAAATGAACAAGTGTTCGAGGGCGAGTAGAGCCCACATCTCTAAAATAAAGATGAAAAATGGACAAGTGTCCGAGGGTGAGTAGAACCCACATCTTTATAGAGAGGAAATAATAGACAAAAAGTCTAGGACCAGCAGAGTCCACCTCTCTAAAATAAAGAAAAAGCTACAGCCCGCATTCTCTATAAAAATTCAAAAAAAGAGAGATAATTCCTTAAGGAGCATAAGTAAGATATTCCTCATCTATTTATTCTACTTTATTATATTCTCTATGTTTTATCCACCATACACATGCACCACTTGATCGGTGTGATTTGTTACTTTGGATCCATTGCTTGAACTTACAATATATGCTTAGTAAGTAGATATAGTTTTCTCCCACCTATGAGCTCCACATATAAGCCTTAGATATAGGGTGAGAGAGAAGAAGGTATAATGTCTTACTGCCTTAGTCCAAAAATACCACATATTATGAGAGAAAGGCAAAACAACCTTGTTGCCTTAGTGAGGATCCACAAATATTACAAATGAGAGACTTGAGAGAGTCATACAAGGAACTTTGAGTTTTATTTTGAAAACCCGCAAAACTCCGGAAGAATGACAGTTGAACAAAGAGTTTGAGATATGGTGCTTGACTTGATTGTTCTATCTTTCAATCACCCAAGATTTCAAGAAAAAGCTATAAGCTCCATGGTTAAAGGTAATACAGGTAAGTTAAAAGTTATAAAAAAATTTATTCTTATCCGAGAGAAATATTGTTTGAAAGCATGTGTACTTTTGAGGTGTGAAAGCGTTGTAGCAACTCCCGATCCATTGCTAAGTTTGGCTTTGCTAGGGACTAGCAAAGGGTAAGCTTGGGGAACTTGTTGACACCTGTTATAGTATAATATTAATAGTCAACTAAATATGAAATAAGGGCATAAAATGAATATCAACATAAACTAGGGGTATTACTAACATAATTCCACGAGCTTTGGTGATTTATATCTTTTCAGGGACTTAACAGATAAATGCAGAGAAGAATGGAGAAAGTTCCAGAATAAACATCCCATATGATGACAAGACTTAGCCGTGAAGTAACACAACCCGAAAAGTGGACTAAAACATTCTAGAAAGTACCAGAGAACACCAGAAGGAACCAGAGGCCGAGGAGAGGCAGGCCCCTGGCGGCCGCCAGGCCCATTTAGGCCAGCCGCCAGGTGGGTCCCACCTGTCATCCTCCCCTTTCTATGGCGGTTTACCACCGACATTGAGGTTGTATCTACACCGTTGCCAAGGTCGGTTTGATCCAAGGGCTATCATTCATCGCCAAGGCCTATATAAGAAGACCCCCTGACCCCAGGGTGAAACCCTAACTCATTCTAATTCATTCTACTTCATTATCTCTCAGCTATAGAGGTATCCCAAAGTAAGGATAACCTCTCTCTAAGAGATTAGTGAATTAGAAGAAGATTAGAAGAGGATTAGCTATGTAATTAGAACTAGATTAGCCATGTAATTAGAAGTAGATTAGATCTAACTTAGACCTAATCAAGACTAAAGGAGAGTTGAACTACACTTTGGTTCTGGAGATGTCTACAGAGTTTGGTATGTTTCATATCTTATCTTTGGATGACTTGTGATTTATATATTTATCTTCTCTATTTAATTCTATACCTTTCATATATGGTTAAGTATAGTTGTTATATTATTACATGGGATCTCTGCTCGTATTGAGGACTCTAGTTATTTATGGTAGCTAGAGTAGTAATTTATAGTATAGACTTGGTGTCTAGGCTATAGGTTACCTGAGATTGCACCCAACCCCACGGATAGTTTGTGGTAGCCCTGTGTGGTGACAAAACCTTGACACCGACGTGATTCGCCACGTTAGGGTTGGTGTTTGTAGGACCGTAGTCGAGCTTCCTAGCCCCCTTCTCATCTCTTTTCGTGGCTAGTGTTCGATGTCCCGAAGTGTTATGGTATGATTTCTATCATAGAACCTAAGTAATAGAGAAGTACTCAGGAACCTTGATCTCTCTTTGACCTCTTGATTAGTTTAGTTATTCTTTAACATCTTTGGTAGTTTATTAATATTTTATGTTACTTATCCTCTAACATTTACCCCCTCACTATAGTCTAGTGGTTTGCTAAGTTAGTAGATGCATGATTGTGACTTATTAGAATCTCTAGCTAAAGCTTCCCCTCGTGGATACGATACTCTAGAATACTCATCCTAGGGAAAAGCTACAATGGTAGGTGTTCTCAGGCGCTGCGTAATCCTTCATATTCTTTTAGCACTTAACAAATGCCAACAAGCTTTTTTTAACTTGTTGACACCTGTTATAGTATAATATTAATAGTCAACTAAATATGAAATAAGGGCATAAAATGAATATCAACATAGACTAGGGGTATTACTAACATAATTCCACGAGCTTTGGTGATTTATATCTTTTCAGGGGACTTAATGGATAAATGCAGAGAAGAATGGAGAAAGTTCCGAATAAACATCTCAAACGATGACAAGACTTGGCCGTGAAGTAACTCAACCCGAAAAGTGGACTAAAACATTCTAGAAAGTACCAGAGAACACCAGAAGGAACCAGAGGCCGAGGAGAGGCAGGCCCCTGGCGCCGGCCAGCCCATTTAGGCCGCCCGCCCGGTGGGTCCCACCTGTCATCCTCCCTTTCTATGGCGGTTTACCACCGACATTGAGGTTGTATCTACACCGTTGCCAAGGTCGGTTTGATCCAAGGGCTATCATTCATCGCCAAGGCCTATATAAGAAGACCCCCTGACCCCAGGGTGAAACCCTAACTCATTCTAATTCATTCTACTTCATTATCTCTCGCCTATAGAGGTATCCCAAAGTAAGGATAACCTCTCTCTAAGAGATTAGTGAATTAGAAGAAGATTAGAAGAGGATTAGCTATGTAATTAGAACTAGATTAGCCATGTAATTAGAAGTAGATTAGATCTAACTTAGACCTAATCAAGACTAAAGGAGAGTTGAACTACACTTTGGTTCTGGAGATGTCTCCTAGAGTTTGGTATGTTTCATATCTTATCTTTGGATGACTTGTGATTTATATATTTATCTTCTCTATTTAATTCTATACCTTTCATATATGGTTAAGTATAGTTGTTATATTATTACATGGGATCTCTCGTCGTATTGAGGACTCTAGTTATTTATGGTAGCTAGAGTAGTAATTTATAGTATAGACTTGGTGTCTAGGCTATAGGTTACCCGAGATTGCACCCAACCCCACCGGATAGTTTGTGGTAGCCCTGTGTGGTGACGGCCTTGACGGCCGACGTATTCTACGCCACGTTCGGGTTGGTGTTTGTAGGACCGTAGTCTGAGCTTCCTAGCCCCCTTCTCATCTCTTTTTCGTGGCTAGTGTTCTCGATGTCCCGAAGTGTTATGGTATGATTTCTATCATAGAACCTAAGTAATAGAGAAGTACTCGGGAACCTTGATCTCTCTTTGACCTCTTGATTAGTTTAGTTATTCTTTAACATCTTTGGTAGTTTATTAATATTTTATGTTACTTATCCTCTAACATTTACCCCCTCACTATAGTCTAGTGGTTTGCTAAGTTAGTAGATGCATGATTGTGACTTATTAGAATCTCTAGCTAAAGCTTCCCTCGTGGATACGATACTCTAGAATACTCATCCTAGGGAAAAGCTACAATGGTAGGTGTTAAAGGCGCTTGCAAAATCCTTCATATTCTTTTAGCACTTAACAAATGCCAACAAATGACCCCTCCCCGCCTCGACCGAAGTTTTGAAAACCGTTTACGCCAAGACGTACTCATGATGCCCGTGACTCCATCCCGCCCATGTAACCTCGCCCGTCCGCCAACGCCGGCGTCAACGCAACCGCTCCCCGCTCCCTCACGGCCGCCTGCCAACGCGTCGGCCGAAGCTCGCGGTGAGGCGGAGCCCATTCAAACCTGCTCATCCGATAGCATGGATAGGAACGCTAGGTTACGGGCATCACGGTGTTCGCCCCTCCCGCCGCTAGAGACATCATCTCCCGTGTGCCGCGCCATGACGGACTTCTCCTCGAAGGGGTGATTCACCGTTGGTGCGGTTTCTAAGACGAGGAATCGTAGAGAACGCAAATGATAGAAAAGATTGACACGCATCATATTAATTAAACCGATACAAGGGAAACAAAAGATAACCCAAATTAACGAAAGATAAAGAGATTGCCATGCAAATGATTAACCAACAACCGATTCCTTAGCAAATTAACCACACAGATCATTGTATCTTACACATCCACACAAATCGGACAACGGATAAATTAACATAAAAAAGAACCTAGGCTGCCTTCTTGGCCTTCTTGGTGGCCCGCTTGGCGGCTTCCGGGCGGCCGCCTTCCCGGCCGCCTCCTCGGGTTTGGCGGTATCCCCGGCGAGGGTATCGGCCGAGATTCGATCCGAGGGCGAGACGTTGGCCCTCTCCTCAAGGGGCGATTCACCTTTGGCAGGCCAACATCGTCGGCCAGTCGTTCACTTTTGGTGAGGGCGGCGCGAGGCGCCCAGCCGAACTTCTTCTCCTCCCGGGTGGCGGCCATGTCGACGATCGTGGGCGGCGAGTCCGGCTTTCCGTGAGAGGTTAGTGTTGGATAACGGGAGGGGGTGGGGGCGGGGATGGGGTATAAATGTGGCACTTCCAAAACACGGTTGCTCTGAAAACGTAACCGGCGACCATTTGCGCCCAATGGCCGTCTCCTCGGCACTCAACGGCGACCGTATTTTCCAAAGCACAACCGCCGATTAATTAATTGTTTGTTTTTGACAAATTTTATATTAAACAAGTTAAGATTCAAATCAAATTTAATATAATATATATTTTGTTAATATATACAAACAAAAAATCAGAATATATTAAAATGAATCTAAAAAAAGAGGAAGGCCGCCGGCCTAGTCCTCAATCTTCCTCCTCCTCCTCCTCCTCGCCGGGCCTCGTCCTTCTTGGCCAATGCCTTGAGGACGATCCCGGCCAACTCTTCCACCTTGGGGGCGTAGTGGTTGATCTTTTCATCCGGAGGTGGATCCACCCTTGGAAGAAGACCATGGCGGCCCCCCGGCTCCTTGACTTCATGAAGGCAAAGGCGCAGACGATCGAGGGTGAAATCCCTCTCGATTATCTCCGAAGGCGGGCGCGATCCAGCAAGCTCATCGGCGCCTGCTCTAGCCGGGAGGCCGGAACCTCCATGCGGTCCCGCTTTAGGAGAGGGCGGGGGGCGTGGGAGTCGGTCATCGTCGGGTCGGACCGGAGTCGCCACCGGCGCCTCCACCACCGGATCCTTGCCCTTACCCTCCGCCGCCTCCATCTCCTCCCCCGGTGCGCTTGTTGGATCCCGAGCCCGAGGCAGCCATGGCGCTGATGATTGCAAAGAGAATGTGGTGGATTAGAGAAATGGATAGGATGAACGCCATGATCGAGTGTGTGCTTAAATAGTGAGTTAGCCCGGCCGCTCCACTTCCCCACGATCGAACGCGCGGCGTCAACGCGAACCGCTTGGAATTCCCTAACGATCGAACGCTTGGTAGTTTTAAATAAATAGCGGGCTAAGGAGCGGTTTACCTCTAAAACAGCTATATAGCGGAGCTAATAGCGGGCTATAGCGGAGCGGCTTAAATTGTACTTACATGAACGAAATAGCGGCACCCTACCTCGAAAGGCTATAGCGGGCTATTTATTTAAAAGAGTAGTGTACATTACAGGGGCTCAAGAGAACTCTCATTTTCCTTTTTAATCTCTGGTCAGAACTTGTAACTAGTCTTTCTCCCTCGGGCGTCCGTAATGGTAATAGATAGTGCTAGCTACGTAGTCGACAGATGTGGAGGTGAGAGACAACAACAAATACTATTTTATATGATTGGACCCACATGCTCTCCTCACATGTTGTTATTGGGCGGCGTGAAATAGACCATCTGTATTTGCATGTAGCTAGTGACTACTCTCTCTCCTACTTTTACCTTGCCATGTCATTCCTAGATAGCCAAATACCTAACCATTGGAGACGGCCTCATAGTAACTCCAAAATTGATGGTTTTCCTTTCTAATTTTCTTTAAAAAATCATGCTCTATCGGCGATTGTATTATTATTACTTGTATTACTATTTGTCATGTTTCATCAATAACATTTGAAATTTGAATTTCAAAATTACAACTTCAAACAACATTTTTTTGGAGCATCTAATGATTTCAAAGAGAAGAAGTCATGAACATATAAAAGTTGTACACCTTTTACATTGGTCATTTCTTCACCCGATGACGCCACGGTAACATTGTTCACAAGATTTACACATCCACATATAGTTTATATGAAACTATGAGAGACATCTCAAAGATTTGTGAACAATGTCTAACACTATGTTGGATGGGGAAAGAACCAAATTAAAATAAGAATTAGTGAACGAGTCTTTGGAAAAAGATTCTGAACCCGGCCGGGAACAAAGGAGTCTCAGTAGTAGTGGGCGTCCGATCCGCCGATTCTCGTCGGCCCGGTCGGTTACCCTGACGTTGGTGCTGATTTGTTGTGTGAGAAAATTACCTGGCTGGCTAGCTAGCTTTTTGAGAAAAAGCACTCTTGGCTGGTGGTGAACCGGCGGCCGAACGATCAAGGTGTGTGAGGTCGCAGATCACATCCTGCTTTGTGACTGCGGCAAAGATGGCTGAACGAACGGCGGTGGCGGCACATGGGCCCCATTCTGGCCGAGGTGTGTAGGATACGCGAAAGGATTCGCATGCAAGGGTGTGTATAGACGCACTTTGTGTAGTGTAGTAGATGAGTGCGTAGGAAAAGGCACCGCCCAAATTTTTGCCGCAACGCATCATGTCGCCAACTGGCCGGGAGTGCACCGGCCGGTGGCGTGGTTGCTGTGCGGTGGCATCCCGGCTGGCTCGCATGGCTCACTGGCCCGATCAGTAAATGCATGCAAAGGCCCCCTCTGTTTGGTACCGTGCATTTTGCGTGTGATTCAAATTTGTGCATGCATGGTTGTTGTTTGGTTGCCTGCATATACATGCTAGTTGCATGACATTCAAGTTGTCACAAGCTACAAGTCGATCACAAAAAAAAAGGAACTAGTCTTTTACCATAGCTTCCAAACTAAAAACCCAATGACTACAACAATAATTAGGACTACTACGAAAGCACTAGTAAACAAGTGCCATCGATCTCCAACAGGTTGGTTTTACTGGTGGATTAACAAGTGGTTGTAGAAGGGGTGGATCCACCTTTGTCCAAGACCGGTGCAAAAAGCTTGCTTTCGGCCTCCACTTTTGTGTTATATTTCCCGTAGCAATTTCCTAGAACCTATGTACTTGCTCGTGTGCTTCTTTCCGGGTTGAGTACACCCCGGGTTCCCCGCCATGATTAACCACATACCATGCCATTCTTTGCAAAAGAAACAAATTGTAGGGAACATGACACAAAGATGGCTTATGTGCTTTCGAGTTCATGTAGAAACATCCTTGGCTAGGTCATGTGCTTTGTGCTCGGATTATAGGAACAATGATCACAGCCCTAAGGCATGTGCTTAAAGTATAGGAAAAACATCACGGGCATATAGGGCATGTGCTCAAATTTCATGAAAAAGACATCTGGGCAATAAGGCATATGTAATCCCAAGGCTAGGTTTCAAGAACAAGGAGAGAGGAAAAAAAATCACCTTAGAGAGGAGAGGGCTCGAGATCCTTTGCTACAACACAAGAGAGAGAGAGAGAGGCCTCGGATCCATGATTCACAAAGCAAGAACAAATCGAGAGGGGGAGAGAAAAACCGACCGGGCGAAGAACCGGAGTCTGCGGGGAAAGAGCGGGGAGGAGGGAGCGGGAGCGAGGGGGGATATATAGGCAGAGATTGGAGCGAAGGGAGGAGGAAACCCTAGAGAGTTGCCATCTCGGCGCTTGGCCGAAATCGGTGGCGGCACAAGACGAGGGAGCCCGGGCGAGCCCGGCCGTGGAGCACTTTTTGCACGAAAGGGGAGCCCGGGCGCGACACGACGGGGAGCCTGGTACGGGGGGCATATCCAGGGGCACCAACACGCCGGGTTTTTTTTTCACCTAACACGCCTTCATGCTACTCTATCTATACATCTACTGTAGTCATCAAGATTCTCTCCTTTCTCTCCGCACTCACATCTATCCTTCTCTACTCTATATACCGACTACCCTCGATTGGGGTCCACTTATAATGTTATCTAAATATCCGCCACTTGATGTGAGATGCATGCATTGTCTCAGGATCTCTCGGCCGCCTCCATGCATGCTCGTCCCAAGGCGTGGTGGGGGCGGTGTCTGTCGGATGATGATCGTATCTCGGCAAATATGCGGGGGCGCGCTCGCCACCCCGTCCCGGGCGAGTAGGTGGCTCCTCCGTGCTCGCTGCCCCAGCGGCCTTGGACCGCATATGGAGACATGCTTGCAGAGGCCTTCCGGACTCAAGAACTCGATTTTTTTTTTTTTAATGTGGCCAAAACTTGTAACTAGTCTTTCTCCCTCATAGTAACTCCAAATGTGATAGTTTTTCTTTCTATTTTTTCAAAGAATAATGTTGTATCAAGATATTGTATTCTTCTTTGCTATTACTTTTGTCATGTTTTATTGAGAACATTTGAAATTTGAATTTCAAAATTACAACTTCGCACAACATTTTTGGTTCATCCAATGATTTCAGTGAGAAGAAGTCAAGCACGTAAAGGTTGTATAACTTCTAAAGATGTACACCTTTTATATTGGCCATTTCTTCATCCGACGATGTCGCGGTAACATTGTTCACAAGATTTACACATATCTCATATATAGTTGATGAAACTATGAGAGAGATTTCTAGGATTTGTGAATAATGTCACTAGCACTACTATGTCGGGATGGGGAAACAACCAAAAAAATGTAGATCTTGCTAAGTTCGAGAAACTCTCTAGTTGAAAACTTTTTGGTTTGACATTACCTTGTAGAGGAAATCTAGGTCCCAATTTCAAAAAAATGGAAATTGAAATTTAAATGTTTTAAGTGACCTCGGATAGACAAATCACCAACATGACGATTGTAACTCTCAATTATCCATGAAACTTTTAGTTTACAACATTTTGATTTGGCATCATCTTGTCATGGAAAAACATGTAACAAATTGAAAACACATGTAGCTTAGAGACAGCGCATTGGGATATATAGTTTCGTCAAGAAAAGCGCGCCCATTTCCTTGGGCGTGTTCCGCGCGCTCCATGAGAGTCATGTCCGTCCGCTCGACCAGATTCTGGCGAAGCGCCGGCTTTTGTTCACCTCCCCGCCACACGCCCGAGCTTCCAACAAGAACCCTAATTTTTCTTTTTAATCTATGGTGAAAACTTGTATAACTTCGAAGATGTACATCTTTTATGTAGGTCATCATTTATTCATATGATGATGTCACAAATAACAACTTGTCCACGAGATTTACATATGTGTCATAGAGTTTATGAGAAAGTAGAAGACAAATTTCTAAGATTCGTGAACAATGTCACTAGCACTATGTCGGATGGGGAAGCAACAAAAATAAGAATTGTAGGTCTTGCTAAGTTACGAAACTCTCTAGTTGAAAACTTTTTGGTTTCACATTATCTTGTAAAGATAAACTATATATATATATAGGTCTCAATTTCAAAAAATTGAAATTGAAATTTATTTTTTTAAGTGACGTCGGATAGACAAACCACTAACATAATGATTGTAGTTCTCAAATATCCATGAAACTTTATAGCTTACAACATTTTGATTTGAGATCATCTTGTCATGGGAAAACATGTAACAGTTTGAAAACATCTATCTTCTGAGACGCGCCTTTGGGACACCTCCGCCGGAGTGCACCGGGCCGCGCGGCCCGCCCCATAACCTACGCCCCTCGCACCAGTCTTCGCACCCGCATTATTCTTTGCCGACCAACTCTTCGCTGCACAAAACGTAGCTAGAGCGTCCCACCAAAAAGCTCGACCACGCCGCCGCGCCGCACCATGGAAAACCTTCCACGTGACATGCATGTAGAGATTGCGATTGGTGTCGCCAAGGTCTCGATGAATCCCATGGAGGACCTCCACAACTGCGGGCCACTGTTCACAGATGAAAGCGGCGTCGGCGGGCGACCCGGTGGGGCCGGAGCATCCATTTGGACCGGTCTTTGTATCTGGCGGGGGCTGGTGGCCGTACTACTCGCTCAAGTATCGCGAGAATCTTATCACCAAGCTCGCCGCCGTCGGCAACCCGGAGGCGTGCTTCAAAGCGGCATGTATGCCGTCTTCGTCGGCGGCCGCACTGCACCGTCCGCCGTCGCCGAGAAGCTGCGCGGCCGGCGCCACCGCTTCGGGGCATGAAACCGCCACGTATGTTCTTGCTCTTGTGCTCTGGGGGGCTAACACCGGTCCGCTGAATCCACGACTATGCGCCGGGCCGGGTGTTGCGTGAGATCGTCGGCGACCACCCGGCGACGGGCTGGGCGGGACGACGTGAACTTCGCAGAACCGGAACTCGCTGAACGGCCCTGGCGACATGCATGGGATTTCTTGAGGAGCGACTTGATGACGGCACATATACCGCCAAATTGGAGTAGAGAATACCGTCCTCCAAAGACCACGGTGCCTCTCCATGACGGGCATCGGTCTTAAAACCGGTGCGCGCCGCCATTCACGGATGGACAGATTCATTTCAGGCGTGGAGGATGTCTGCAATGAGGAGTGTAGGATCCACAAGGAGTGTGAAAGTTTCTTACGTGGTGTTGTGTGGGCACTATGAGCAAGTTTTAAATTGGGATTGATCGATCTGTCGATCACATGCGTGATGAAAAGTTCGATGTTTTGTTAGTCGTAACCATGCATATTTTCCAAAAGTGACGAAATTTGGATTCCTAACAAATTTTCATTTTGGGGCGATTCCCAAATTCAAAAAAAAATGGTGCCGATTCCTAAGACAAACTTTTTTCAGGGGCCAAATTCCTAATTCTCTAAATAATGTTTGAAATTTGAAATACTAGCACACAAGTTCTGGTCGCCCTTTTACATTAAGCGTGGGACCATGGTATGCGCATCGAACACTCTACTGGTAGCCACCTCGCATTCCTTTATAGTCTTTGCTATGGGCAGTTTTTCTCGCAATCTCTCGTCACTTCCTTCTCCCATACTACACCTCTTCTCGGACTATACTGATGCGTACTCTTCTCACCTCTTCTCCGGCCCCGACTTTTCCAAACTCATCTCAACCAAACCTCGAGTCTGTGAGGCGATCCGACGGGGGGGGTCCGCCTCGCCTTCGCCTTCGTCTCCGTCCGAGGCAGGTGGTGCTCTTTATCACATCCATGCAGCTAGATATGGTTTTTCATGTGGTTTTTGAAGCGGCTAATACAAAAGTTTTTCTGTTTTTTTTGGTGGTTGCAGACGGGGGTCCGTCGCGGAAGCACATCTTCTTGGGTAAGCACCGAAATCTACATTGTAAAGTGCATTATCCTTCCTTTTATTGAAGGGTTTTTTTGAATGGCTATAAAAAGGTTTTGTTTTGTCTTGCATATCTGTCTGACTCATGCTATCTACTAGCTTGTACAACCACAAAGACCTACGCGGGGAGATTATAAAAGTATGTGTCTTTGGGAGGTCGCCGGGGGGGCCACTCACCCGTCCACGCCGAAGTCAAGCATTTCTGAGTCGCGCTTCGACTCGACTAAAACAAGCGTCTTGGGAGCATCTTTGTGTTTAGGGAAAGAAGCGGCTCGGCTCCCTCCCCCGCACCCCTTGTGGCGCAAGAATCTGTAGCTAGGAGCCACTTTTCTCTCTCCCTCACTCTCCCTCTCACCGACATTGGGCCATGTCGCTAGGAGCCGGGAGAAGCTCGATTTTGGGGCTCCCCAGGCTCCGGCTCTTGCGCGCTATAGTGCCTTCGTAGCTTAGGTCCGGCTTCCTCTTTTTGACAATGTTAAACTTGCTCTCGCTTCATCTTGTTTCAAGACTTGTTATGTCTCACGGAATACTATTAAAATCAGCCAAAATCAGGCGTTAGCAAAACAACCTCGTTCTCCGAATGTTGTTATATTATCAAAATGCTCGCTCTCCAAGAACCGCATCGAACCTCAGTATAGCTAGTTTGTGCATTGTGGCTCAACAAACCAATTCAGCTTGATTTGTTGGTAAAAGAGCCAAATTTAGGCCTTGTGTTGAAACAAATTTGGCATCGAACACTCACCTCATTCTCTCTCTCTCTCGTCGAGCAGGCATGTGAAATGATCGCATACGTGACCCACGATGTACGGTAAACCTACGTACGGTGTTCGAGCATGTCATCATCATCATGATTACGATTCTATCGACCCGTCTTTGGATGAGCCGGGCCGTGGCGTGGCGTGACGCTTTCGGTTCCTTGTCGCAGAAGCGTCGAATTATTAGACGAGAAGAGAGAGAGCATGGCTACCGGCGGCGGCCCCACAATTTAAACAACAACAACAAGTCATGGTTCAGCACGTTGGGGGCCCCACAATTTAAAATACCTAAAAAATGTTTTAAGCGAGAAACCAAAAATCTAAATTAAATTCTGATTACACCATTAAATTTGATTCAATTAATTCTTCAAAACAAGACATCACATGGATATATTTAGATAAAATTAACGGTTTGGGCCCACACGATGGTAGTTTTTTGATAAAGTATACCGTATTAGGATAGAGTAGGACAAACTTTTTGAGGGGCCAATTCCTAATTCTCCCTAGTCCTATTACTCCAAATAATGTTTAAAATTTTGAAATACTAGCACACAAGTTACGATTCGCCCTTTTACATTAACTTAGTGAGACCATGGTGTGCGCATCGAACACTCTACGATTTGCCACCTCGGATTCCTTTATAGTGCTACTATGGGCGTTTTCTCTCGCAGTCTCTCGTCACTTCCTTCTCTCATACTACACCTCTTCTCATCTTTGTACTAGTCAAGTACTCTTCTCACCTCATCTCGTCCGGACTTTCCAAACTCATCTCAACCAAACCCGAGTACAGAGCGATCCGACACGGGGAGTGCGGGCCTCGCCTTCGTCTCCGTCCGGGCAGGTGGTGCTCTTTATCACATCCATGCAGCTAGATATGGTTTTTCATGTGGTTTTTGAAGCGGCTAATACAAAAGTTTTTCCTATTTTTGGTGGTTGCATCACGGGGTCCGTCGCGGAAGCACATCTTCTTTTTCTTTTTGGTGGTTGCAGATCCGGGGTCCATCGCGGAAGCACATCTTCTTAGGTAAGCACCGAAATCTAGATTGTAAAGTGCATTATCCTTCCTTTTTTGAAGGGTTTTTTGAATGGCTATAAAAGGTTTTGTTTTGTCTTGCATATCTGTCGACTCATGCTATCTACTACTGTAGCTTGTACAACATTGCTCAATAATTTTGCTATCTTATACCTTTTCCCGATTCTTCCTAGGTACAAACACAAAGACCTACGCGGGAGATTATAAAAGGATGGGGAGGAGGCGAAGAAAATGTCGCAAGAAAAGCACATCTTCTTCACTTGGAGATCCTTTTCCACCTCTCAACCTTCTTCTTGCATGCTATCGGCTGGCCTCGCCTTCCTTCACGTGGATTCCACTTCATGTATCATGCGCATGGTTAGAGCTTAAGGGGGTGTCGGGGTTGTTGAGAATCCGCCATAGGACCATGAACCACCGAGCACACAAGAAGGCACAAAGAGAAGGTTGGGAGGAATGGAGGCTCTCTATTATTGAGTCACTTTCATAGATGCCTTTTACAATGGGGCCTCTAGATATTTCCTCCCTAGATATGTCCACTACATGTACACTAGAGTCACACTAGAGTCCACCATACTCTAGACTCTTCTCTTATTTTCTAGAGTGGTAGATATTTTCCTCCTTGCTTTGAGATTCACCCACACATGATTTCACAACAAGGATCACGCCCCAACTTCGCCTTTGTAAGGCATGCCAATGCACCCAAGGCGAGTGTTTGGTTCAGCTTTTATTCTGCGGTGGCGCCACACCCCGCATACTGCGTTTTTCTACACAAGTGCGGGACGGGGAGGAGGCGCCTTCTAAACAGATGCTCCCTACTTTCGAATCAGATCGAACCTATATTGCTAGTTTGCGCATTGTGGCTCAAAACAATTGACTTGATTTGTTTTCAGTAATTAAAGAGGCAAATTTTGGCCATGTGTTGAAACAAAATTTGGCATCGAACACTCACCTCCTCTATCTCTCTCGATCGATCGAGCAGGCATGTGAAATGACTCCATACGTGACCCACGATGTACGGTACACCCTCACGTACCGGTGTTTAGGCATGTCATCATCATGATTACGATTCTGAGACCCGTCTTTGTGGTGCGTATGACACTGCGAGGATGGGCCGGAACAACGAAGTTTTTATATTCCCAAAAAGTTTTGACCCAAACCCTTTTCCAACAATACTACGGGGACTCGCGGCGGCGGCAGAGGCAGAGGCCGTACGGCCGTGCCAACGTGAACGCTTCGGTTCCTTGTCGCTAAGCGTCGGATTAATTATAGATGAGAGAGAGCATATTACCGCGGCCCCACAATTTAAAATACCTAAAAAAATGTTTTAACCCGACAAACCAAAAATCTAAATTAAATTCGATTACACCATTAAATTTGTTTCAATTAATTCTTCAAAACAAGATGTCACATGGATATACGTATTTAGAAAATTACAAGTGGGCCCACACGATGAATGCAGAGAAACCGGGAACCTTGATGACTAGGACGTAATATTCCTCCTAAAGAAAGCAAATAGAGGAACGTGAGTCATTTTTTTTTCGTTTTTTGCAAAAAACCAAGGATGGTAGACTAGTTTAGCAAACTCTTGGAGACCCACTTGTCATTTTACTTTTAATTGTGAGAAATTGTGAAATTTAATCCTGCCGCTTGAAATATGACATGTAATTCGCTATTTTTTTACTTAAATTTGACCCATTTTGTGCGATTTGCTATGAATCTAGACTTTTTGAATTTTCCAAATTTCAATAATTACAGGGGGCCATTTTTATTTGTTTAGGGCATCGGGGCCGCCTACTTACCAGCCGCCGGCGTCGGTGCGCTTGCCACACGCGGCCACCCTATGGATGTGGGCTGGGCAAATGAGGCTACGGAGGAGGGCGGTGGAGAGCGCTGCGTGGTGTGTAGACTTGGGGCGTGGGACGGCGGTTCGGCGGCGACGACGCTATTATTTTTACGCACCAGCGCGGACTCAAGGCGAAGGTCGGTGCTCGGTCGACTCTCCGTGAGCGGCGGCGGGCTCAAGAGGAATTGAGGAAAGGGTAATGATGTCCTTTCCCATTCTCAAACAATTAAATAATTTTTCTAAATTTATAGAAAATACAAAAATCCCAAAAAATCCAGATTTCATAAGAACTTCAGCGACATGGGTCATATTTCATAAGGCATGCGAATTTCGGGTCATATTTCTAGCGGCACCCGATAATGGGTTAAATTTCATAATTTCTCGTTAATTGTATAAATGAAGCTGCTTGGAAGCAATGGTTTAGCAGTTCCCTGTCGTAGTCATATCTTGTTGGCTACTCTACTAAGCGACTCCCTTTTGTAGTCATATCTTGTTGGCTACTCTACTACAAGCAGCTCCCTGTCGTATTTTTTTAGGGCGAAAATCTTGATGAAAAACTCGATACTAACACTCTTGCCCACACCTAGGGTGGCCTTGTCATCTGTCTTACCAACCTCATGATCTTTGTGGATGCGGACCATGTGGGCGACCTTGGAGCGAGATCCAACACGGATCTAGCGCAAGCGCTAGGAACAAATCTGTTTGTGTCGTCTTACAAATCTACTACGTATGTGACTCAATCTAACTTGTACAAAAAATTGTCTTGTCTTAAATATCTTTTTTCGGGTTGATCCTGTACAACCACAAAGAACTAGTGGGCAGGAAATTATAAAAGGATTAAAGAGAAGATCATATCCATCTATCTATGGTGCTCGAGCAATTTGAAGATAATACTAGATCTTTGTGGTGCGGTCCAAGTGAATAGTAGTAGGAGTAGGTGTGCTTCATGTATCATGCGCATGGCTAGACTTGAGGGTGTTTAGTTCCCATGCAACCAAAAAAGTGCTACAGTACCAGGCACATCAAATCTTTTAACGCATGCATGGAGACATGGAGTATTTAAATATAGAGAAACAAAAAAAAACTAATTACACAGTTTAGCAGAAAAGAGCGAGATGAATCTTAAGCCTAATTACTCTATGGTAAGACAATAAATACCAAATACAAACGAAAAGTGCTACAAATCGAGAATATTTCACCAACTACGCCATACTCTCGTAATTGTGTCAAAAACAAATTTGGTGACCCTAGTATATCAAATGGGGATAGATGCAGGAGCTTGGCCAAACTCTCTCTCTCTCTCTCTCTCTATGCGCCTCTCGTCTCTTTTCCTTCTCCCGATCTTGCATCGAGCAGGCCTGTCAAATGACTCCATATGTGACCCTACCAAGGATGGATGGAGCGGCGATAGGGCGTGGGCCCTATTGTACTCGGGAGGATTCGCATGCACGGTGATCAGATCTGAGTGGAGTACTACTCCCGGGGCCCGGGCCCCACGTCCCGCTCTTCGCTCGACTCTTCACACAAAAAGAAAAAAGAAAAAAAATGATTTCTATTTTTAATCGGCGGGCCGCCAAAAGCCTAACGGTCGAGGACCGGCGTAGTTCGGTTGGTTAGCTCGCCCGGTGGTGAGCGAGCAACGGGGGCTAGTTCGATTCCCAGGATAGTGTGTGTGTACTAGTTGTAGTTACAGGTGCGGTTGTACACGGGTAGTGTGTGTCGTGTGGGTGTAGTGTGTGTGTGAGTGTGTATGAACAGAATCAGCAGATACTACGTGCAAGCGTACCCGATCAGTAAGAGGCAACTCAAAAAGCCTAAAACAGTCTTTTCTCCCTCCTATTAATCCAAACTCTATTTTAAATTTGAAATAGTACACAAGTTACGATGCCCGCCCTACATTAAGAGTGCCCATGGGGCCATGGTGTCAAACATCAAACACTCTACAAGTACTACTACTACATATTAAATATGTTAAATTTGATTTTTTGGTGATTGTATAGTATTATAATTTGAAATAAGATAAGCCAACTTTTTCGTTTTTGCATAAAATCCAAGGATGGCAAACTAGTTTAGCAAACTCTTGTAGATGCTATGTCATTTTATGTTAAATGTATACATGAAGCTCTAGGAAGCAATAGTTTAGCTCCCTGTAGTACTCATATATCTTGTTGGCTATTCTATTCTTTAGGGAAAAAAACTCAATGAAAGTGAAGAAAAGACATTTCCACGACAACTTGTGGAGGTAACATATTTTCTTGTTAATAATTATATACATGAAGAAGCAATGGTTTATTAGCTCCTGTAGTACTCATATCTTGTTGGCTATTCTATTTTTCAAGGTGTAAAACTAGATGCTAAGACTCTCCACAACGTCCACAGGGTGCTCAAAAGGATCTCTAACCCCTTGGCCCGATAGATTTTGGTGTGCCTCCTTACGCGGTCGGTCCAAGTGAATAGTAGTAGTTGTTGTAGTTGGTACTCATTGTCCTTTGCTAACATCGACGAGAGGGGGCTCGTGGCCGTAGGGGACTATAATAATTAATAATCTTCCATATAGGTCTCGAGCTCACGGTCATGGACATGGCTAGCGCTTAAGACCGCCGCACATTATAATCCGCCGGGGGCCGCAAGCGTCTCAACGGTGTTGTTGTCATCCGTATTCGAAGTCCGGACCGGGGACGTCCATATTTGTCTTCGTAGCTTAGGGTCGTCTTCCTTTCTTTGGCAAATTTCTGATTTGAATACATATATATGAAGTCCAACCCACACTTGCTACAAAGTGTCCCCTATGCTGAAGTGAAATGAAACAAAAAGTACTCTTGCTTTCTCCACCCTCCTCCCACCCTCTGCTCAAAATTGAAAGAGGAGGAGCGTGGCTCCAAAAGCCTAAAACATTAAATCTCCCTCCTCCAAACTCTTTTTAAATTCGAAATACTAGGTGTGCGTGTATTACACAAGTTTGGGCTACTGAGGAACCCAAAAAGTGCTCTGAGTTCCCCATCACATCAAATCTTTTTAACATATTTTTAGAGCATTAAATGTAGGTAAATAAAAAACTAATTGCGCGGTTTGGCTGAAAAGTGCGAGAGACGAATCTTTTGAGCCTAGTTAGTCTATGGTTGGACAATTATTAACAAATACAAACAAAAATTGCTACTGATAGCCAAAACCCAAAATATTTTACCAACTAAACATCACCTAGCAAAGTTGCGTGCGAAAACCAGGTGCCGTGGGGGCCATGGTGTCCGCATCGAACACTCTATACTAAAAGTTCTTGTCTTTCTCTCTCCAGTCTCTCGTCACTCTCGCCGCGCTTCCTTTTCCTCCCATACGGTACTAGTAGTACCACCACTCTTCTCGCCTCTTACTTTGACTTCCAAACTCTTCTCACCAAATCTTACCAAATAAAAAGTAGAGAGCGGTCATACCAAGTACTACCACTCTTCTCGCCTCTTCTGGCGACTTCCAAACTCTTTCTCACCAAATCTTACCAAATAAAAGAGTAGAGAAGCGGTCCAATATAGGGTGCACGCCTCGTCCTCGGCGCCTCGCGTCTCCATCCTTGGCAGTGCACCTCTTTATCACACCCATGGATCTAGATATGATTTTTCATGTGGTTTTGAACAAAGCAAATACAGAAGTTTTTTGGGTGGTTGCAGATCGGGATCCGTCGGGGGCCTCGTGTCCCCCCGGTAGCGGCTACGGTGAGGTCGCGTCATCGTCTTGACTTCGGCCGTGGATCCCGGCGTGGGAGTGCGGCGGAGAACGAGGCGTTTTCGCGGGCGTTCGATGGGATTGCCGATGTCGTCGTCTGCGAAGTCCCGGCCGCTCGGATCTCGGTGTTTTTACTTGTGGGTTGGGGCGGCGAAGAAAAGTTGCAAGAGAAGCACATCTTGTTGGGTAAACACCTAAATCTAAATTGTAAAGTGCATTACTTTTTTTTTTTTTTTTTTTTGAATGGCTCTAAAAAGGTTTTGTTTTGTCTTGCATATACATTGTGTGATTCATTTTATCCGTCTTAAATACCTTTTTCCGATTGATTCAGGTATAAACACAAAGATCTATGCGGGAGATTATAAAAGTGTGGGAGGAGGCCTAAGAAAACGCGAAAAAAACACATTTCTTCTTAGGTAAACCCCGAATCTAATCCCAAAGTGCATTTCATTTTTCACTAACCAACCAATCCCGGATCTATAAACTTCCCACTTTAGCAAACTTGCGTCGGGAACCCCGAGTGAAACTAAATTATATTTCCACCCTTCGTTTACCTCTTCTTCGTCTTTTTTTTTTTTTTTTTTTTTTGAGGTGTTCCCACGTCACGATAGATGGGCCGTCCACTAGGCTATAACTTTTGCTAAGAGCGAGCGTAACTTGTGTAGTACAAGTACACGTGCTACTAGTATTTCCACCCTTCGTTTACCTCTTCTCGTTTGTTACGTTTCCCATGTATGCGATAGATGGGCGTCCACTAGGCACTAACTACCTCTTCTCGGTTGGAGCCTTTTTTTTTGCAAAAATCCAAGGATGGCAAACTAGTTTAGCAAACTCTAGGAGATGACTACCAAGAAAAATTAGAGGCGCAACCAAACACATGGCGAGGAGATCTTTGTCATTTTATTGTTAATAATTGTAGTACATAAAGCGCTTTACTGAAGCAATGGTTTAGCAGACTCTCTATCATACTCATATCTTGTTGACTATATTTTTTAGGGAGAAAAACTAGATGAAAAGCTAGAGGAAGGTGAAGAAAATAATTCTTCCATGTTCTCGGTGATAATATTAACACTCCTGCTCACACCTAAGTACTACTGCCCCATAATGGGGGAGGAGAGGCCTTGGTCAGGAGATGTCTCCCTCATCGTCTTTGTTGATGCGGACCATGAGGGCGACCTTGGAGGGTATCTAGCATCGGATCCCTTGAAACGCCGGGAAAGGTATCTTGTGTTACAAATTTATGTGACTCTCGTGATGAGAGCCGACCAATTTATAAGAAATCAAGTATAATTCACAATTACGGAAGCAACCGCAGTCTACACTTGAGTCCATATAAACCCGGTATTACGTAAATCTGAGTGATTTCAAACTCATCAACAAAATAACGAGGATCGTTGAGCTCGATGAGTTAAAATCCACGGTATCTCAAACCAAATTTAATATATATTAATCGAGTCGCGATGTACACATTTGTTTCAAAATGATTCAGAGTGCGGAAGCAATAGCTTTCGAAAATAAAATAGTTGTACAGGCGAAAATAAAATAAGATAGTGCCAATATGATGTCACTCCTGTATTAGCAAGAGACGGGGAATATGGAGACCGCCATGCCCTAGGCATTATTCTTCAAGCACAAAGACACATCAACTGGATCAAATCATGCTAGACGGATCACCTGCAACATCGGGAATTAACCCGTGAGTACTCAATTGTACTCCGCAAGACTTACCCGTCTTAAACCAGAAAATAAAGAAAAGACTCCAAGGATTATGCATGGTTGTATCTGGAGCTGGCTGACTCACATTTAAGTTCGAAAATAAAGGTTGTTTAGTGAGCCTACACATACTACTTGAATTCTTCCAAGTTAAAAGGGTTGTTATTATATACATAACCATAAGTCCTGTATAGTCAAGATTAAAACATATGCTCAGCGATATATAAATAACAGTATAAGTAACTGGATTAACATTTTAACAACTTGGAAGCATGGATAAGAATAACCATCATTGTGATATTAAGACTACAATATGCGCGGACGCATCCCGGGTTCTCACTAACCAGGAGAGATGGTGATTCGAATCGATTTGCAAACCAGCTGGCGAATACCCTGTCATAAACCAGGTCTACGTAGCTACGGCGGACCGTCACTCCCGGGGCGTTACGGGGCGTAAAAGTCACCGGACTGTCGGCAACCCCCTCCTCGGGTACCAAGTGAGCAGCAACGAGGCCCGACATCATCGTGCGCCTCTTCTTGTACCCAATCAAAAACCCTCTCGCAACCCACCGCACGAAGGAGGACGTTAAGCGCATACAAGTACCGGCCCCTAACATTCCCTACGAGCCGTGGCTCCGCGACCCGCTGAGCCTACTATATGAACAGTACGTTCAACTTCCGACCGCATTCCGGCAAGTACAAGTCCTTAATCGGTCAGATGGAAAGACCACAATATCCATCCAACCTTAACATGTTTTATTAGTCCATTTCTCTACAGTAGTAGCTTGTTAACCACCAACGTGATTAACCCAACAACAATCCTCACAAGTGACCGGAAATCACCATCTCTTTGCAATCATGATAAGCGAGCATTTATTTAACCTAGACCCCTAAATAGGATAGGACAACTTCAGCAAGGATATATCTGTGCAAGCAACGGTTTCAACCACTTCCTATACTTAATGCAGCATTCATAAAAGGACTCAACAAATTAATTGAGAAAGCATAGGTAAGTTCAGCATGCACGGGGCTTGCCTTCTTCGAATAGTAGCGGGAAGAAGTTAGAGACTTCGGAAGCTGGAGTCACGGTCCTCCTTCTCCTGTGGGGTCTTTTGGCTGCACTCCAAGACGACGAAGGTTGACTTCCCGCTCCTTGGTCTCCTCGAACTAACTCCTCCGATCCCCGATATGATGCATGCATATGCGAGATCGATTAATACCATGCACAGAAACCTGCTTGCATATAAATAAACTAGAATGATGGATGAATGCTTTATGATGAATGATACTAGTAAGTGGATATCTCTTCGAAACAGCCTGAATATAACTACACAAGAAACCTTAACAATCTTCATAAAGCAAACACCCTATTCCACTAAATGCTGAAAATGGCAGCTAGACATGTCTGCACTAAAACGGTCACACAGGGAGTTCTATAACCCGAATGCAGCAAACAAATACTCTATGGAAAGCTAAGGAAATTATCTATAAATCATTCCATACAACCATGACCTGATTCTGACATCTACAGTCTCGAAAACAGAGAAAACAGAGGCTCTGTTTTCACCTAACAAGCAGCATGCAACTCCTATAACTCTCTAACCAAGCATGCAACTCTTATCAAATTCGACCAGCAAGCAAACAAGGTTAAAATCTACCTAGCAAACCTACTGATAAAATCAAAAAGATAAACTAAAGTACATGAAATGACATTCCCTAAATAACACTACACATGCACATATTAAAATGTAAGGCTAGAACTATACTGGTTTAATAAAACATGCAACCAGCAAACTAACCATACTAACAGGTCCTTATTATCATAAGAACACACAATAAAATTATCAACTCACAAAACCCTACTATAAACATGCATTTCTAGGGCCTTTCCTAAGCAACATAAATATGATAAACATGCAGACACCTTAGAAAATCCTACAAAAATTACCAGAGCATCCTACTGGTCTAACATGCCTATCATAAAAATTTCATAGCCAACTCATGCATATACTGTCCTACACAAAAATGACATGGTAACACTAAAACTAGGCATGAAAATACTTTGTACTATGAAAATCATGAAACTGCCTATCCATGAACATTAAATGCTTCATAACAGTAACAAATGCATGTACAAATATTATCATGGCAAAAACCCTAGTAATTATTTTTCTATGAATTTCCTAAGAAAGCATGGTAAATAGCACATAATTAGAAAATCACACTTCTACCACAGAACATAGCATATCTAATATTTTTCCTGCACTCTAAATGCAAAAACATGGACATTTTATACAGGCACCACTATTTTATCATGCACCAAAATTATCTATGCATTTCCTCTATTTTCATGGAAATAAAGGAATAAATCTAAATAAATATCAAAACTGCCATAAAACCTAATCTCATATTTTTATACTGTATATCTAGTGACAGGAATCACAGCAAAATTTGTCCCATGCAAAACTAAGCTAAAATGAGGAAGTTATGAATTTTGCAAGGTATACATGCTGGCTGGAATTGAAAAACAGAAATAAATAACAGGGCTGACCGCGGGGCCCACGGGTCAGTGACACAAAAGCAGAGCACCGGCGGCGCCCGGCGAGTCGACGGCGTATCTTGGTCGTCGTTCGTCCTTCGGCGAAACCAAGCGTACCTACGGAATCCTGGGGACGAGATCTACTGATCTAGACCCCTATCACCATCTATCGCGAACCCTAGCGACGGCAGCGCGGGACGGTGGCAAGCGGCGGCGCTGCGGGCGGCGAACTCGCCGGCTCCAGCGATGGCTGGACCAACTGACGCGAGCATGATCCACAGGACACCGAGGCGACTCAAATCGACTACCTGGTTGAGCAAAACGGTGACGGGGATGCGCTCGACGACGGCGCGGGCGGCGTTCCGGCGAACTGCGGCGTGGTTCGGCTCGTCCGATGGGCGTCGAGGCTGCAGTGGGGTGAGACGGTGCTGGTGCGCGCGCTAGAAGAGACGGAGGTGGCCTGGGTGGGTCTGGCCACGGCGACCCGAGCACAGCGGCGGTCCAGCGGGCGGCGGCGATGGCGCGGTTTGGTGAAACGGCGGCGGCTCTCGTCGATTCGTCCTGCCAGAAGGTGCAACACGATGCGGCGGGGTCAGAACGCGAATAGGATCACTAAAAACGTGACCGAGGCGCACGGCGGTGAGTCTCAACGCGGCGGCGGCCATGCCGGCCGGTTTTTCCGGCGAACGGGAATCCGCCCGATGGGCTCTACCTTCGGTCCTGGGCGGCTTCAAATGGGTCGGGGGCGTGTGTGGCAAGGCTGTGAGGGGGGCTAGGGTGCTTGGCTGAGCAAGGATGCGAGGTGGACGGCGTCCGACGCCGGCGGCAAGATGGTGGCCGCGGCGGCGCTGCGCTGCTCGGCTGCTGCTCGTGCTTGGCTTAGGCGAGAAGGGAAGGGGAGGCAGTGGAGTGGGGGAGTACAGGAGCGGCTCTGGTCTCCCTTGAAGGCATGGGCGCGGCAGGAGCGCGCGGGCGGCGCGTGACACACAGCCACGGCGTCGGCGCGTGGGGGCAGGGGTGGCCGGCCAGGTTTGTCCCTTTCCTTTCTCTTTTTTTTTTTAATTCAAACCCCAAAACAAACTGTTGCGTTGTGCCTCGAGATCCGTGCATAATTAGCAAAAACTCATATTGAACGAAATATTCCTTGCGAAATTCTGAGCAAAACACATATATAAACTTTTTCCTGGATCGGCCTAGATTCGAAACTACGTTTGGTCGAAGATCAACTACCCAGGGGAATCAAAGAAACCCTAATTCAAAATCAAATCGATCAAACTTCGCCTTTTCGAACATGATCCACCCAAAAACATGCAACCGGCCTGTGACAACTTTTGTTCTACATGATATTATCTACAAAAGTCGCGGAAGGATTCACCCACATGCAGGAACCCTAGCTAGAGCTTTGGAGCAAATGAAATAAATCAAACCGAAAAAGTCAAACTAGGTCAAACTAACATGATGAAATCTAATTAGCAAACATGGCCAACATGAAATATGCTCTAACACCTTCTCTAAGCATCACAAGGAATAAATAAACATTAAACTTCTAATTATGCAAACATTTCATACATGAAATGACGAGGCAAAGCATAATAAGCAAATTGAATGCATTTAAACAAACAAAAGGACACCTATCATTTCATGTGCATAAATGCATGCAACTAAATGATGATTATGCTCATGAAATGCAGATGCTAATGACATGATTAAAAACAGGGTGTTACAACTCCCCGCCATCTAACTTGTATAAAAATTGTGTTGTCTTAAATACCTTTTTTTTGGGTTGATCCTGTGTACGACCACAAAGAAGATTTTAAAAGGATAAAAGAGAAGATCATATACACATCTATCTATCCTCCCGGAGCAATTTGAAGATAATAGATCTTGTGTTGTGGGCACAAGTTGTGGTGCGGTCCAAGTGAATATACAAAGAGCAAAGAGCTCTCTATCGTCCCTTTTAACATCTAAGAGAGGGGCTCGTGGTCGTAGGACTATAATCTCCCGTGTAGGTCTCGAGCCTGGGTCATGGCCATGGCTAGCGCTTAAGACCTACGCCTGGAGATTATAATCCCTGTTGAGGGCCACAAGCGTCTTGATGGTGTTCGAGTCCGGACCCGAGGGATGTCCATATTTGTCTTCGTAGCTTAGGTCTTTTCGGCCAAAATATGTAGTGCAAACCACCATCTTTTGTAAACCTGTGTAAACTACGGCAAAAAAAATTATGTAAATTCATCAAAAATCACACATGTAGATGATATGATGATACACAGCCTTGTAAAATATCATGTCCAAACTCGACTCCGTTTATGATCGAGAGTTATAAAAATAACATATTTCTAACAAATTGACTGGACAACTTTCCGGCTTGAAATTTGTTATTTTTATATCTCACAAATGAAGTCGAGTTTGGACAAGATATTTTACAAGGTTGTGTATCATCATGTCATCTATATGTGTGAATTTTTGGTGAATTTAGATGACTTTTTTTGCCATGGTTTACACGGGTTTACACGAAGACAAAGGGTTTGCACTACATATTTTCCCTAGGTCTTTCTTCGACAATGTTCTTGCTTCATCTTGTTTCACAGGATACTAATTAATCACCCGTTAGCGTAACAACTTGTTTTCTCAGAATGTTATTATTATCAAAAATCTCGCTCAAATTTGGAATGCTCTAGCTCTCCAAGAATCTTGAAATAAATAACTTAAGATCGAGAGAGTATTTATCTATACAAAGTTTGGCATATTTCCCGATTTGAATTTGAGTGCGTAGACCGAACTTTGTAAATATGACAAAGGGAATGAAAAGGTCGAATCGGGCGCTCAAGAACGTAATCGAATGTTCATGCTAGTGTGATGGAAGTTTGCGGGCATAAGGTGACCGACGAAGGTAAAGACGAGAATGTGGTGAATAAGGAGATCTGTTGTGCATGTTACGTTTCAGCTACCGAGGATGACCCCATTACTACATCATCAAGAATTGAGGAGAACTCTCGATCAAGACTCGACGAAAGGGTGAGCGATTCTTCAACTGTTGGATCATCAAAGGGCCTTAATACCGAGGATGACCCCATTGCCTCTAAAATAGCTTTTCAACTTGGTTTAAACCTATGTTTCACAATTTGGCTGGTAGGGTCTTTTATTATTTTCTGAACCCTAGAAGAACATACTTTGCCTTGCCCGGCAAAGGTTATTATTTATAGAAATGCAGGTTTCTAGTGCAAGTGATGAAGAGATCTCACCTGTGCATTTCTAACGAGGATGACCCCATTACTAAGAATGTTTACGTCGATTCACCCGGTCCATATCTATCCGTGCATAGCAACCAAAAAGAACGACCATCACAAAGGCACTTTCTAATGACCTACTACCAGTTCACCAAACTCGTACCATACAAAAAAAAAACATCCATTTTGATGTGATTTCCCAACTCCGCACAATTTCTTTCTCACCTCACCGTGCCTAGGAACTACAAACTAAGCATCTCCTCGTTGATAAGGCGTCGATGTCGACCTCGTGGACCACCGCGTCGCCGTAGGCGCCGTAGCCGTCGAGGAGATCTGCGTGGTTCGGCAAGTCTTCGCCCTTCGTGGAACCCCTCCACCCCGCGAGGTCCGCTGCACCATCGACTCCGCCATCACCAGTGCTATTACGGTGCCACGACGGCGATGCGTACCACCGCGTCACGCGTGTGGTTCTGCGCCGCCTCAACTCCGGGTATGCATGCCGCGCGCAAGCAAGCAGCGGGATTAGGAAAACCGGCGTAACCACAAGGGCAATCAGCGACTCACCGGTGAGGTGGAAGTCGGGCGTTCTCCCTGAATGCGAAGGAGCGCCATATCCCCGCTCCTGGCCGGCAACCAGGTCATACATGGAATTCAGGTCTTTGGAAGGCGCTCAATCGGAGTGGGAGGAGGAGGAGACGGAGACGGAGACGGCGCGGGAGCACGTGGAGGCAGGGGAGCCACAACCCCAGGGTAGGTCCCGCGGCGGTGGTGGTGAGCCGGGTTGCGGTGACGGATGCCTGAGGACCCCGACTCTAGCTCGGCCAGAGAACCACCCTCCATCGTGCTCACAAGTAGGAGTGGTACAAGATGATGAGGGGTGCGGAAGAGGAATACATAGAAGAGTGGAGTGAACCTGTACCTACGGGAGGGAGGCAAAGCCTGAACTCTTCCCCTCCCTTTTCAAAAAAAAACCAAAAGGTGTGGCGGACCGTCGGAAAAACCCTTCCCCTTCCTCCCTTCGCGGTTGGCGGTCGATTTTGCCGCCGCACCCATCCGTGGCGCCTCCTAGAATATGTATTTATTATTCTTCTAAAAAAAAAGAATATATATTTATTTATTGGTTCTAAGAAAAAGAATATATATTTATTCATGCTTGTAATATTGTTCAAACATGTCGGAGGTTGTCACGATTTGTTCATGTAAAATATTGTTCTATGGGAGATGGGGACTCGAATCTAACCTAGGACGTGACGGGGTTGGGATTTGTTTGAGGTGTCCAACAAAAAAATGCAATTCTTTGACTTTTTAAAATCTAATTTGACCAAATTGCACGCTACGCATCAATTTTTTTTGGTAGCGTCGTGCCGTCTATCCCAATTTTTTTTTGGAACGAGAGGATCGGGGTTCAATAACTCTTGACATTTTTTTTATACTTCAGACCCGTGTTGGATACATGCGATCAGTAAAATACCCGCGTCGTAGCCTATACGTCATCGCTTCAACTCCTTCCCTCCTTCACTCCCCACTTCCCTCCACTCTGCTTCAACTCCTTCACTTTCCACCACGCAGCGTGCCGCCGCCTGCGCTCCTAGCCTCTTCCCGCCCGCCACGCGCGCCGCCCTCCGTTCCTCCTCGCCCTCTCTCCCTCCCCCGCTACCGTCGAAGATGAAGTGGCACGGGGAGAGGGAGCCAAAGACGGGGAGGTTCGTCCCCGGTTCCTCGCCCCCGGGCGATGTCGGCGGAGGTGAAGACGGAGGTGACGACCCCGCCATGGTTCAACAAAGGGCGTCCCGGCCGCCTCCACGGGGTACAACAAGCTAGGCATCACCGTGGCCGCCGTCCTTGTCTCTCGTGGAAGACTAAAGCTCCGTGGCCCTCACGGGCATCAAACCCTAGCGAAGCCGATGATGGAGAGGCGGAAGCGGAATGCGGCGATGGCGTTGGAGGAGTTGCGTCCCGCAACACTGGAGTTGAGCGCCACCGGGGGGCACGACATGCAGGGGGCGTGCGGCGCGGGCGCGCCGCTACCGTTGCCGAGGCCTTGTACTTCGCCTCCGGCACGGCATCGTTGAGGCGACTAAGCGGCTAGGAAGCCGGGCGGAGGCGCAGGGCGAAGGAGAAGTCCTCGGCAGCGGGCGTCCGAGGCAAGCGGTGAGGAGGACGGGCGGCGGAGGCGACGCAGAAGAGAAGGAAGTGAGCTCGTCGTTGGTGCGCGGTAATAATGCCTCGTTTAAAATGTTTTTCCACTCGGGGATGACCCCATTTCCATTACTTTTGATTACGGAAACACAAGCATTCATTAGAAGTTTTCGTAAGAGAAGCTATAAAAATGCGGGACATGCCTAAGGGACTCTATCGAAGCTTAATACTGAACACAACGTAACCTCCCTTGAACCCATATATATCACGAGCAATCGGACAACGACAGTTAGTTCAAGCGGTAGCGGCAAACACCAAAAGTAGACTAAGCCCTCTCCCGAGCACCCGAAACTTAGCATAACAACTCCCGGCTTCTAATCATCTAGCCTATTAACATGGCCTCACGTCATATATATAGATTATAGACCTTTTCGATTCTCGCAGAACATGTTACTTGCGGTATCCTCATGATTTACGGATCTCCTTTTCCTAAGCACTTATATATATTTGAGGATTGTGATTTTTTTTTTTTGTTGACACGATCTCATCGGACCCCGCATATAATTGTTTCTTGCATATATATGTAGTGCCTGGAGTTGGTGGTTGTGAAACCCATCATCGCGGAAGCTCAGGGAAGTTTCGGGGCTATTGAGGATCTCAACAAAGGGAAGGCTGAGAAGGAGAGGCTCATGATGCAAAAGCTCGACGTCGTCTTCCGGGCTGTTGAGTCTGCTGTTGAGTACGTGAAGAATTAAGGCTGAGAAGCAGGTACAGTGCTCGGGAGAGGGTGCGGGGTGCCATTCGTTCGATGCCAACACTACACTAATTAATGTGATCGATCTTATCTTTTGTCTTGACTTACTTTTGTTGATGATGTACTATCTAGCTAAGTTAGTATTAAAACTATATGTGATGATCGATGCAAACTCGATGACCGCTGCTTAATTTGATAAAATATATGATGCTAGTAGCTTGTTCGTACAAATTGTTGACCACACATACATATGCCTCGCATATATAGCTAGCTATATAATTTTACAAAGATAGACCATGTTCGCTTTTACAAAGACACGAGACCATGTTCAGTTTTAAAGATTGAGAGATGGTATACCATCTCAAATCAACCTCCAAGGCCAATATGTCACCACATAAAGCAAGAAAATAAAAAGCTAGAGGTACTTTTATAACAAAAGAACAACAACTGTGAGCAAACACTACTCAAACTACACCATAAACCTGCACATGTCACATGAGCTTTAACAACAGCAATAGCTATGCATACTCATTTGCGTCTTGGCTTTTTTTTCAAAGCGTTTTTGCCATGGGGCCCTCCTTCTCTTTATGTCCATCTCGAGGTATGGAGTCACTCGCTCGCTAGAATCCTAGGGATGATTTTTGCATCAAAAGAAGGGATTTCGAACTCATAGATACCTTCCTCTTCCATTGGATTTTCAAGTCCGATAACCCGCTTTTTCGGGAGAGCCACTTGTAGGTTCTTGCTTCTAGTGTCGCGCACATAGAAGACTTGGCTAACCTGATTTGCAGTACAAATGGCTCATCGCGTGTGCTCGGCCTGCCCAAGGTCAACATAAAGTGTAGCCGTATCTGTCTTTCTTGAGACACCTTTGATTATCGGGAACCCATCTACACCGAAAAATGGCGTACTTCATGTCTCCCCGGATACGAGAGTTCCCATATCTCTTCAATCACACCGTAGTATGGTTTCCGCAAGCCCCGAGAATCAGTTGCAACAATACGAACACCCGAGTTCCGACACACACTTTTTCTTGTCTTGATCGGCGGTGTAAAAGGTGTAGCCATTTATGTCATATCCCCGATAAGTTGTGTTGTGAAGAAAGGCCCCTTTGCCGGATGTCGAGCTTTTCGTTGTCGCAAGAGTCGCCTCGAGGCGGCAAGTCGGTCTCGATCCGGATGTTGAACCGTCTAATATGCGCCCTCGTTAGCGAGGCTCGGTCCAATCCGGATTTTCTTCCGCAACAAACCGATAATGCTGCGATGTAAGGATCTATCTCATTTCGTGTAGCATCACAAGAGAGTGGGCTTTGTCAAAAGTCGCCTTTCTTCGAGTAATTTGCTTCTCCCAAAGAAACTCTGTCCCCCGCTAGCCTTCCGTCATGGCGAGACTTGGAGATGCCGATTGGATTCTTGGGGTCGATAAGCGGAGACACCAATCGACCACCTCCTCGATAGAATAGCACGTGCCATGCTTCCCCTCGGGGTGAACCCGACTCTTTGAAAACACGTTCGGAGTACTCATAAATCTCTCATACGGATACATGTGGTGGAGGTACATCGGTCCAAGATACCCGATCTCCTTAACCGGATGGACCATGAGATGGACGGATATGTCGAAGAAAGTCGGCGGGAAGTAAGCCTCAAGGAGACACATCGTGTCACACATGTTCTTTTTTCAAGATCATTCAGTTTTCGTTCATTCGATCGCCTTCGAGAGATTGCATTAAAGAAGGCGCAGAGGTCGATGATAGCCTTTCGGACCTTTTCCGGCAATATGTTTCGGATCCCGACCGCAAGCATCGTTGTGAGCATGACATCGCAATCGTGAGCCTTCATCGGAAGCATTTGGATCTCTTTAGCGGGCACAAGTTTCCCGGACTGGGCTGTGTATCCGGAGGGAAGTTTGACACTACGAAAGAAGTCGCACAACACCCCGCTCTCCACGGGTTAGGTTTATGGCGGACAAAGGTGGGCGGGCCCGGTTTTCGTCGTTAGGAAGGAGCTCGGGCCTTATGTCCATCTCCTCCGTGTCAGCTCTTGCTTTATCATGGTCCTTCGATTTCCATTTGTCATTCATGAGTGTCCCAAGCAAACTTCCAAAGACGTTCTTTTCACGTGCATGATATCTCTGTGGGCGAACCGTTATGTCTTTCCAAAGAAGGTAGCTCCCATAGGATTGACATTTTCTTCCACCTCTTCATATCGGCGGGTTTTTGCGGTTTCGGCTCTTCGAGCTACTTTCTCTTTCTCTTTCTCTTTCTCTTTCTCTTTGTTTCATTTGGTTCGTCGGGCGGGCGGTCGTATCCTTTACCACCCGCTCGTAGACCTCTTCCCCATTGAAATGCCTTGGTGTTTGCTTTCTCCTTTGTCCCATCAACCGACGTTTCATCTCACGGTATGGATGCTTTGTAGGAAGGAAACGTCGGGGCTTTACATAAACCCTCTTCTTTGAGTTATTCACCAAACAGTCTAGGTGTCGTCTAAGCAATGAAAGCAGTCTTTTCTCCTTTGCTCTTGAGACACGCTACGGTGTCCGGAATATCGCTGATTGTGGTGAAGAGCGGGGCACGTAAATGGAAGCGCTCTTTCTTGTAAGCATCAGACACAATCGACACCACCCTCTTTCCGGATCTCCTTGAGATCGTCAACAAGCGCCTCGGGTACACATCGATGTCAATACCGGGCCGATGAGGACCGTAGATCAAGACCGACATCATCATGTACCTCCTCGTGTTACACGAGCCACGGTGGAAGATTGTAGATAGTTAATAGCACCGGCCGGACACTATGTGTGCTACTCATGTTACCAAAGGGGTTCATGCCATTTGTGCTCGCGTGCAAACCGAATATTCCTTGGGTCATCGAGAAAAGTTTTATGTTTGTGATCAATGTCCCGCCATCAATACCATCTTTGGGTGCCTTATATAATCATCACGCTTCCGCCATCCGAGTGCCATGTCATCACCGTGCGTCCCTGAGGTTGCAAAAGACGTTTAGGCGAGGAATTATTGGAAAGTACCATGCAACCTTCCGAGGAACTCTGGCGCACCTCCCGCCTTCTTCACCATCATCGGTTGTTTGTTTGTAACGAGAGGTTTTACACTTGGGGCATGCGGCAAGATTTGCATAGTCACCGGACCCGAACAGATGCGATCATACATGCAAGCATGAATTTTCTTAAACTTCAATCCCGGTGGACAAACGATCTTTTTGGCCTCATATGTCGTCTTTGGCAACACATTCGTGGGGAAGCATATCCCCAATCGCCCCTAGCAATTGTCTAAAGCTCTTGTCAGTCCAATGGTTCTCTCGCCTTGAGTTGGAGAAGCTTTAGTGTACCGGATAGCTTGGAAAAAACTTTCTCGCTAGTCGAGCAGTGGTGTCCTCATATCTTTCAAGAGTCGTTCCGGCTTCTTCAACTCTTCAATAGTGTATTCATCGTAGCCCATGCCATCATGCAGCAACTTGTCCATATCCTCAACGGTAGGGACAGGGCTTTAAAAGACAAGCTCGCTACTTCATCATCGATAATTATTTCCTCATCCTCAAATGTCGCTTCTTCCTCGCCACCGGCACCACTTTCAGAACCTCGCGCTTGTTCTCCGTCGTTGACACCTTCTCCATGCTTGTTCCAACTTGTGTACCCGGGCATGAAACCTTGAAGGATTAGGTGGGCATGGACTGTAAACGAACTCGAGTATTGCATCCGGTTCTTGCGGTCCACATGGGCACCACAAACCCGGCATCCGGGTCTCGGCGCGATATCGGCCTCCGCGCAAAGCCTAGGAAAGATTGCAACCCATCTATGTACTCACGACCGCCGCGTCTCACCCGGTACATCCAAAGGGCTTCGATCCCCCATCGTCTACAAAATTAAGCATGGTGAAAATGGAAGAAATCCTCGGCCAATTTAAGTCAAGATATTGTTGCCAACAACTAGATTCTTAAATTCTATCTCAGCCATTATGCATTAATCGATGCGAAGCACTATTGTATTTTAATTAGAAGCGTCAGTAGCTAGGTTTGCTCACCTACGGTTCATTCAGAGATCGGCTTGACCACCGTACCGGCGACCCCTGCAGAGCCGGGCGGAGCACGGCCCGCCACGGCAAAATCCCGCGGGCTGGCGGAGCACGCCTCGACACGAAGATGGCGGCCGGAGCACGCGTCGCCCTTCTTGCGTCGCTTGCACAAAACGCACGAGCACCAATATAATGCCGGGAGGAACGCGGTGACAAAGGAGGAGAGCTCTAAGCACGCACGCTGAGTACTTACATGCTCGATATGTCGGAGCACACACCAATGCACCCCGCCCCTGTGCGTCCGCGCTCCTCCGCACCCGCCGCTGCGGTGTGCCACCACCGCCCGGGGAGAGCGGTGCTCAAGTGTGTGGCAAAGAACGCCTATATATATATATATATCCGATAACCAAGGAGTACTATAGTTACGTATTATGGTACACATACGCATCCGTGATAGGCCCGGACACTTACACACGCATGCCAACATCCATCGCCTCTAGTCGACGCGCGTGCAGTAACTCATATGTAGCGGGGAAACGGCCCACCGTTGTACCACAAGAGAACGGGCCTATAACATCAGGTCCAAATTCAGGCCCAAAGGAAGGCCGGTGACAAAGAAGGAGAGCTCTAAGCACGCCCGCGAGTACCTACTGATTTCGATATGGCGGTGGCGGAGCACAAAACCAACGCGAGCCGCTGTCACGTCGGCCGCTCCTCTGCCGCCCGCCACCACGAGAGAGAGAGAGACGGTGTTCAAGTGTGTGGCAATGCAGCGCAAAACGGCCCAGCTCTTTGTACCACATGAGAACGGGCCTAACATTCAGCCCCAAAGGAAGGCCGTCGCTGAGGCCCGTTCAAAACCGGATGCAGGCCCAACCAAATTGATGCCGTACGCACGCGTGTCAACCTCCATCGTCTCTACCGGGACGGGCGAATTGTAAGACTCAAGACAAATACGGGCGTGCACTTCGCTGGCGTCCGCTCAGCGATACGTGTCCGCAATACCAGCAAACAGATGCATACAATTTGGCGACAACACACGTCAGTAAATGACCGCTGGTCGGTAGTGGTTGCGACATGTACGAACACTTGCTAACACAACTCGTGCGAGAAAATAAACGGCGTCGGTAGTGGTTTGCGACAAGTACGGACACCTCCTAACACAACTCGCCCGAAAGTAAACGAAATGGCCGGTATTGGTTGCGACATGTACGGACACCGCTAACACAACTCGTCAAAATAAACGCGTCGGTAGTGGTTGCGACAAGTATAGACACGTCTTAACACAACTTGTCCGAAAATAAACGCGCGACTTTAATGCACGCGTGGCGTTCTGAGACCCCTTGTATGTTCCAAGCGTGCGCTATCGCGCACGCGTGCCGCCCACCCGGTGTCAAGCAACACGGACGGTTCTCGACCACGCCGAGTCTATGAATCCACACGCGTCAGTAATACTCATAACCGCAGGCACGGGGCGGGCGCCGAAAAAGGTGTCTTAACCAAAACGCTGGCCTCGAATTAGGGTTACATCCACGGTCGATCGGTCGAAAATGCGCCTTGTGATCGAACGCGTCCGATGATACCGCGGAATTCTCGCGTAATCTCGGTTTCAAAGCGTCGCCCGTAGCCGCGTCCGGTGCCCGACCAACTAAAAACGCCGATTAAGAAAAAATGGCGTTCACGTGAACGCGTGTCGTAATGACTCTCTATTATCGACGGCGTATTGGTCTTGTGGGACCATCCGCCGCATTATCGACGCCGCCCAGCCCGGCCAGCGTTAGTAATGTCACAACACAGGCGCTTCGTTATTAGTGACGTCTCCGGGCTCACCGGGCGGTTATTAGCCTTTTTACATAGTGTTGTGCACGTGTTGTTTCACCTCAGCCCTCGATGGAAAGGCAGTTAGACCCAACGGTGGCAAGGTGACGTCACACGGATCGATGATGTGGCGTTGGAGTAGCCCCTACTCCACCTTGGGCTATAAATACCCCCTTACCCCCTCTCATTTGAGAGTGTGGAGTGAAGTGAAGTATAGTGAAGGCAAAGCTCTAGGCAAGAGAGGGTAGTAGGAGAGTCTAGTGTGGGAGTTAGAGTTGAGTCGAGCTGCGCTCAGGATTCTGGAGCTGGTCTTCAGGAGTCTGGTATAGCTCTAGTTATCTTTTCTCTTGTATTCAGATCTTTACTTTATAATATATAGTTCTTTCTTTACTTTAATCTAGTATCTACTTTATTAGTATTTACTTAGTACAACTTTGCTCTAGTTATCTAGACTATAGTTGTAGTGATATAAGTCTAGCATATAGGTGCTTTATACTTAGTTTGTGTCTCAATTCTGGTTCATATCGAACCCTCTCCTGTATGTGATCATCGCACATTTTGGGGTGCTCTAGTTGATCTGTGTAGCTACATCTAGAATAGTAAGAGGAAGTGTAAGTGTGGTGCTTAGACTTGATCTTGCCTTTGGTTATTGCTTGCTGCACGGATTGTTTGTGGTAGCCAGTACGGTGGTGACAGTCCGTCTGGTCTTTGCATAGATCACCATGTGTTTATAGGCAAGTTCTTAAAAGGTAAGGCCCCAGTATAATAGTAGCTTGTTAGCGGTGGTTTTGTCCACCACTTCTCATCTACTGCCTAGCATACTTGTCGTGTGAACCACAACTAGTTGTCTCATCTTTTGTGCTTAGATTCATACCACTAAAGTAAAGTTATAATCATAGGATTCTTTTACTCACTCGTTGTCCTCCCACCTAGCTATACCTTACTAGTTATCTTTATTATCTTACTCTATATTGCCTAGTTAGCTTCACTCCAACCCTTCCTATCCCTTTTGTTTACCCTACACATTGGCTGGTACTAGATTGTGGTGAACATAAGGATCTCTCTCTCTCACACAATCCTTTTCGAGCCATTGCTTCCCTTGGGCTAAACATATATAACGATACCTTGGAATACTCCCGGGTGAAGTGCTACAGTGGTATATTCTGTGCGCTTGCGGAATCACCAATAGACATAAGATATACCCCTCTGGTATTTCTGGCGCCGTTGCTAAGATAGGTTCTAAATCTATTTCTAGTGACGACGTTAAGAAATACCAACAGCTAACTTCTTCAATTCTTTGGTCCTCATTCATGTTATGTCTAGCATTGTTGGTGTTGTGGAATTGCTAAATTTTATAGATGACCTATGCTCTCATATCCATGAGATGGGATTGTTCGGCCTATTGAATTCATCAGTAGCCACAAACTTCTAGTCCTCTATTGATTCTCCATATGACCTATGCCTAGCATTATTGTTTGGTTAAAAGGGCATGGGCGTCGTTGTTGTTTATTTGGTTCAAGGAACAATGAAGGATGGGTTTGAGAGGTGCCAGTTTATATATGTTCATTCTCCTCTCTGTGTCATTCACCCAAGCAGAGTGCATCTCATCGATGGTGCAGCAGCGCGACCGCTAGGCTCCCGGCCATCCATGTCGTGTTGTCCTTCACCAGTACGGAGCCATAGCTATCCTACTAGGTAGCCCATCCTTCGTCACAGTAGAGGCACCCACACCGCCTACATAGGGCTGCATAGGGACTATAGCCCATCAGTGAGGTTACCCAAACTGCATGTCCAAGCACCGCGGCAAGGCCAGGGTGTGGGTTCCTAGTGCTGCAGCTAAGCTAAGAGAACGACTCCTTAGTGGTGAGGCCTGGCTAGGGACTTTGCTCCCCGGCGCTATGACAAGTCTAGATTGGTTACATGTGCGGGGAGCAGGCCAAAGGCCGGAATGGGGGTGTTGCTGCGGGGATCAGGGGGGTGGTGCGGGGGCTGCTGTCACTGTAGGGGGAAGAGGCTAATATGGGCGTAGGGACAACACAGGTAAAGGATGAAGATGCTCAAGGAAAAAGAGGGCATGGGAGGCGAAGATATATGGCATAACTAGGGGACAATGATTTCTCAGATATCTGGGAATGAAGGGCGACGACATCTGAGTGGAATGTTTCATCTCAGGGGAAGACTCAACCCACCTATCCTACAACTAAACACTAGACCAAGTGGAATATCCCACTTTGTCCGTGTCCCACACCCCTGGAACCCAACACATCATATAGTACCTATCGATCTAATAAAGTTGTTTTTTTTAATTCATATGGGAAAAGGTGTCACTAGGACACATTTGCATTCCCTAGGTCACCGCTCATACGATCAATTCGTTGATATATATCGTGACCAAAGGTCTTCCCATATAGCTGGTTAAGGAGATTTGCTACATACTGTGTTGGTGATTATATATTGAAATGATTGACGCCACAATGAGTGTGCTAACCTTTCTGAAATTATCCATTTTTCAGGATTTATATTTTTCGAGTTTTCGATCAATAATAACATGTAAGGAAATGTTGCCACAGTACACCGTCAAAATGCGTAATATGTCGATGGACACCGCAACGAGCGGAATTTGCTCGGTACCATTATAATTTAGGGGTGTGTTACGGCAAAGAACCTCAAATTTATGGTACCGGGCAAATTTCACTCGTTGCGGTGTTCATCAGCATATTACATTTTTTAGTAGTACCGAAAATTGACACTCAGGCAAAAGTCCTGGCACTCGGCAGCGACGCCGGATTCGTAAGTGTCCTGTGGCAAAATTTCCTAACATGTATGGTGGTTTAATTATTAGGACGAACAGATGATGAACGCGAGGTGGGATTTGGGAGAATTTGAGAAGTCGGCATCACAGCACTATTGTACTAATCATATGTATGAGTATAATATGTGACGAGCAGCACTATTAGACATTTAGACTCTGTTGCAATTGGCGGGCTGGAAGGCAACCACTGCCCTGTCGACGTCGTACTTGATGTGGTAGTTCATCTGCATGATGTTGCCGATGATGGACAAGCTCGGCGATTTCTGCACAACCCAGCAGAACACGTTTCGGTCCACCTTAGTGAAGTAATTCTCCAATGGCAGGGCCATGTCGGCACCGTCGAAGTGAAGTACCATCTTCGGGACGGCGCCGCCCAAGCCCAAGCCGCCGCCGGTGGTCGACGTCGTATGGAAGCACATCTTGTACCCATCCCCTGCCAGCCGCCCTAGGGAGGTTCGTCTGGTTCAGCATCGCCTTCTTCGCTTCCGAGTACGCCGGCTCCGACAGGAAAGTCAGCGTTGTGCCAGAATCGAACACCGTACCGTAGCCCCTTAGTCCCTGGGCCGCCAGTCTCTATGCCGCCGATGGAGATCCTCTGCAGATTGACGGAGTAGATGGTTCTCGTCGGCAGGAGCGGCGTGGTCTGGATGCCGGGGCCGGACATCACCGAGGCGGCGCCGAGCAGGAGAGGACTCTCCTTGGAGGTGTCCCTGTCGAGGCAGTACGAGAAGGCGCCGGCTTTGAGCTGCGACACGAGGGACAGCGAGCCGCGGCCGAGCCCGACGATGCCGGAGCTAGTGTCGCCGAACCCTCCGACATGTTGGTGCAGCCGAATCCGATGCCACGCACGGCGTCGCTGCCAAGCATGAAGGTCTCGCTCGCCAGGTAACCTTTTGTGTACTGCTGCGGATCAGTGGCAAGGCCGTAGGAGTACCTGTAGTCGCACTCAGAGCCTCCAGCGACGGCGCCGCCGCACATCGCGAACGACTGGGACTCCAGCGTACGGCAGAGGCCGCTTGAGCAGGGCAGCTTGGAGAAAGACGACGACTTGTTGGGGTAGTAGGAAGGGGTGTCCTGCGGCGTTCAATCCTTGCACACGCCGCATTTGAACCAGACGAGATCGCTGCCGGTGTCAGCCGCCGCCGACAGCTTCTGCGGCGGCGTGCCGATTGATAGCGTCATGTCGTAGCCGTAGCCGTCACTGTCCAGCTGCAGCGGGCTCTCCGCGCTCACACGCCCTGAAGCTGCTGCTGCTGCTGCTGCATCGAGCCGCGCAGCGAGCATTGACAGCCGCTGGTGGGAGCTGCGGGCGGCACGTGTGAAGTTGATGTGTTCATCCGTGCGGGTGAGGACACCACGGAAGCCTCGTCGGCGTTCAGTGTAAGCCCAGGGAGCAGCGAGTAGGGAGAAGATGACGAGCACGACGAGGAATATCTTGGCCGCCATATCTCAGCCTGGGCGTTCGGGTTTTACCCGAAATTTCGGGTCGGGTTTTTCGGGTTTTTTGTTCGGTCTTCGGGCTTCGGTCCTCGGGTTACCCGAGATACTATAGTTCGGTCTTCGGGTTCGGGTTTGGGTTCGGGTTTGTTCGGGTAAAACAAGAAAAGACCGAACAAAAAAACATTCAGCTTGCAGAGCACCAACATTAACAAGCGCAGACACTACAAAAGCCATTACTCAGGGATCAAGAGTTCAACCATTACTGTCCAGGAATCAAGATCAAGGTGACCATCCAAAAGAGCTAACATACCATTCAGCTTACATAGCAGCAGCTTTTTTTGCGACAAGAATAGCAGCAGCATTAAGACACTACAAAAGCAAAGCATGTTACAACACTCAGGCTATTCTCAGATCCTTGGGAATCCAGCTGAACATTGGCTGCTCCTTGCTTGCTTGCGCTTGGTAATGGAAATAGTTGTATCCACTAGACAGTGACAGCATGTCCTTTGCTTTCCCTGAAGAAAACAAGTAAGCAGTACATGTTTAGGCTCTAGTAAATACCAGGACCAACTAAAAGTATGACAGAGATAACAGGATCAAGTAAATACTAGGACATGTTCAGGCTCAAGTAAATACAGAGAACAGGTTTTCCAACCAAATTGCCACTACTGTCAGATAGTAAATAACTTATAATCCTAGATCCATACCATGTGAACACAGCATTGTAAATGTAGAGATTTGCTCTGACAAATGCATTCAGTCATTTAGATAAGTTATTAGTAAATACAAATGCATTCAGTCATTCAGCTAGCAACAGTCATTCAGGTCGTCCTTCTCATACTGCACTATTTGAACTGCTAACCAACCAGCTATCCAAATTGCTCAAAGGGATAATACATATGTTGTGATCTGATCGCATCAGGCAAACACAAGCCACGAATTGCTCAAAGCCCTTGCGCAATATTCCCAGCATCACTTGGCAGCCGCAAAAAAATAAAAAAAAAACACGTAGATTCGAGGCCACCAGATTGCAAATTGCAGCAATTACCTCTGCCACCAGATTGAATTTCTTCACAACTTGGTAACAAATTGCAGCTAGAGTGTATATGCTAACAATTCATTAATATTGACCAAATGAATAGTATTCTTTTAGAGTAGCTCCTGATGACTACCAAGTATTCTACAAAGTTACAGTGAGATGGGAAACATTGCATTACCTCTGCTACAGCAGCCACCAGACATTCACCACCATCTCCACTTCAGCTAGGAAATGTAGGTAGCGGTTGATTGTGAATCAGCCATGCGTTTACCTTTCCCATCATTATATTCTTCAATCAACTCTGAAATTGACATGAAACAATGAGTGCTTATTCCATGTACAGTACAAACAAAATGAAGAGACCAAAGTAGTCTAAATACCTCTCTCTAGTTCACCAAGCTGCTCCATGTCCTCCTGGATATTCATGGGAGTGGCTGTTCGCAACCAATCTTGAGTACAGACTAGTGCTTCCACCATGAAAGGAGTGAGAGAAGTCCTAAAGTCATCAAGTATGCGACCAGTTGCTGGTTTAATTTCTGTATGATATTCGTGGGAGTGGCCCATATCTGAACACTTGCTGGTTTAATTTCTGTATGATATGTTTGAGAGTACAAGTATATATGGTGGACCTTTCAACGAAAAACAATTCTATGGCACCTATCGAAGACTTGACATTTCTACATACAACATGAACATTCAAGTGTTGCCATCACCATGAAAAAAGAGTGGTCAAAATAGTAACTTAGTGGATGCCGGCGCATTCTCTCTGACCATGTTTATATCAGTTATCATGTGGAGAAAATTCGGAGCATGCCGGTTCGAATCTCTTTAGGATAATAGTAAATGAATTTTCATGGTGCTTGGTTCCTCCCGTTAATGTGTTTCCAACCGGTGCTAGCATTATTGCTTGTTAAAAACATTCTAGAAATGGCAGCATAATTGCTTGTTAAAACATTCTAGAATCCACCATCGTACTGGATAATCAGCATAATCAACATAATTGCTTGTCAAAATATCTAGAATCCGCGATTGCTTGTTAAAACATTCTAGCATAATCAGCATAAGAGGCACGGGCAGTACTGGATGGGCGACAAGTTATTAACCGGGCACCACTTCACGCCAAGATGTCAACAGGGACCCAATCCCCGAATCCCTGTGGGGGATGGAGGAGAATTAATCCCCACGGGGATTGATTTGGTAGAAATTTCATCCCCATCGGGGATTTCGGGGGACGAGGATGGTTCCCCGCCTCCGACCCCGATCCCCGCCGCCCGCCCGCGAAGGAGCAATGCAGCACCGCGAGCGAGGCCCATCTAAGAAGGCCTGTTAGCCCTGGAGTATATATACAAGCCAACCCTAATTCTCACCCCCACTCGGCCATCCCTATCACCATCTGCATCCGCTCCACTCCAGCGGCAGCGGGCGCCGCAAGCGAGTCCCGTCCGCCTTCTTGCGCCGCGAGAGTCCCGTCCGCCTTCCTTGCGCTTCATCTGCTCCACATCCTAGCACACGCCGAAGAGAAGGCCTCCACGCACGCAGCAGAGCCGAGCTCCCAGCCAGCATCCACATCTGCGCGCAGCTCCCCACCGGCAACTTCCTGTTGGTAATCTGTATAAAGGATCCATGTGAGAAGAACTAGCACTGATTTCCGATGAGTTTTTAGATTTGATTTTGCTCGCTGATTCAATTTTTGGCGGGGGGCGGGGGACGCCGCTCGGGGACGGGGATGGGGCGAAACTCACCCCTGACGTCGTTGACGGGGACGGGGACGGTGAAATTTTATCCCCCGGGGACGGGATGGGAGCCATCCTCCGATGGGGAATTCCCCATTGCCAAGTTGGACGTCACGTCTCTCCGAGCTCTAAGCAACGCAGCGAAGCTCGAGAGAGGGGGGTGCATACGCGAGCGGCCATCCACTTACTAGTCTACGATCACTACACTCCGGGTTATTTACTTATTTATTCAAGGTTCATTTATCTTTACATATTGTTTCTCCGTGTTCTAACTTCGTGTTGGGCCCGGATAGACGAAGAGAGGAGGCGATGAGAGGAGAGGCTGAGGTGAGGGATCAGGAGAGGGCTCGCTGAGCAAGCAAGGGCTGAGGCGGACAGAGACAAAACTTGAAAGCTCTCCTAGCAAACATCGCACGTATTGGAGGCGGTGTTGGCGAAGAGACGTCGTCGCAGATCTTCTTCGCTCCACCACCGGTCTTCGCTCCACCACCAGATCCTTATGTCACTCCCTGTGAGTTTCTCTACCTAAACTCCAAATATGTGTATATGAATGTGAATAGAAATGATGCGGAGTTCTGAATGCACCTTGAGATGTGCATATAGACATGCGATTGTCGGCCGCCGAGCCATTGTTTTGTTGTAGGTTTTGGAAACCCCTCCGTGCAGGGAGGTGTTGCCAAAATTTCTAACAATTTATCTTGCATTTTTTTTCAAGTTAATAGGATCTACCTTGAATTTTTTGTCTCACAAATGCAATCACTTCTTCCATGTGCGGGGTCAATCTCACTGGCGTCAAACCCAACTCCGGACCCCAGCCCGAATGGCCAAGCTCAAGACCTCGAGGCGAGTGGGACCCTTGGGAAGGGCGGTACATGCCTTGGCCATGAAATTTCCATGCTTGTGAACTTGTGGAAACATTGCTGTGAACTTGGCTGCCCTTGTGAACTTAGCCGTGAACTATATACACTTGATACCTATTGTGGATTTTATGTAATATATGTGCTATTGTGGAATATATATGTGATATGTGAGAATGATGTGATATGTGAGAAATCTATGATATATATATGTGATGTAAATGTGAGAAATACATGTTATAATAGAAAACAAAATTCAAAAAAAAAGTCTTTGACGTGAACATGAGGCCAGCTCATGGCAAATTGACCATATGTTTGCCATGATCTGGGGTAGGCTCATGGCAAAGAAGCCATAGCTTTGCCGTGAATGGCTAATGACAAAGGGTACTTCTTTCCCGTGAGCTAGGCCGTTAGGGCTCACGGAAAGGAGATAGAAGCGCCATTACGTTTATGTCCTTGCGGTAGGCCGTAACGGTGTGACTCACGGAAAGGCACCGTCACCGTAGCTCCCCTGCCCCCCCCCCCCGTCAACTCTTTTCGTGAGCCAAGGTGTACACGGAAAGGGCTAAGCCATGAACAACCTATTTGTCTCACGGGAAAGGCTTTCCCAGCGGGGAAAGGTCCTTTCCCATGAGCCGCCGCGCTCATATGGAAAACGATGCGAATCTGGTAGTGCAAACAGCTCGCCACCGCGAGCACGAATCCACGATTCAAGCCAGTGCTTGGCAGCAACGCTCATCGTTAGGAGATAGCCTGCCTTGTCAGGTGCCTCTTGGAACAGCACGTCAAGCACCTTCGGATGCGCCTCAAACATGACAGCCAGCCCTCTATTGATTCCAAGAACGGAGGTAACCCTTTGTTTGGACGGTCTGTATCGGCGTATACAGATCGTTCATTCAGACGCGGCAACATCGTCAGTGGCATGCGTTCATCCAGACGTCACTACCCAGACTCAGGCTCTTTGTCGAGTGTCAAAAACACTTTCGGCAAAGGCTACACACTCGGTAGAGCCTTTGCCGAGTGGTACACATGGCAAAGAGCACTCGACAAAAAAAAACATTTTTATGGAGGCCCCAACCGGCTAGCCACTGTCGTCGTCCACCAACTCCAATTTTTCAGTACTTTTCACGCATCATGTGCAATATTTTTCACGCATCATGTGCAGTATTTTTCTCTCACACAACACTAGTCTTATAACTACACTAGATTGTTATTTGTGTCTACGTTCCGTAATCGTTCCTCATATATTATACCAAGCCTAGTCTAAATTGTTTGTTTGAGGCCCTAAATAAATTTAAATCAAAAAGTTCTTAACTACAAAGATTTATAACTTTTTGAGATCTACAATTTTGATGTAGGAAGTTCTTTCATTTGAGGTCCTATGTAAAATTCAAATTTTAATTGTGAAAGATTAAGATGTAGTTTTGCATGATAAGATGATTTCAAATAAAAAAGTTGTGAATTACAAAGATTCATAACTTTTCGATATCTACACTTTTTATTCACGAAGTTTTTTCCATCCGAGGTTATTCTTTTCATTTAACAAAGTGTTAGCAACATTTTTTCTCATATCCTCTCATATTTTCTTGAAACTAGAACAAAGATTAATAACATTTACGAATCATGTTACCAAAACTTTGTCAAATGAACAAATGCCTAAAACTTTGTAAATCTCAAATAGATATGAAATTTTGTAGTAGAATGTTTTTTGGTTTGAATTCATCTTAATATGCAAAACTAGGTCGAATCTCTCAAATTTCAAATATGAAGAAATTTGAATTTTTGAAATGACCTCGGATAGGAAAACTTTCTAAATGAAAATTGTAGATCCCTTAAAAGTTATGAAACTTTGTAGTTTACAACGTTTTATTTGAATTAATTTAGGGACTCGAAAAAACTAATTTTAAAATTGTTTTGCCCTCTTTGAGTGCAAAAAAGAGACACTCGGCAAAAAAAAAGAGACCCTGAGCATTTTTTAGCATTTGCATTTTTGGGCACTCGGCAAAGCCTTCTTTGCCGAGTGTTTTTTTTTTGCCGTGTATTTTATGTTTGGCTCTCGACAAAGAGGCTCTTTGCCGAGTGCCCAAAAACACACTTAGCAAAGAGGTGGGCACTTTCGGCAAAGCCACGGATTCTGGTAGTGTGTACAACGTGGTCTGTGCCACGCCGATGGAGTGGCCTCTGAGCCTAAGGTGCAGCGACCGCTGCGTTTGGATCCTCGTCTGGATGTTGGTGTAGATGTCGAGCTGTTGTGTGGTGTCTAGGAGCGCGTAGGCTTTCTCCATCTAGTTCAGGTTCATGCATAGAACCATCAGGCAGTTGCAGTAAGGTATCTTCACCATGCCATGGGAGTTGTCCAGCGGTTCACTGGTTGCTCCCCTGAAAGATTCAGGGAGGAGCTCCTATCCACCAGGACCTTTGCTATATGGCACGGAGCGGCCATCACTAGCCTGCATTGTGAGAACAAGGATTTGGGAGGTTAGAAACCACACGTTATTGTTTTCGTACAAGAAGCTGAGGAAGCTATTTCTTAGATGACAAAGTACTGTAATACCCTTTAAAATCAGTTTCGGGTCCACATGTTTCTGGTTCTGGCCACAACTTAAGTTGCTCCCATCTGTTGTTGGTATTTCTTAGCGTAAGCAGATAAATCCCAAGCGCATAGAAAAGCACCGTTGTAGCACACCCGGAAGTATTCTAGCTAGCTACCAAGAGAAGGATTGAGAAGGTAGACTTGGGTAGTGAGGTTCTACTCCAGTCGTGATCCTAAGCCAAGGTACCTTCACCTTGGCAAGTTTACTTCAGGCACCGGATTGCACCTGGTCTGCCAGATGAAGTCGGCCTCCGGATCTAATCTGTAGCAGAACGTGGATAAGTACAAGTGACAAACAAGGTGGTCACCACTAGTCTAGTACCTCACTACCGTGGGCTACACAGCAAACGAGGGTGACTTATAGCTTAGACACTACGTCCACGCTAGTCACCACTACTCTAGTGTTGGCCAGAAACATCCATGTTTATTAGGAGTCCTCTAATAGAGCACCTGTGTTGACACCAAATTTTGGGCCAATGAAGAAAGATACGATTTTAGAACCAAAATCATGGTGAACAAGATTGTTGGCTCAAGAGAAAAGCTTTTTTTTCGAGAGGGAGAAAGAGATATCGACTAAGGTGACGTCACTAGGATCCGGCTAAAACCACGAAGATGGCGTAATCGGTTAGAAAGGCTTAGTGCAACGGTAGGATTATGATACGAATACTATGTAGCTAGTTGAGCCATGATGAGGCGATATGATGGACTGTAGTAAGAAAGGGAAGATTGGAGACCAAGTTATCTTCTGGTTAGAGTTTTTTGTTATTGGGTCGTATCATGTTAGGATTCATGTAGGCCTCAGTTATAAATATGCAAGCCCCGACTGTTGTATAAGATATACACACATTAATACAACAAACCGCTCCCGCCAATTGTCGTCATTACTTTCTTTAGCACTTTTCGTCAGCGATAGTGTTGCCGTTTGTCTCAATGGAATGATGCAATCAAATCGTCAAAAAATAGTTTTCTTACTCATCACAATTAGTGTTGTCATTAGTCTTGATGGAATGATGAATAAAATTCGTCACATATTAGTTATCGTACTGTTGGGTGATTGATCAACACAGCACTTTATTGATGATGATATGGTTTATAAAGCGGCCATTCAACGTGGCGATTACAAAGGATGTCGGGGGTATTTATAGGCCCCCGACTTAAATATCTAATACAAAAATTGCTAAGAATCGAAATGAACTTCTATAATCTATCTGTCTTGGCGAAGACGACCTTGTTGTCTTCGCGACGCCTTAAATTGAAATGCAATCTTCATCTTTGTTTTAGGATGTTTCTTTCCCCTTGAAGATGTTTTGATTGACTTCAGCGTAGCTTCTTGTTACTTGGAAGTTGATCTTGTAATTTTCTTAGCGAAGCCTCCTTGGTCATTTTCGCTGAATCCTTGATCTCGACCTTTCTCATCTTCTTGCTTTGTTATTTTTCTGCGAAGCTTGGTCTTGCGAAGACATACGTAATTGATATTCGTTTCCTAAAATTATCAAAGTGCGGGATAAAAGTTTGATTAGAAACCAAAGTTAGAACCCAACAGCAGCCCCTCGTGTAAAAGCCGACTTCAAAGGCATGAAACCCACGAACTTAAGTTTTTCACGAAAACTTTGTTTGAGCCACAAACGTCGTCCCGGACTTTGAAGTTGGGATTCAGTTTTTGATCGATATCATCTTCGCTTAAAGACTTCTCTCTTTCTTTTTTAAACGGCTAGTTTGACCGAAGGGGTCTATAAATAGCGAAGGACCCCCCATTTTCTTCATCTTTTCGAAGAGGGGCCACCTTTTGAAAAAAAATTTCCAGCGACATGAAGCCAACTTTCTTGCGAAGTTTGAACTTCTCATTTCGAGCGAAGTCCTTCGTTTTTCTTATTCAGGTATAGCTTTCTTCCAAAGTGTATTTCATTTTACGTTTTTCGGGCATTCGTAATGTTATTGTTTCCTTTAAACTAGAAATGGCCCTTGTCGACGATATTCGACTGATTCTCAAGATCAAGAAGTTGATGAAGAAGTTCACTCTCAACAAAATAATTCGGAGGAAGGACTTTCAGATGTTTCAGCTTCAGAATCCGAGTTGCTTCCTTATGATAGAATTTCACTTTCGTTTGGTCCGAGTAAGATGACAAACGAAGATTATGAGGAGATGGTGAAAAGCGGGATTTTGAAAGAAGGACAAGTACAAACCGGCGAGAACCAAAGCGAGAAAGTTCGAAGCCTAAACCGGACGAGTGCGTCGTGTTCAAGGATTTGTTTACAATGGGTCTTCGCATGCCACCTCAAAATTTCTTGGAACAAGTTTTTAAGAGATACAACATTGAGATGCACCATCTTACTCCTAATGCCATAGTGAAGCTATCTGTTTTCTTATGGGTTGTGCGAAGTCGAGCACATATCGACATAGATGCTTTACGCTCTCGTATGAGTTGCATACTCAATTTCGATCAAAAAAGATTGATCGGCGTCTGGTGAAGCTCTATTTCGGATGTTGCGGTTTTAAGACTGCCCAGGGGCGAGACAAATTTCTCCCTGAGAAGAACAAGTGGGCCGATGGCTGGTTCAATTATTGGTTTTATCATAAGGTTCCCATGGTCGAGGAAAATCGTGGCAAAAAAGGAATTGTTAAATCTTATCCCTTGGCTTCGCGTATGCACAGGGAGCGCTTCATATGCAAGCCTAAATTTTCTAAGTCTAAAAATTGTTCTGTGTGCCTGAAAGCTTTTAAGAGGGTAGTTTCTCAACAGTCAACTCGAGATCTTGTCGAAGAGTATATAGTCTTGGTGTTTGGCCGCTTCGACTTGGTTGGGATTTTCTTCGCTATCACACGAAGAAGATCGGGGATAAAGATTACATTTTCGGATAGAGAAAACCGTGATGCCTTCACACGGTTCAAGAGTGAAGAAGATTTTGTTGAAGATGTTGAAAAAGAGCCGTGGAGTTACTTGGAAAGTATCTCCATACTGAGAGGAAACTGATGGACGATATCATTGGCGAAGACTATGTGAGATTGAACCGGATTTTTGACCTTGCCCATATTACATACAAGGTTCGCCCTCCTCCTGCTTATGCGCGAGGAAAGAAGGATCAAGAAGAGCGAATATTTGAAAAAGAATTTGAAGAGAAAAAAGAGTGAAGTTTTGAAGTCTTCTTCTTCTGCAAAGATTGCAGCGAAGACTCCCTACTGCCCCTAGCAAGGCTGCCGCTTCCCGAAGCCTCGTAAAAAGAAAGCTAAGAAGGTGGTTGAAGATTTGCTTGATAACTTGGATTTGGTGATAGTGAAGCGATGCTCCTATTCTTGAGGGTTCCAAGTTTGGTACATCCCTTCGGGATTTGGAGGTGAGAGAGATCTGCGTGAGTTTTTCGGTTCTCTTGGATTGACCCCATCATTACCGACTCCACTTGCTGATCATTTACAAAATCTTGGTGATTTGCAGAAGTTGGGTACTTCGGGTGGTGGCAATGATGAGAACATTATTATGACGGAGGCCTCTCCCTACCGGGTACTACATCTCCCTCTTCGCCTAGACTTAGGGATCCAACACCCGGATTTCCAGTGAATTTAACCGATTTTTGTGATGAAAGCCATAGTTCCGATTTAGCTAAGTTAGCTAAACATATTCACATGAGTCACTTGATAGTGAATCCGTAAAATCCTTCCATAGATCAAAAGCGAAGTTTCTAAAGTGATTTGTGGATGAAGGTCTTTGAGATTCTTCTTGAAGTCATCGGCGGAACCTGTTTGAAGTCCCGCTTGAATTTCTTCTTTGAAAAGTCAAGCGGTATGACAAGCGAAGTTATTCTTGATTTGTGTGTTTTTTGAAATTTGTCTTTTTGTCTTTAATTTTCTCCTTTTGTAGATCCATCTTTGAAGGAGAAGGCCCATATTGCTATTGAAGTAATGAAGGAAAAGATTAAGAAGAAGGGAACGAGGACCGCTAGTTTTTCCTTTGATGATTTTGATGATGTTGTTGATGATCAAGCGAAGCCGATCAGCGGGCCGTTTATCGGAGTCGCCGATTGATGTTGAGGCTCGAGAGAAAGTCCCCCGCCCTTTGAAAGAGGGGGAGAAAGTTGGTAAGTTTCTTTACTCTATTTTGTTGCTTTTCTTTTTTTTTTTTTTTTTTTTTCGAGTTTTGTGGTTAACTTGTTCTTTCTATTTTGTTTTAGCTCATTTTTTCCCTCGATGCTTCAACCTCAACCAAATAGAAAGTTGTTGATGTTGGGTCGATGAAGGATGTTGTGGAAGACTAACCGACTCCGCAGGTGGCTACTGATGCACAGGAGTTTTCTCCTGAGGCTGTGTCTAAATCAATTGAAAATACTTTGAAGTTTTGCCTTGACGGTGGAGTCAATTTGGATTCTTTCAAGTTTATTGGAGTGGGAGTGGATAAGCTTCGGGTGCTCCCCAGGAAGCCTGAGAAACAATTGTCGAAGTGCATCGATGATGCTTTTTCCGTTCGATCTTTGAAGGGGAGCTAGCCGATCTTTGGCTTAAACTTGATGTGTAAGGTACATCTCTTTGTTTTTCGTTTCATGCGGAGTTTATTACTTATGTTTTATTTACGATAAAAATCCTCTTTTTTTTTATTTATGTTATAGGGTGCTCTTGTTCAGCGTGGGCTGAGAAAATCTCTCGAAGACAGTGCCACTGCACTTGCAGTCCGAGAGAAGTCTTTGTTGAGGGAAATTTTAACATTGAAAACTCAACTTGTAGCTAAGGAGGTGGAAAGAGGCCAGGCCGCAGATGAGTGGCACAAAATTGATTGTTTATACCACAAGGCTTCGGATACTATTAAGGAAAAAGATGTTGAACTTGCTAAGGCAAAGTCTACTATTGAAATTCTCAAGAGAGAAAAGGCCTCTTTGGAGAAGAAGAAGTTTGAGAATGATGAACTTATGCAGCGAAGATTTACTAGGACTTGGGAGTTATGCAAACAGGCCTATGAGAAATGGGGTGTGACTCCTGAAGATCCATGTTGGGAACTTGGTGAAACCGACCCCTTCTTGGTGGCTTTGTAGACAATATGAAGATCTTGGTGTTGTTGTGCAAGCTGCTGGCGACATTAGTGTGATGTATTCCACTAGAGCACTCTTGCATATGATGAAAGAAGCCAACGACCTGTTGTATGATGCCTTATTTGGTCCTTCATTCAAATTCCCTGGTGATGCCATCAACGAGATTTCCCCTCGTACTCATTTGCTTTGCAAGAAATTCTTTAATGAGTCTTGGTGTAAGTGTGGTCGTGATCATTGCTTAGACAAAGTTAAGGAGAAGCTAAAGAAGGTATTTTTTTTACTTGCTTGTTCTTTTGTGTTTTAAGTTTTTTTGGTTATTTTTAGTTTTGCTTTGCATTCGACTTTTATTTTTAATGACTTGAATTCGATATCTTATGGGAAGAAGAGAACTTTAAGAAGCGGGAGATGGAAGAAGAAAGGAGGGTTCGCGAGGAGGAGGAGAAAAGTCAAAATGATGTTAGTGAGCGGAGGGCTTTATTCTATGGATTAGTTTTTATTTTCTTTGTTTTGTGAGATGAGAGAGAGAAAAACATGGTGGTATAAACAGTTGTATATTTGTTAAGTTGTGGATTTGTTTACCGTTTATGTTATGCTCTTTGTAAATTGCGAGGTTACTTATTATTGCGAAGATGAAATGTGTTGATGATGCTTTTATCGATTTTTTACTTTGGAATATCCCCGCGCAGGTTCCTCAAGCGAAGCCTGCGCGCAGGATATTGCCCCTTTTTTTTGCCCCTTATGATTGCGAAGGGCGATTTTATTTTTGAAGCTTCGGATTTTTTGGAGTATTGTGAGGTTTCTTTGGTAACACCGATGTTGATGTTTTTGTGGATAAGTGCCTTGGGAAATCTCTTTGCGAAGACTTCTTATAGGATGCCTAGAGTTGTTGATTTCAAAGTGCGTGAGGATGTGTATTGTTTGTGTAATCTAGCTACTCTTTGTTTTTAAGCTTATTTGTTCTTACTCCTTTTTTAATCTTGCTCGAGTGCATCCCCGGGCTTTGTCTTTGAGGATAGTCTTGAAGATATTGCGGACAAAATAATCAACGAAGTTGTTGATGAAATTTTGAGTGAGGCGGCAACTAGTGTTGCCTCTCTCAAGAATTTTGAGTGTTTGTATATTGTGCGTTTTGTGTTGTATGTAATCTTTGAATAAATGTTTTGTATGATGATGTAAATCGAGACAAATGTTCTTGTTTAATATATTGACATTTTCCATGTATTATAAGTTTAAGTAAGATTGGAAATTTTGTTTTGAAACCAAATATTCTTCTTAGAGAATTTTTGAAAACGTCGTCCCCTTCTTTGTTTTGCGAAGTCGCGGCGAGAACTTCGATTTGAAGTGAAACATTCTCCTTAGAGAATTTTGAAAACGTCATCCCCTTCTTTTTGTGAAGTAGGAGCGAGAACTTCAACTTGAAGTGAAATATTCTCCTTAGAGAATTTTTGAAAACGCCGTCCCCTTCTTTTTTTTGCGAAGTGGGAGCGAGAACTTCCATTTGAAGTGAAATATTCTCCTTAGAGAATTTTGAAAATGTCGCCCCTTCTTTTTTTGCGAAGTAGGAGCGAGAACTTCAATTTGAAGTTAAACATTCTCCTTAGAGAATTTCGTAGGTAATAATTTTAGTTTTGTACTTAAATTATACCTACTTTTCAATTTTGTGAAAACTTTTAGTCGATGCTAAAGCATTTTGCTTTTTCGACTTTGTGGTAAATGGAGAGAATGTAAAAGAATGCACAAGTTGGGGAAACTACTTTCTCATTTATACTTGATATGAGAATTTACAATAGAGTGCCTCGTTAAAAACCACTCACCCTACGAAGGGTTTCCCGAGTGGAAAAAAGAGTGCGACTCTTGACTAAAATTGTAAAATGTTTCTAAGAAAAGCTGAAACTAGCTTGCTTATTTACAAAAAATTCGAAAGTGAAAAAGATCTAAGGGTAATATTTGCGAAGATCTCTAATGTTCCAAGTATGACTTAGCTCTTCTCCCTTGAGATTCTCCAAGTGGTAGGAGCCTTGCACTGTTGGTCTTCGTTTTGATGAAGGGGCCTTCCCATTTCTGTTGAAATTTTCCCACCGTATCTTCGTTTCTTTTTTTCTCTTGAGCACGAGGTCTCCTCGTTGTAGTTCTCTTTTTACCACTTTCTTGTTATACCATTTGCTTGTTTCTTCTTGATATTTTTCGAGATTCATCAGCTTGGTTTCTTTCTCCTTCGAGTAAATCTTTGCTTGTTTTCTAATCATCTTCGCTTGTTATCTCTAGATTTGTTCTTGGGCCTTTGAATTGAATTTCTTCTAGAGTCATTGCTTCATCTCCATATAATAGCTTGAAAGGTGTAAACTTTGTTGATCTAGAGATAGTCGTGTTGTGGCTCCAAACAATCCTTGGTAATTCTTGACCCATTTTCCCTTTGGCAATCCCACTAGGTTCTTCGAGATTCCTACACATATTATGCCATTTGCTCTTTTAACTACACCATTTGATTGAGGATATCCGACCGATGCGAAGCAAAGTTGGATCCCCTGACTTTCACAATAGCCTCTCAAGTCTTTTTGCCAAACCGAAGTTTCATTATCCAAAGTAATGTGCCTTGGTACTCCGAATCTGCAAATTTGTTGTTGAAGACATATTTGTAATTGGCTTCGCTTCTATCCATTTTGTGAAATATTCAACTCCAACAACTGCGTATTGATAGTTGCTTTGAGCTGTGGGGAGCTTCCCAATTATGTCTATTCCCCATCTTGCAAGTGGCCAAGTCGGTTATATGTGTTGGATTTGGATTTGCCGGAGCATTTGTCTTGTTTGCAGAGATTTGACAATTATGACATGTTTTCACTATTTCTTTGCTATCTTTTATCCATTTGTTGGCCAATAGAACCCTTGTCCAAATGCTTTTTCGCTATGGCTCTTGGGCCTACATGATTTCCACATATTCCACTATGTATTTCTTGTAGCAGTTCCTTGCCTTCTTCGCTTGAGATGCATTTGAGTAGTGGTTCACAAATGCCATGCTTGAAAAGTTGATTATTGATGAGCTTGTAATTTCTTATTTTGTGTTTCATCCTTGTTTCTTGACTTTCGCTTTTCGCTCATAAAATCCTCTTAGGAAGGCTATTATTTATGATCTCCAATCTTCGCTTTCAATGATATGGATGTTCCTTGGTTCTTCAAGTTTTCGCTTTCACCGAAGATTCCGAGAGTATTTGATAAAATACATCCGGTGGTAATTTGACTTTTTTGGTTTGCCGCTTTTTACGATTTCGTTTGCTTCTTCGTTATTTGTTCTTGAAATGCTTCGCGACTTTGTGAATCCTTGAAGTGTTTTTCTTGATCTCTCGACACTTTGCAAATACTTCGCTAATTCGGGATCTTTTGCCTTGTAGTTTTTCTCGACATGGCCTGCGGCGACACGAGAATCTGTTTTGATTAGGATTTTTTGTACTCCCATAGCTCTTGCTTTTGCGAAGCCCCAACAATCTTTGCTTCATACTCCCGCGATGTTGTTTGTGCATCGAAATTCTGTTTTGATTAGTCTGTGCTTCATAGCTCTTGCTGCGGAGCCCCATGCCCCATCACAATTCATAGTCCATTCTTGACACGATAAGGTCCATTCTTGATGGTCTTTTTGGTCTTATTTGTTTGTTCTTTGGTGTCCAATCCGAGATAAAAAATCGCCAACACTTGAGATTTTTTTGCTATTCTTTTTTTCAAACTCGATGAAGTATTGTGATATTTCAGCCGCCCATTTGCCAAGTCTTCGGAAGATTTACATCTTTGGAGTACATCTTTGAGTGGTTGATTTGTTGGGATTCTTACTTTGTGTGCCCGTAAATAATGCTTCAATTTTCTTGTTGCCATGAGCCGCTGCGTGTGCTATCTTTTCGATTCTCGAATAGAACGACTTTGACCCAAATAAGGCTTCGGAGACAAAGTAAATTGGCTCTTGTTTCTTTGCATGATCTTTCTCTATTTCTTGCACCAATATCGCACTTACGACTTTCTCGATGCCGATATGTAAAGGAGCAATTCTTGATTTGGATTTGGAGTTGTTAGTGTTCTTTGGATTTGATAGATACTTCTTTATCTCTTCAAATGCCTTTTGTTGCTCTTCTCCCCATGTGAAGTTTGTTTTTGCTCCTTTGAGTGCTTGGAAAATTGGGAAGCTTTTTTCTGCTGACTTTGATATGAATCTATTCAGTGGAAGCCAGTCTTCTGTTAGCTTTTGAATGTCTTTGATGTTCTTTAGAACTTCGTTTGCATAATTGCTTTTATCTTTTCTCGGATTTGGATCAATGCCTTTTCTTTGAAACTATGCATCCAAGGATCTTGCCTTTTTGTACTCCAAATTTGCACTTCTCGGGGTTGAGTTTGAGATTTGACTTTCTTAAGTTCTCAAATGTTTGCTTCAAATCTTTTATAGGGTCTTCGCACTTCTTACTTTTTACTATTATGTCATCAACATATGCCAAGAGGTTGTCTCCAATTTGATCTTTTAGAGCCCCGAAGTCATTTTGATGAAGCTTGACCCGGCATTACGAAGCCCCTCTCGCCACTCTTTGGAAGCAAGTAGGTTCCAAATGGTGTGATAAAACTTATTTTTCTTCATCTTCTTTCTTCATGTAAATTTGGTGATATCCTGAGAAGCAGTCGAGGAAGCTTAACATTTCACTTCCTGCAGCTTGGTCAACTAGTGTGTCAATTCTTGGTAGTGGAAAGTTATCTTTTGGACAAGCTTTGTTGAGATCTGTGAAATCAATGCACATTCTCTATTTTCCATTGCTTTTCTTTACCATCACAATGTTTGCTAGCCATGTTGTAAATTGGACTTCTCTTATGACCTTCGCATCAAGTAGCCTTTGAACTTCAGCCTTCGCGGCTATTGTTCTATCTTCGGAAATCTTTCTTAACTTTTGCTTCTTCGGCTTGTAGCTTGGATCGATATTCAAGCGATGTTCAATGATATCCCCGCTAACTCCTTCCAAGTCTTTTTGCTGACCAAGCGAAGACATCTTGATTGTTTCACAAAAAGCATATCAGTTGTTCCTCTTCTTTTTTGCTAGATTTGCCCCGATGATGACTTTCTTATTTGTTACCATTGGATCAAGTAAAACTTCCTTGGTCTCTGTCTTGGAACAGGTCTTCGCCTTCTTTTGTGACTTCGCATTTTCTCGTCTCCTCCTCTTCTTCTTCAATTTCTTCAATGGCTAGTATATTTCTTTGAGCTGGAGTTGAGTCCTTTTCAATGTTCCTTGCTTCTGTTTGGTTTCCATGGATTGAAATTGGTCCATTTATCTTTGGAACTTTCATACACAAGTATGAGTAGTTAATCACTGCTTCGAAGATATTCAGGCTTCCTCTTCCAAATATTGCATTGTACTGGCTATGCATCTCAACAACATCAAATGCTACTTGCTCTGTTCTTGCTTTGTTTGGAGTTTTGAAAGAGACTGGTAGCACGATTCTTCCGATGGAGTTTATCCTTTTGCCCCTGAAGCCAACTAGTGGGTACTCTGCTCTGCCCAGATCTTGTTTATTGATTTGCATTGCGTCTAAAGTTGATGCGAAGAGTATATCTGCGGAGCTTCCTCCATCCACCAGAATTTTTGTGACATCCCGACCATCTATGTTTGCTTCTATGACCATAGCATCCATATGTGGATAATCTTTGAGTTTCATGTCTTGCTCTCGTAAAGATAATTGGTTAGTGTGACCATCTTGTTTTCTTGTAAGGACCCTCCATTGAAATTGCATTGACTCTTCGAAAGTAGTTCCTTCTTTCATTGTTTGTTGAGTGTTCAATATTGTTGCCTCCGCTGATTGTCATTATCCTTCCTCTACTTGCCGTTGATACAGCTAGGGAGCCGCTGTTTTGAACATTTGGTGCATTATTGGCTACTGAAGCTTCGGGGTTTGTGTTTTGTAGCTGTCCCCATTGTGGCGGAGCCACTGCCAAAGGTTGACAATTGTATATTGTAGGAGGCCCTGGTAGTGCTTGCTGGTTGTAAGTTGGATCATAATAGGCTTGATTGTGCGAAGTGTTTGCTTGAGATAAGAAGTTGACTGATCTTTGATTCTCCATTGCTTTGTTCTCTTGTTGCAATTGCTCTATGCTTTTCTTTGCCATGGGGTACATCTTGGAAGTGTGACCAGCCCCTTTGCCGTGAATGATGCAGTACATTTCTTCGGGCTTTAGAATTCTTCTTTCTCCAAATCTTGCTTGATTGAAGCCTCCTCTCTGGTTATTATTGAAGTTCCTGTTGTTATATTAACTTCGCTAGTTGTTACGTGCTGAATGTTGTCTCCGCTTTGTTCATTGTTGATTTGATTTATGCGAAGTGGTGGCTGGTACTGGTATTGGTATGTTCTTTGCTCAAAGTTTTGTGATTTGTATTGATTGTTTAGCTTCGCTTGGTTTCTTTGAGCATTTTCTTCTTCGGTCTTTTTCCTGAAATCATCGTCTGACCTTGCATACTTTTGAAATTCTTCATACGGTTGGGCCTTGATTTTTGGTCTTTCTCTCTTGAGATGCGAAGACAATTGTCCGGCTCTAAGGCCTCGATTGCAAAGCAATGATTACGACTTCGTCGATATGTGCGGAATTTGGGTCTTCATTTGGATGAATCTTTTGTAATATTGAATTATTGGCTCTTTTGGATCTTGCTTGATATCGAACAAGTCATCGCTTGTTAAGTCACGTGTCTTTGGAATCCATTGAAATCAACCACAAGGTTGTCCCTGAGTTGTTCGACTTTTGAGAGATCTTGGTTTGAGCGAAGCATACCATTTCGAGCTGGCCCTTTCATTGCCATGATAAGTGCCTTTGCTAGTGTCTTGTCATCTCCTCGCTCCCGATTCTACGGTTGCTTCAAAACTCATTAAAAATTGTCTTGGGTCCATCAAGCCTTCGTATGTGGGTATGATGTCGAATTTGAAACCTTTTGGCCATTTTGCCGTTTGTAGGTCGATTGATAGTGGAGATTCTGGGTCTATTGTGACTATTGCCTTTTCATTGACCTGACTTGTTTTGTTTCACTTGTGATGATCACTTCGCTGTCTTGAACATTGAGTTCTTCATTCAATTGTTTCAGCTCTGCTTCAGCTTCCTCTATCCTTTGTTTGAACGTCTTTTCCACGGTTCGGCTTTGCGGGCTTCGAGTTCTTTTTTTCTTTTCGATTAGTTCTTCTAATTATTGCAACTTCCTTGCTTCTTCGCTCTCGGCTTTCTTGAGGAGTGATTTCTTTGGAAATATTGTCTTCGCTTGTTCTTGGTACTTCGTTCTCTGTCGTTACTTCCTCGGCGACACTTGCCGTCCTGTTCTTGGGAGGTCTTCCCATGATTTCTTGATGGCCGTGGGATAGATCGTTGCTCACACAAACGGTGGGCGCCAGATGTTGGGTGATTGATCAACACAACACTTTATTGATGATGATATGATTTACAAAGGGGCCATTCAACGTGGCGATTACAAAGGATGTCAGGGGGTATTTATAGGCCCCCCTGACTTCGTATCTGTTGTTGACACCTATTATAGCATAATATTAAAAGTCAACTAAATATGAAATAAGGGCATAAAATGAATATCAACATAGACTAGGGGTATTACTAACATAATTCCACGAGCTTTGGTGATTTATATCTTTTCAAGGACTTAACAGAAAAATGCAGAGAAGAATAGAGAAAGTTCTAGAATAAACATCCCAAACGATGACAAGACTTGGCCGTGAAGTAAATCAACCCGAAAAGTGGACTAAAACATTCTAGAAAGTACCAGAGAACACCAGAAGGAACCAGAGGTCGAGGAGAGGCAGGCCCCTGGCGGCCACCAGGCCCATTTAGGCCGGCTGCCAGGTGGGTCCCACCTATCATCCTCCCCTTTCTATGGCGGTTTACCACCGACATTGAGGTTGTATCTACACCGTTGCCAAGGTCGGTTTGATCCAAGGGTTATCATTCATCGCCAAGGCCTATATAAGAAGACCCCCTGACCCCAGGGTGAAACCCTAACTCATTATAATTCATTCTACTTCATTATCTCTCCGCTGTAGAGGTATCCCAAAGTAAGGATAGCCTCTCTCTAAGAGATTAGTGAATTAGAAGAAGATTAGAAGAGGATTAGCTATGTAATTAGAACTAGATTAGCCATGTAATTAGAAGTAGATTAGATCTAACTTAGATCTAATCAAGACTAAAGGAGAGTTGACTATACTTTGGTTCTGGATATGTCTTCAGAGTATGGTATGTCTTATATCTTCTCTACAGGATTTATGCTTTAATATTTATCTTTTCTTTACTATATGCTTTCTTTATATGGTTAAGTATAGTTGTTATATTATTGCATGGGATCTCCGCTCGTATTGAGGGCTCTAGTTATTCATGGTAGCTAGAGTAGTAATCTATAGTATAGATATGGTGTCTAGGCTATAGGTTACCCGAGATTGCGCCCAATCCACGGTTAGTTGTGGTAGTCGGGGGGGTGACAGACTCTGTAAGGCTGTGTAATCCACCACGTTCGGATTGGTGTTTTTCGTGAGAGCTTTTGGCAACCTTCTCCCAACTACTTTCTTCCCAGTCTTCTTCGAGTTGGGACGGACTTCTTTGCTCAGAAGTGTAATAGTGTAATTGCTATCATAGAACCTTAGTAATAGAGAAGTGCGTAGGAACCTTGATCTCTCTTTGACTTCTTGATTAGTTTAGGTATTTTATTATTTTAGGTTTAGATAATAATTATTCTTTGACATTTACCCCCTCACTGTAGTTTAGTGGTTTGCTAAGTTAGTAGATACATGATTGTGATTTATTAGATTCTCTAGCCAAAGCTTCCCCTGTGGATACGATACTCTAGAATACTCATCCTAGGGAAAAGCTACAATGGTAGGTGTTTACGTGGCGCTTGCGAGAATCCTTCATATTCTTTTAGCACTTAACAAATGCTAACAAGCTTTTTTGGCGCCATTGCCGGGAAGCAATTGGCCTAAAGATTCTAGTAATGATCATGATGTCTGCTAATTTAGTGTATCACTAGCTTTAGTAGGATTACCCTTATTCTGTTGAGTTGTGGAACAGACGGGACAAAAGATGTCGTTGCGATCTTAGGACAAGATTCCACGAGAAAGATTGAAGAACCCAGTGGTGCCTCGATCATTCAAGATTCATCAACATTGGAACCCCTGCCATTTCAAAGGTATGTATTCAAATTTATATTATTCTAACCATTTATAGATTGAAGAAGTCGCCGTCACAAGAATTCAATGCACACATCTCAAGTGACGTACATAAAAGCCGCACATCATGGTAAGTATGATTAAAAGGTGAGATAGTCTTGACTATAAATTAACTAAGTAGTTAGCATTTAATTTATTGCATTGCATTGCATGTATTTTTTTTTGATCAACTCACGCATTCACTCCGCTTTTAGTCTATGTTTTCTCATAAGTAGATCCATTGCATGTTTAATTCCTTGCATACATTCATGTAGTTTGCATCTGAAAAAAAAAAAAAAAAAAACCTCACCTTGATCATGCTAATCTTTTGTCTCTATTTGATAAATCTCTATAGTGCTTTCATGCTACCTTTATCTACTATAGTATGTTTTGGTTTGGGAATGCTTTGCTATTCGCGAATAGGGTGTTTCCAAAGGCATTTAAATTAAGCGTGGTGCTTAGGTTAAATAGCCTTCCTTAATTGAATTAGACATGGAGTCTAGTCCGGTTATTGAACTAAAAATTGCTTGTGTAGACATTGGATATTTTGTTGGACTAACCCCTACAGAAAATTCTCAAATCCAATTCGGGTAAGTCAAGAGATGAACTCGGATCGGAGATGAAGCAAGGCATATGATGAACTCCAACCTTGTGCAAAAGACACAGCTCATTCATCATTAATGGAAGAAAGCGTAAGTATTAAATCATTTACTCAGTATTTTTCTACAAGTTACCTTTGCCTTGATCCACATGCTAGAGTGCAGCCACAAACAACATGTGTATAAAACATGAATAAATAAAATCTGTGCTAAGAATAATCAAGGAACCATCTTTTTGTTAGCATAGATTGGATCATATGAACTTGGACAACAACCCTTACTTCAACCATGTTGTATATTCCCTCGGGTATGTGTCCACTAACGTTGTGCTGGGGAAAGGATCTGTGCTATGTCTATTCAATAAAGAAGAGTGTCACACAACATGATATAAAAGAAAAAGCTCTCACCAAAAAAAGAAGTGGATGGACAAAGCAACAGGGTCATAAGAACATCAAAGACGAGGTAAGTGAATATAAATCTCATATTTGTATATAGCTTGTCTTATGTTCTCTTTTAAAATAAAAATAAAAAAATCTGAAAGCAGATGAAAGCTCATGCTAAAGAAAACAACAATAACATGTTCCTAGGACAAGTTCCCTTCGGGTATTTTTGGTCACTAACCTTGCGAAACAAAGGATGAACAATGTCTAAGGACATGGTGGCGCAACACACGATTAGAGACGGTCCAGCATTCACAAGTCTTTGAGTGACGTGAAAGCTCAAGCATGGGGAAGAAGGTCGACTCCTCTAAAGATCATCGACATTACTCTTTCTCTACTCAAGCTTCCATCACTCCGACATGCTAGTTTGCAATCCCTTTTACTCACAATTACTTTATCTCTCTAAAGTTTGAATGGTTAATAGATGTCATGCATAAAAATCAAACTTAAGATTTCATAAAATTTCCCACTAGAGAGAAAAAAATAATAGTGAGCTTATGCTAATTAAAATATCCAACCAAACTTTGACTAGCATAAAAGCAACCTTTAGCTTCATGACAATTCTACCCTTGTTTGAAATTACTTGTATATTCCTTTGGCTATATGTTGTCAACTAATATTGCAGAAATAAAATCATGAGAGGAGCAAAAGGTTCAAGCACAATTTAAAGGAAAGAAAGAAAGGATGATACAATAAAGGAGACAAGTGAGGAGCAAGATACACAAGAGGCCAAAGAAGGAAAGCTTCGAAAGCGTAAGAAAAAGGACCACCACAAGGTGTTAATATTTGTCACACTCCAATAATAAGGTAACATCTTGAGGTAAGTTGTCATTAATTAAGCTTTATCTTAATTATGGCTTGTTCATAAATAAAGAACTAAACATGTTAGAATAACAACCTTGCTTGATCTAGCTTATTAGCTCAACATGTTTTGTTTCTTTAGTTGTTCCTACTACCACTCTCTTATGCTTATAGTCCTAATCTTGTAAGCCTAATGTTGCTTACCTTGTTTAGAAGAACATAATCATAATCATGCTTTTTGGTGTTTAGATAAGAAAACCTTCCAAGAGTCAATGAGCTTGATTTGATCTGTTGAATGTTTTAATCACAAACAATCATGCTCAATCTTCTGATCTTGTCACCCAAGTTAGGTTTAAGAAAAGTGTATAATAAATGAACTATATCTTGTTTGATGTGCTTATGGTTAGAGAAGAATGAATAAAGTTTTGGTTCTGTTGGTGTTTTCCCACCTTGGGGCCCATGCACTTGATCTCTACCTTGTCTTTGCAAGCGGGACATACTTCGAGCACAACGTGGAGGAGTATCTTACTCTCTCAAAATTCTATAAGGAAATGTCTGAACCACAAAGCATGCACACTAAACAAGATGTTGCTTGCTTCCACTGTTAAAAGCTTCATTTCAAATCATGAGACAAGCAAGCAACATGAGTCTTTGCCATCCTCGAGAGATCATCATCTCGGGAGACGCAGATCACCAAGATCGAGATGATATACTTGAGGAGTGAGTAAGGTGAGAAGTCTTGTTCGAGAAGACTTAAAACATTGAACCCTCGCCGAAAGGTAACTCGGTAGTTATCCATATTTAATTATTAGCATTGTGCATCTCAAATTACATATCATATTTATCTTTTTGCATCTTGCATTAGCATTTTTATTTCCTTACATTGCATAATCATTTTTCTTTAGCATATTTAAATTTTTACATTAGCATTGCATTGAAAATTTCTCAAGCCCCATGTGAATAATCTTATGGCGTATAACAACCCATAAGGATATTCACCGTGGTGGCACAAAAAAAATAAATATGCATTCATCTAGTTGCATTTGCATCATAATTCTTTGCATACATACAAAATTATAAAACTCTAAAAATAATTAGAAGAAAAATCTTGCTGAAGTTCTATACGGAATAATCATGATTCATTTTGAAAATCTTTAGACGCATGAAGCTTATGTGGCAAACCACTAACGCTTAATCAAGTTCCACTAGCTTTCTTGTCTATTTGAGTTCAGCAGGATTTAAAGGGAGAAAAGACATGATAGGCCGACTTCATCGTCACTATCTACCTCAACTTCCACAACCCCGACACTCCAATCCGGCTTGGGGAGAGCACCCCGGTTATCACGATAAGTATCTCTACTACTATATTTATATTATTATTATTAGCTAATATTTTGGTTTGCTTAGTTTGTTAAGAGTATAATTCATAAAATTGTTTAAAGAGTTTTTAGTAGAGTGTGATCTTTAAAGTGTGAATATAAATAAATAAATAAGAGTGTACAAGAAGTTTTTCTTTTCCATCAACATAAAATAATCTCTGAAGATAAATCTCATGCATGGAGATGATGAATAGTTGCTCCGCCGTAATTCCTTTTCAAGTACCTAGCTTTCAAGCTTAATTTACCTTAAACCTGAAACCTATGGGTTGCAAATTGCTTGCTCTAAGGTCTAGGTAATTGACGGATATGATATATGAGAGTCTGAGCTGCTATTGATCTTACTCCTAGTGATACTAGATTTCGGAGATTTATTTTAAAAATTTAAAAGTGCACATGATAAGTTCTGTGTGACAAAGTGTTGAACCTCCTATCACAGCCATATATGTATACTTCCTAGATTAAGAAAACCTTTTGACATATATAGGCTGCTTGCTTTGCATTGAGTTTGTTCAATCTTTGTTGACCCTTAGAAACTTATCATGTTGATCATGTACACTCCACTTTATTCCTCTATATCCACTCTACTTATCCATCATATATATATATCACTATCACTTCACTCTAGCCAACAAAAATGTTCTATTCCTATTAGGAGAGAGCAACTAAAAATATTTCCTACCCATTCATTGCTAGCTAATATCTTACAAAAGCTCCATTGCATTTATTTATCTCTCACAAATATTGCAAAAGAGATTTGGGTTGTAGACTATTCTTTTTTTTAAAAAAAGGGGAGATGAAAAATGGACAAAAGTCCTACGGGCGAGTAGAGCCTACCTCCCTAAGAAAAAGAAAAAGAGAAAATAGAGATGAAAAATGAACAAGTGTTCGAGGGCGAGTAGAGCCCACATCTCTAAAATAAAGATGAAAAATGGACAAGTGCCCGAGGGTGAGTAGAACCCACATCTTTATAGAGAGGAAATAACAGACAAAAGTCTAGGACCAGCAGAGTCCACCTCTCTAAAATAAAGAAAAAGCTACAGCCCAGATTCTCTACAAAAATTCAAAAAGAGAGATAATTCCTTAAGGAGCATAAGTAAGATATTCCTCATCTATTTATTCTACTTTATTATATTCTCTATATTTTATCCACCATACACATGCACCACTTGATCGGTGTGATTTGTAACTTTGGATCCATTGCTTGAATTTACAATATATGTTTAGTAAGTTTAGTTTTCTCCTACCTATGAACTCCACATATAAGCTTTAGATATAGGATGAGAGAAAAGAAAGTATAGAGTGCTATTGCCTAAGCCAAAAAATATTACATCTTATGAGAGACAGGAAACATTACTTTCTTACCTAAGAGAGGATCCACAAATACCACAAATGAGAGACTAGAGAGTGTCACACGAGAACTTTGAGTTTTATTTTGAAAAACCGCAAAACTCGGATGACAGTTGAACAAAGAGTTTGAGATATGGTGCTTGACTTGATTGTTCTATCTTTCAATTACCCAAGATTTCAAGAAAAAGCTATAAGCTCCATGGTTAAAGGTAATACGAGTAAGTCAAAAATTTATTCTTATATGGAGAGAAATTTTGTTTGAAAGCATGTGTACTTTTGAGGTGTGAAAGCGTTGTAGCAACTCCTGATCCATTGCTAAGTTTGGCTTTGCTAGGGACTAGCAAAGGGTAAGCTTGGGGGAACTTGTTGACACCTATTATAGCATAATATTAAAAGTCAACTAAATATGAAATAAGGGTATAAAATGAATATCAACATAGACTAGGGGTATTACTAACATAATTCCACGAGCTTTGGTGATTTATATCTTTTCAAGGACTTAACAGATAAATGCAGAGAAGAATGGAGAAAGTTCCAGAATAAACATCCCAAACAATGACAAGACTTGGCCGTGAAGTAAATCAACCCGAAAAGTGGACTAAAACATTCTAGAAAGTACCAGAGAACACCAGAAGGAACCAGAGGTCGAGGAGAGGCAGGCCCCTGGCGGCCACCAGGTGGGTCCCACCTGTCATCCTCCCCTTTCTATGGCGGTTTACCACCGACATTGAGGTTGTATCTACACCGTTGCCAAGGTCGGTTTGATCCAAGGGCTATCATTCATCGCCAAGGCCTATATAAGAAGACCCCCTGACCCCAAGGTGAAACCCTAACTCATTCTAATTCATTCTACTTCATTATCTCTCAGCTGTAGAGGTATCCCAAAGTAAGGATAACCTCTCTCTAAGAGATTAGTGAATTAGAAGAAGATTAGAAGAGGATTAGCTATGTAATTAGAACTAGATTAGCCATGTAATTAGAAGTAGATTAGATCTAACTTAGATCTAATCAAGACTAAAGGAGAGTTGACTATACTTTGGTTCTGGATATGTCTTCAGAGTATGGTATGTCTTATATCTTCTCTACAAGATTTATGCTTTAATATTTATCTTTTCTATTACTATATGCTTTCTTTATATGGTTAAGTATAGTTGTTATATTATTGCATGGGATCTCCGCTCGTATTGAGGGCTCTAGTTATTCATGGTAACTAGAGTAGTAATCTATAGTATAGATATGGTGTCTAGGCTATAGGTTACCTGAGATTGCGCCCAATCCTACGGTTAGTTGTGGTAGCCCCAGGGGTGACAGCTCTGTAAGGTCTCTGTAATCCACCACGTTCGGATTGGTGTTTTCGTAGAGCTTTTGGCAACCTTCTCCCAACTACTTTCTTCCTAGTCTTCTTCTAGAGTTGGGACGGACTTGCTGCTCCGAAGTGTAATAGTGTAGTTGCTATCATAGAACCTTAGTAATAGAGAAGTGCATAGGAACCTTGATCTCTCTTTGACTTCTTGATTAGTTTAGGTATTTTATTATTTTAGGTTTAGATAATAATTATCCTTTGACATTTACCCCCCTCACTATAGTTTAGTGGTTTGCTAAGTTAGTAGATACATGATTGTGATTTATTAGATTCTCTAGCCAAAGCTTCCCTGTGGATACGATACTCTAGAATACTTATCCTAGGGAAAAGCTACAATGGTAGGTGTTCTGTGCGCATGCGAGAATCCTTCATATTCTTTTAGCACTTAACAAATGCTAACATCACGTACAAAAATTGCTAAGAATCCCGAAATGAACTTCTATAATCTATCTGTCTTGGCGAAGACGACCTCGTTGTCTTCGCGACGCCTTAAATTGAAATGAAATCTTCATCTTTGTTTTAGGATGTTTCTTTCCCCGCGAAGATGTTTTAGTTGACTTCGCGTAGCTTCTTGTTACTTGGAAGTTGATCTTGTAAGTTCTTAGCGAAGCCTCCTTGGTCATTTTCGCTTGAATCCTTGATCTCGACCTTTCTCATCTTCTTGCTTTGTTATTTTCCTGCGAAGCTTGGTCTTCGAACACTTACTGTAATTGATATTCGTTTCCTGAAATTATCAAAGTGCGGGACGAAAGTTTGATTAGAAACCAAAGTTAGAACCCAACACGCATACACATCACGGCTAAGCGCCACCGTTTGTCTCGATAGAATGATGAATAAAATTTGTCATAGATTAATTTTCATACTCATCACAATACAGTCTTGCCGTTGGTCTCGATGGAATGATGAATTCAATTGGTCATAGCTTGGTTTTCATACTCATCACAGATAGTGTTTCCTTTTGCCTCACTAGAGTGATGAATTCAATTCGTCACAGATTAGTTTTCTCACTCGTCACAAAACAAGCTATGACGAATAATTTTAATGCCTTCTATGACGATGAATGCTTAATACCTTCTATGATGAATATTTAATCGTTTCTATGGTGAAAGTGTAATCGTTATGTGACGAGGCGATAATCCTTTACGTGATCAATCTTTTATCGTTTCTATGACGAATAATTTTAGTTTCTATGATGAATGTACAATCCTATCGGTGACGAATCTTTAATCATTTCTATGACGATTAATTTTGTTTTCCGTGATGATTGTGTAGTCCTATCTGTGACGAACCTTTAATCATTTCTATGACAAATGTTAACCTCTTCTCGTGATGAATTGGTAATTATTTACGTGACGAATGTGTAATTGCATCTCGTGATGATTTCATTACCTTTCCATGACAAATAGTGGTTTGTTTCCATGACGGAAGTACATTGGTTTGAATGACGAATCAAAATTCTTTACGTGATGAAAATGGAAACCAATAATAGTCCGCCGTGTGGCGAAACAAAACGTGACATGTCGGATGCCACATTAGCTACTACGTCACCGCCACATCAGCATGACAAACGGCGCCGCTTAACGGCAGGTTATGACAAACTAGTGATGAATGAAAATCGTCACAGTCCGCTAATGGCGTTGTCTGGAGCACCGGCAGTTCGACGACAGTGACGAAAACTACAACGTCACAGATTGGAAACTACATCTATGACGACACCATTTTTGTCGTTGATTGCACGCGTCTATGAAAAAAGGTCAGCTCGTCACTAATTGCAATATGTGACATCCAATAGATGACGAATGTGTTTTCATCATAAGGTCATCACAAAAGAAACTTAGTGACAAATTTGACGTTTTCAGTAACAAAAGTAGGACATTATTGGTGTGAACAATATACCTACTAGTGCCACTAGGTAGCCATCCTTGTAGTGTTGTCCCTCTATGGTGATGAGCCATGGCTACCCTACTAGGTAGCCCATCCCTTCCTCACAACAGAGGTGCACCTATCCACACCGCTACATAGGGACCATAGCCGCACAGGGACTACAGCCCATCAGTAAGGTTACCCAGACTGCATGTCCCATCACTACACCAAAGCCAGGGTGTGGGTTCATAGTGCCACAGCTAAACCAAGAGCATGAGTCCTTAGCTGTGTGGCCAGGCTAGGGACTTAGCTCCCCAACGCCGTGACTAGGCCAGATCGGCGACAGGTGCGGGGAACGGGTCGAGGGGCAGTGCGACGGTTGCAGTCATTGTTGGGGAAGATGAGGCTAATACGGGTGTAGGGACAACACGGGGTAAAGGATGAAGATGCTTGCGGAAGAAGAGGGTTGGATATGGCATATCCAGGGGACAAGGTGATAGCCGGATATCTAGGAATGAAAAGGGATGGCATCTGAGTGGAATGTTCCATCTCGGCGGCAATCTCAACCCACCTATCCTACAACCAAGCACTAGACCATGTGGGATATCCCACTTTGTCCCTGTCACAGACCCCTCAAACCAAACACATCCTAAAGTACCAATCAATCTAATAAGATTGTCTTTTTTTAATTCATGTGGGAAAAGGTGTCACTAGGACACGTTTGTATTCTCTAGGTCACCTCCTATATATTGAAATGATTGCTGTGTTTGCTGGTTAAGGAGTTTTACTACATACTGTCTGTTGTGGTGATCATATATTGAAATGATTGCCGCCAGAATGAGTGTGCTATCCTTTCTCAACTCGTCCATTTTTCGGAATTTTACTTTTTGAGTTTTCGACCAATAATAACATGTATGGTGGTTTTATTATTAGGATGAAAGGAGCGCGCGTGGTGGGACGAGGGATCAAGAATTCGAGAAGTCCGCATCACAGCATGATTGTACTAATCATATGTATAAGAATAACATGTGACGAGGAGCACTATTAGACATTTAGACACTCTCGCAATTGGCGGGCTGGAAGGCAACCACTGCCTTGTCCACGTCGTACTTGATGTGGTAGTTCATCTGCATGATGTTGCCGATGACGGAGAAGCTCGGCGATTTCAGCACAATCCAGCAAATCACGTCTCGGTCCACCTTAGTGAAGTAATTCTCTAATGGCAGGGCCATGTCGGCGCCGTCGAAGTGAAGTACCATCTTGGGGACGGCGCCGCCCAAGCCCAAGCCCAAGCCGCCGCCGGCGGTCGACGTCGTATGGAAGCACATCTTGTACCCATCCCTGCCAGCCGCCCTAGGGAGGTTCGTCTGGTTCAGCATCGCCTTCTTCGCTTGCGAGTACGCCGGCTCCGACAGGAAAGTCAGCGTTGTGCCAGAATCGAACAACGTACCATAGCCCTTAGTCCCTGGGCCGCGAGTCTCTACGGCGCCGATCGAGATCCTCTGCAGGTTGACGGAGTAGTAGGGGCTCGTCGGCAGGAGCGGCGTGGTCTGGATGCCGGGGCCGGACATGACCGCGGCAGCGCCGAACAGGAGAGGACACTGCTTGGAGGTGTCCCTATTGAGGCAGTACGAGAAGGCGCCGGCTTTGAGCTGCGACACGAGGGACAGTGAGCCGCGGCCGAGCCCGACGAGGCCGGAGCTTGTGCCGTATTGCCCCTCTGACATGTTGGTGCAGCCGAATCCGATGCCGCGCACGGCGTCGCTGCCGAGCGTGAACGTCTCCGACCCGAGGACGCCCTTGGTGTAGTGGTGGGGATCGTCGGCGATGCCGTAAGAGTACGTGTAGTCGCACTCTCCATTGCCCCCAGCCGTGCCGCAGCCAGATCCCACGTCACTGCAGAGGCGATCGGAGCACGGCAGCTTGGAGAAAGACGACGACTTGTTGGGGTAGTAGGAAGGGAGCCCTGCGGCGTGCACTCCTTGCACGCGCCGCACTTGACCCAGACGAGGTCGCTGCGGTGTCAGCCGCCGCCGACAGCTTCTGCGGCGGCGTGCCGATCGATAGCGTCATGTCGTAGCCGTAGCCGTCACTGTCGAGCTGCAGCGGCGTCTGCGCGCTCACGCGCCCTGATGCAGCTGCTGCATCGAGCCGCGCAGCGAGCATTGACAGCCGCTGGTGGGAGGTGCGGATGGCGCGTGTGAAGTTGATGTGTTGATCGGTGCGGGTCAGGACACCACGGTAGCCTCGTCGGCGTTCAGTGTAAGCCCAAGGTGCAGCGAGTAGGGAGAAGATGACGAGCACGATGAGCAATATCTTGGCCGCCATATCTGAACAGTTGCCGGTTTAATTTCTGTAGGATATGTTTGAGGGCTATGCAGTAGTACAAGTATATATGGTGGACCTTTCAAAGACAAAAGAAGTCTATGGCGCCTACCGAAGACTTGACATTTCAACAGCATGAACATTCACGTTGCCGTCGCCATTACAAAAGAGTGGTCTAAACAAAAGCTGAGTGGACGCCGGCGCACTCTCTCTGACCATGTTTATATCAATTATCATGTGGAGAAAATTCGGTGCATGCATGTTCGAACTTCATTAGGATAATACTAAGTGAATTTTTATGGTGCTGAATGGTTCCTCCGGTTAATGAGTTTCCAACCGGTGCTAGCTTTATTGCCTGTTAAAACATTCTAGAATCCACGAACGGCTCTCCGTCAACTTGGCAACGGGTACAAACCCGATGGATACTAACCATCCATACCCGTACCCGCCAAATCAAATCCGTACCCGTCGGGTTACCTATGAAAGCATATGGATACTGATTTCATTCCATACCCGTACCCGACGGGTAGTTTTTACCCAACGGGTAATCCATACCCGAGTTCATACCCGAGTTCAGCCTACTAAATGCTTATCTGGGCCAATTTTCTTGGGCCATATATATACTAAGTGCTTATCTGGGCCAATTTTCTTGGGTCATATGTTTAGTTGCGCTGAAATTGTAGAGGCCAACAATCCATTTGTGCGGGTATTTTTTACCCATGGGTACACGGGTATGGATACTACACTTCCATGCCCGTACTGCCATACCCGCTGGATACCAGATTGTATCCAATAATATATCCATGGATATCAAATGCGTTCCATACCCACCACTTTATCGGGTAAAACTCATCGGGTTTTCGGGTTTCGGGTACCCATTGACATCTTGAGCTCTCCGCCACCACGAGCACGAAGCCACGACTCTAGCTAGTGCTTGGCAGCAATGCTCGTCGTCAGGAGACAACCTGCCTTGTCAGCACTACATGAAACACCTACTGTAGAGGCGGATGGCGATGCTCTATAGGGGCGGTTCTTCCGGCCACCCCTAAACAACCGTTCCTACAGTGATTTCACAGTAGGGGCAGTTGGTGTATGAGCCGCTCCTGCAGGTGCCTAATGGAACGACACGTCGAGCACCTTCGGATGCGCCTCCAATATGACAGCCAGGCCTCTGTCCTGAGGTGTTCTTCCCCGCCTCCCTGTTGATTCCCGGAATTGGCGGTCGGTCCGTAACGTATACATCGTTCATCTAGACGTGCAACGTGGTCCGGGCCGCGCGTTCGTCCAGACGTGCAACGTGGTCAGTGTCGCGCCGATGCAGAGGCCTCCGAGCTGCTCTGTGGTGTCCAGGAGCGTGCAGGCTTTCTCCATCTGGTTGCATCAGGCAGTTGCAGCAGGGCGAAATCCGAGGCGGGTACGAAACTAAAAAATGAGGCCTACTAGCTTGAATAAAGTTGAACGAAAATAAAATCTATGATGATATCTGCCAACCTGATTTAAACTTTATAGACCGATTTGTAGAAGACATGGCTTCAATCATTGAACATTTTTTCAGGAAGCAGGTGAAAAGATCCACCCACTACGGCATTGTGATTGCATTGTGACTGTGAATGGATTGTGTAAAAAAGAAAGATCAAATGATATCTTCAAGGCTTGAGCACCTCGCTTCGGTCTTGGTGCCTCACTCGTTGTTAGGCCAGTCTCAATGGGAGTTTCACGGTGTTTCATGCACACTAAATACAGCGTCACATCAGCAAAATTTCACTTTTTGCATGAAACTCCTAGGAGAGAGAAGGAAAGAGTTTCACCATGGTGAAACCTTTGGCACAGTTTTACATGCGTTGGAAACAGTGTGAAACCCCCATTGAGACACAAATAGTGTTTCACCATAGAACTATGCAATTAAATCATGCAATGAGAGAGAGTTTGTGGGACCCTTTAGCCTATGAAACTGTGCAATGAAACTATACATTGAGAGAGATGCCTATTTCATGTCAAAGTTTCGTATCTTGAAAAACCGGGAGGTGAAACTCTCTATTGAGACTGGCCTTATCGGTCACGCTCACCACTGGGACGCTTGATCGCTCACGATACGTTATACGTACGTGGCTGGCGACCGATAGGGTATCAACTATATGGATATGGCCATAGGAGACTTTGGACAGTGGAGACTAACAACGTTTCGTGGGAAACAAAGGACGACCAGTGCCTAGCGGCCGGCTGCGCAATCATTTCTTATTCGACTACGCCGCTGCCGTGAGTGAAGCTGCTGCTGTGCTTAGCTATTGTTTCGGTGTCCCTTTCCCACCAGACAATTATCTTTTATTTAGGCTCGCCAACACTAATTAAGGATCGCCAATACTAGTTCCACTACCGGAATCTAAGGCTTTGCCGAGTGCGCACTAAGCACACAACAAAAAAAAAACACTCAACGAAGACTGCTTTACCAAGTGTCAAAAAAGGGCAAAAAAACACTTGAAAAAGAGTCTCTTTGTCGAGTGCGTTTTTAGCACTCGGCGAAAACCGTTTTTGAAATTCGTTTTTGAGGCCCTAAACGAATTCCAATAAAAAATTATCAACTACAAAGATTAATAGCTTTTTCGAGATCTACACTTTTTCGTTTAGGAAGTTTTTCCATCGGAGGTCATTTGAAAATTCAAATTTATTTATATTTTAAAATTTAAATTTTGGAAACAACCTCTGATGGAAAAGCTTTCTAAATAAAAATTGTAGATCTCAAGAAAAATCTAAAACAATATAGTTGATAATTTTTTTATTTGAATTAATCTTGTGATGCAAAAACTGCGTTTGAATCTGTCGAAATTGAAATTCAAATTTTTTTCAGACGACCTCAGATGAAAAACTTCCTAAATAAAAATTATAGATCTTAAAAAGTTATGAAACTTTGTAGTTGATAACTTTTAATTTGAAATGGGTTAGAGCCTCAAACAAGCCGTTTAAACTCAGTTTATTACAATATATGAGGAACTAATATAAAATCTTGACTCAAATGAAAGAGTAGTGCAGTGGTATAGCACAAGACACACAAGTGGGAGGCTAAAGTTAGAATCCCACCGGCCGCATATCCATGAAAATTGCCGGAAAAATGTCACTTGGATTTGGGATGGGTCACTGCTAACCGGTGGAGGCCCCCTCAAAAATTATTCTGGGGGCTCCTCCCTGGTCATGCGGAGGAACCAGAGTTGGTCATGCGGAGGAACCAGAGTTGTGCTGCTCCTGTACGGTGAAAAGCAATGTACTGAACATATTCCTCTAGGCCGATGTCTTAGCTGCAACATGAACAACATCTCCATCTTCATAATCCATGTCAGTCGCTCCATCATATGTTGGTAGGTTCAGGCAGACTGCATACTGCTTGTACGACATAGTAGGTGTAGGCGACGCGAGTACAGGTGGACCGATGATCCGTAGGCGTGGTGCCGCGGGTGGTGCCATCTGCACCTGGTCCGTCACCGGTGCTACCATGATGCCGGCAGCTGGAGGTGATGGCACCAGGGGTGCACATGCCGATGTCGTAGCTGCGTTTGGATCTGCAATTTGCTGGGTGATTATCTACGCCCTTGAGGACGACTATGGAACGTTGAGCAGGAATTGCAGATTGATCTTGCCGTCGGGGTGCTGCAAGTTGACTGCATTGTCGATAGTAGCGCTCGTGGAGGCGTCGTCGTCCTCTATTTGTGGCGGTGCTCGTGGTAGGCACGACGTTGCTGGTGGTGGTGCCCTTGGGTGCTTCGTCGTTGTCCTTGGTGTTGGCGCCCATTAGGGCGTCGTTGCCATCGCTGGCGCCCATGGTAGAGGTGTCGCCGTGTGTCATCGTGGCGATGTCGTGAGACGTGGTGGGGCATAGATGTGGCAAGTAGAGCAGGGGGATCGGCGCGGGGGTTCTCCATGTGGCGATGGCGAGCCTCAATTGAGTCGAAGCGGCGGTCGATCTTCTCGAAGTTCTCCTCGAGCAGCATCTTGAGGGTGATGAAGACCTCGTACATCTCGGAATCCATTGGTGGGAGGTCGAGGAATGAGCTGGTCTCGAGTATACCACTGTCATAGCCGGATGATCTCCGATGGTTGTGGTGGCGCATGGGCGGTTGGTGGCGCGCTGGGGGCAGCGCACGAGCAGAAGTAGGAGGCCGCGGCTAGGAGGCAAGAGCTGGATGAAATATTTTCTTTGATTTATTCAAAACCAAGAGTTTACATCTCCCTATCATTTGTAGTCCCTAGTGCACTTGCAAACTAAGAAATCTCTATGGGTTTGTTTGGATGTTGGTATTGGAGGGGTTAGAATTTAATTGGCTACAATACCAAATCAGGCTAGCTTTGGCACTGGATTACAATATGAAATCTTTTGTTTGGATGCCATGGAATTACCACTTGGAATCTAATGAGATGGCAAATACCAATTTTTGTTTGGATGAGTATAAACAAAAATTGAATTGACGCATTCCTCCCCACCAACCCCTATCCTCGTCGCCGGCGGTGGCCATACACCCGGCCCCATCTCTTGGTTGCGCCTCCCGCCGGCTCCATCCCCTACTTGACGCTGCCTTCCATTGTGCCGAGGAAGAAGATGGTTTGCTTCCCATCGGAGCTGAGGAAGATCAATGTGTGCCCCCCATCGGAGTTGAGGAAGAAGATGGTGAAGGGACCTGAATTGAGGAAGAAGAGAGCGAGGATTTGGCCGAACCTCGACAATAGGGGAAGCTCGACCACGACTAGGGGTGCAGACCTCGATGGACGGCGGGGTTGCTTGACCTCTCGCCATCGCGGGTAGATCTTGCCTTCGGCCGCCATCACAGATAAATAAAAGATCGGGGGGGGGGGGGGTGCAAACAGAAGGGGGTTTGGTCATGGCCTCGGGTCGCACGGAGGGCTGGCGTCTCCTTCATCCTCCCTGTTCGGATCTTGAAGAGCAGCGGGGAGGATGGGGGTAGGAGGATGGATGGAGCTTGAAGAAGGCAACATCTCAGGCGAGGGGGCTCCATGCTCCGGTGAGGACGGACTGCGAGAGGGCTTGCGCTGGGGATGACGAACGATGAGGGAAGGACTCCTGTTTCTTTTGTGAGCAAGAACAAAGTGTTACGCGTGGGGAAGATTCACGCGAATACAGAGGGGGAGCGCTCGGTATTGCGGGCAAGGCTGAGCAGGCGGGCCAAATGTCATGTGACATTGGAGCTCGTTTCCACTTCCCAGTACCAAAGCCATCCAAACAAAGGAATTCCCAGCACCAAAGCCATCCAAACAACGGAATTGGAGGTATTTAATACCAATGCCAAAGTCTAGGACTGAATATCTACATCTAAACGGGCTATAAAGGTTTGCTTATAGATTGGAATACCTGTTACAAAGCAAAATCTTATTTAGTTTTCTATTACGAAATTTCCTTATAGATCATAATATCCATTTACAAAGCAAATCTTATTTTTATTTCCTAATATGACACAAACTCCTTATTTCCTATTCTTTTATTTCCTAATTTTATTGAAGAGGGATTGACGATGATGGCGGCGTCGGCGCTGCCATTCTTCTCCTGCGGCGTGGGGCACCCTAGGCCCCCTTGGGCTAGGCCGTATTTGAGCTGTGATAGACTGGAGAATTGTCTATCCCCTCCTGCAAACATAGATAGAAACTTTTAATTATATTCAAAATGTATGGTTTAAATAGAGTTATAGACAAGTAAAAGTGTGATAAATAATTAAATCTGTACCCGTTAAAATGAAATATCATACCCAGGGGCAAGCCTGCAAGACCAGAGGCCATGGTAGTGTGTAGTTGAAAATCAAACTTGTATCACGACTATAGAGCTCCTGCGGTAACAACCATAGCGCCATGGTATTTATGTCCATAGAGAAGAGCCACCTCTTGTTGTAGCTACTGTCGTAATCGCCTCTACGTGAATATGCTGACAAGATGGCAAACGCAGTGCCGTCAGTGATGACGTCCACCATGGTGCTCCACTTCATATCCCTGCAATTCTTCATGCAGACCGAGAGACCGCGTGTTGCCTCTGACAAGTTAGCGATGCTGCGCTCCAGCACCCACTCGCCCCTGCCATGGACCTGGCGGAACAACTGTAGCTCCTCACCGCGGACGTGGACGATGCTAGTCGGACCAAGGCCGACGCCATGGACAATGGTGAATGTCGACGTATGGGGATTTTCTAGCTTGTTGAGGCCGATGGGCAGACTGACTTTGGAGAACACCAAGTTAGTGCTGTCAATGGCTATGATGCAACCCATGTTGAAGCCCAGGTACAGGGATCCATCCATGCGGCCTGCCACGTGCCCACTAGTACACATGCCTATGATGCAGGGAAATAGGTCATTGTCCGACGTATTGAGGAAGCGACGATCCCCACAGTTTGCTGTGGAGAATACACATGCCTTATTAAGATCGTCATCGTCTCTGCTGATGAGCCATCGGCACCGATAGAGGACCCTGAAATTTGATATGGAGATGTTACCGTCGTCACCGTTGAGCAGAAAGGCGTCTATAAGTGTGCCGTGGCTGTAGATCCCGTGCTTGCTCGGGTGAAGCTTCTGGATTCGCCGGTGTTGGTGTGTCAATGGGTCGTAGACAATGAGGATTGGCACGCATGTAAACGCTGTGCTCACGCCGAAAAGGACGAGGCCACCGTGGCAGTCGGCGACGTACCAACCCCAGTCCTTCTCGAGGAAGTCGACGTTGAAGCGGTGGCAGTTGATATGCGACGAGGAGGGCACGAAGCGAGAATTATCCCCGCGGCTTGGCTTGTGGTACTGGCCGACGACGGTGGGAGGGTGGAGGGAGGTAGCGAGGTGGAGGAACGTGCGGCCTTCGTCGGCACCGTCGTTGGTGACCACACGGCGCCACCACTTGCAGGCGCACGCCGCGCGGATGAGCCAGATCGGGGAGTCGAGGCAGAGGAGGATCCGCCAGAGCAGGTCATCCGAAACGTCATGGATACTCCTCGCGTGGTCCGTCTCCTTCCAGTCCTTGCGCCGCCGCCGACGTTGCTCTGCCTCCATAGACGCAGGCGCACTGGAGAATCTAAAACCCTAACGTCGCGGCCGATCCGCTAGAGCTGCGGCATGAACCGGTCCATATATGCAGCCGTGATGAGAACTTTGGACCCGCCTGTCTGTCTTGGATATCTGGCGGTGGTTGCGTTATGCGCGCCTGTACAATTGATTAGTACTGTATATAGTATTACATACTCTTTTTTGTGAAAATAGTAGTAGTAGATAGATAGTAAAATAAATACACTGTACAAATTTTATTCTGAGAATACAAACTGAGAGTTACAGCAATCAAAGTTTGAGGATTACTCATGATGAATAAGGGGGTTGAGTACAAAATCCAGAGAAAAATAGAGAACGACAGTGTCACACGAGCAATATGGACCTATCCCCCGGAGACGACATCAGGCTAATTGGGGCTCAAGGAGGGGGCGGCACCGCTGCACAAGCCGGGCCTCTCGCCCTGCCCTAGGCGTGCACTACTACAGAATCGTTCATCACTACCGCCGGTATCACTGCCGAAATTTAGTCCACCAGCAGCGATGAACCGCACCCGGTAGTGATGAACCGTTCAGACGCGGGACGACCAGAAACTACACGGGCTCGACTAAATCCGGCAGTGAAGACTCAGATCACCACCGGGTTGAATCGTTCCCCGGCAGTGGTATTAATGGACACAGATCACTCGCGGGTTTGAATTAGAACCGAAAGCGATTTAAAGATTGACACAACCGGGCTGAATTAGAACCGATAGCGATTAACTTGGGAGGGGAAGCAAAATACAATAACAAGGAACAGTAAAACAAACAACAGAAACAGATCAAATTAACAAACGACTGATCCATTAACAAACAACACAAACCAAATTAAACTGTCATAGAAAACAACTGATATAATAAATTAACATAAAAAAAGCGGCTGGCCTAATTAAGCCGCCTTCTTCTTGGCCTTCTTGGCCTTCTTCGCCGCCCGCCTGGCCTTCTTCCTGGCGGCCAACTCCATCTCCTCCAGTTTGGCCGGTATCCCCTCAACGAGGTTATCGGCCAAGTACTCGATCTGGAGGCCGATGATGGACTTCTCCTCCAAGTGGTGATTCACCGTTGGCAGGCCAACTTGGTCGGCCAGGCTATTGAGCTTGTTGCGGGCGGCGCTGATGATGAGGACATCGCTCCATCAGATACAATTCCTATCACTAATTCGACACCAAGTTCATTAGAAGGACCAATGACAAGGGCTCGTGCACGCCACTTGAATTACGAGGTGCGTTCGTTCCTTATGTTACATACTAATATTCAAGAGGATGGGATGCTACTAAAGTCTTGTGATGTCTTATTGCTTAGGAATATGGGACCAGCTCAATTTCCATCGGACGGGCTTTGGTTTACAGAAAGCACAAAGAGCTTCATGTCTTGATACGCCATCGACATCAAGTCAACCATCGCTTACTCCAATTTCCAGCTCTACACCAAGTTCTCACTCAAGCAACAAACGTTTACATGCACAAGACAGAGTTCACATGACAACAACTCCAACTTCGTGTACAAAACTGTACCAACCTGTACAGTTGCGTGAAGCATGGCATACATGATTGGAAAGCCTCTGAAGTCTACTTTCTAACCCAACAAACGGAGCATCGTTTCGACTTCCCACTAAAGAGTTATGAAGGTTTTAGTGAATGCTGCACAGAAGCTCACTAGACGCGCCAGAACTTGAAGAGACTTCATGGAAGCTGAAGCATTTGGTCTTCCACGTGCACATATGGTGGCCTGCGCCCATAGCCTTCTAGGGGACTTGTTTTCTACTACATATATCATCTATGTACTGCTACAATACTTGGGTTTTGCTTAGATTGAATCTGCACACTTGTTTGTGAGATTTTCGCCATTGTACCGGACCGACTAGGCTGCTACTTTGGTTTGTGAGACCCCAAATTGCAAATTCAGTTTGCCTTTACCAGTTCTTGCTCGTGTTCTCGAATCGCTTGCAGGGACTAGCCTTCTTGGCGAGGTCATCCGGGTTTTGTGCTCGGTTGATAACCATTGGAGCAGTGGTGTTGTGATTGCAAGGAAATCGATCTTCTCGGTCGGAGCCCTTGGATCATCTACGCCGTGATCTCCACAATTCGACTTATCAACTACCTATCGGAAGATTGGGCCTCAATTCCCCATTATCTGGTATCAAATTTCAGGTTTACCGCTAGGTATTATTCCACTTTTCCTAAAGAAGTGCACTTCCCACTAAAGAAGAAGAAGAGAGAAACGAAAAAAGAAAGAGAAAGAAGAAGCAATCGGTTCATTTCAGCTTTGTGTTTGGTGCTTGGTCCTTTCTTTTATCCTGTTTCCCTAGGTCTGTTGATCACGTCAAGGACCAGCAACTGTGACTTGGATTTGGATTTCGATTCAACATTGCAGTTCTGTTAACAATATTTGCTAATCCTTGCTACATATTGAGCCTTCCAAGCTCCACCTTTCTCTGTCCGAGTTGACTTTTCCTTGCAATCTGCCCACGCTCGAGGATTGATCACGAACCAGCCACCGGGTGACCGCCCCTGCTGCGTTGGTAAGAGCACTTGCAAGCACGTGGTAAGGTGCTTGAGTGTGAGTGATTCCACTTCAACTACCCCCATAGTTGATAGGATTAATCCCTTGTTATTATTCTTTGTTCACTAATCATGTCAGGTGCTGGCCCTACTGATTTTAGTGATTGCGTGTCGAAGGATGAACTCACCAATATTCTACAAGAACAACATAACACCCAAATGCAGCTCCTTCAGAACATTCAGACAAGCATTGCAAACCTTACCACTCGTGTCGACCATCTTGAACAGCAGCCCGAAGAGTCCATCCATGGAGATGAAGAGGATGATGATGCTAGTCATGCTGGGCACGATGGAGATAGACACAATGACGGACGTGACCAACATCGACACCACCGCCGCCGCCGAGGTATGGGAGGTAACAATGATCCTTATTCTAAGGTTAAATTTGTCATTCCTTCTTTTGATGGATCATATGATGGAGATGCTTATCTTGATTGGGAGATGGTTGTTGAGCAAAAATTTAACACCCATATGGTTCCAGAGATTCATAGAGTTCGTCTTTCTACTTGTGAGTTTACTGGATATGCTATTTTGTGGTGGAATGAACTTGTTAATTCTGGTTTGGAACCTAACACTTGGGATAGATTAAAAAGAGCTATGCGTGGTAGATTCCTTCCTACAACTTATAAACGTGATTTGAAAAAGAAATTGCAGCGACTAAATCAAGGAAATAAATCTGTCCAAGAATACTATCAAGAACTGCAAATTACCATGCTTCGTTGTGATGTACAGGAGCGCGATGAGGATAGAATGATTCGTTTCCACTCAGGTTTACGCCGCGAAATTCAGGACATTGTCGATTATAAGGATTATAATACAACCAATCGATTGCTCCATCTTGCTTTGTTGGCTGAAAAAGAACTGCAGGGTCGCCAGCACGCTTCAAGGAGCACCTTTGGGACTTCTTCGACTACACGACCCACTTCGGGGCAAGCCAAAACTGCCCCATTCTCAGATCGTACACGTACAGCAACCCCATCTTCATCACCACGTGTAGCAGAGGTGAGTAAATCTATAGTTTTGCAGGCACCTGCCACGTCCTCTTCTTCGTCCGCTTCCACGGGACGTGGAAGACCTATTCAGTGTCACCGATGCCAAGGCTTGGGACATGTCAAGAAGGACTGCCCAAGTCAGCGAGCGTACATTGCAACCGACGATGGAGGGTATGTTAGTGCTAGTGATGTTGAAGATGAAGTTGTTCTCTCCACTAATCATGCAGCCCATGATGATGATGAGGCCGCGGAAGACATGGGAAATGAAGTTTTGGGTGCCGCTGCCACTGCAAATTATAGAACCATTATTGTGCAGCGTGTTTTGAGTGCTCAAATCAAGCAAGAAGAGAGGCTTCAACGCCACAATTTATTTCAGATGTTCCTCATCGTTCATGATTATCGTGTTCGTGTCATAATTGACGGTGGAAGTTGCAACAACTTGGTAAGTTCTGATTTGGTCAAGAAGCTTGGCTTGACCACACGAGCACACCCTCATCCCTACCATGTTCAGTGGTTCAACAATTGTGGTAAGGTGAAGGTAACACAATCTGCAAGGGTGCATTTTTCCATTGGTTCCTACCATGATCATGCTGATTTTGATGTTGTGCCTATGCAAGCATGTTCTCTTTTGCTAGGACGACCTTGGGAGTTTGACACAGATGCTACGCACCATGGTAGAACTAACACGTACACTCTCATCCACAAGGGGAAGAAAATCACGTTACTACCTTTGACCCCTGCTGAAATTGTACAATGTGATCGTGAACTTGCTGAAAATGAGAAGAAAAGAGGTTTAGAATCTGCAAATCAGCAGGCTATTGCTCCTACAGTTCATCCACCAAGGATAGAAAAACCCACACATAGTTCTAGCTCTACAGGAATAAAGCTAAAGGGTGCTGTTATGCTTGCCACAAAATCAGACCTTGCTGAAATTTCAGATCATGACTCTTTCTGCTATGCTTTGATATGCAAAGAAGTTTTATTTTCACTTGATGAAATGCCCAACTCTTTGCCCCCTATTGTTACAGATCTTTTGCAGGAATATAAAGATGTATTTCCAGCAGAGGTACCCCCAGGGCTGCCTCCCTTGCGAGGCATCGAGCACCAAATTGATTTGATCCCTGGAGCAACTTTGCCAAACCGTGCTGCATATCGGACCAATCCGGAAGAGACTAAGGAAATTCAAAGACAAGTCCAAGAACTTTTAGACCGCGGGTACGTTCGAGAAAGCCTTAGTCCTTGTTCTGTTCCTGTACTTTTGGTTCCAAAGAAAGACGGTACTTGGCGCATGTGTGTTGATTGTCGAGCTATTAACAATATTACTATACGGTATCGTCATCCTATTCCTAGATTGGACGATATGCTTGATGAATTAAGTGGTTCTATTGTTTTCTCCAAAATTGATTTGCGCTCAGGTTACCACCAAATTAGAATGAAGTTGGGCGATGAATGGAAAACCGCTTTCAAAACAAAGTTTGGTTTATATGAGTGGTTGGTGATGCCTTTTGGTTTAACAAATGCACCTAGCACTTTCATGCGTTTGATGAATGAAGTTTTACGAGCTTTCATCGGAAAATTTGTTGTCGTCTACTTTGATGATATCTTGATATATAGTACATCTTTGGAGGATCACATGGACCACCTACGTGCTGTTTTCACAGTCTTACGCGATGCACGCTTATTTGCTAACCTTGCCAAGTGCACTTTTTGCACCGATCGTGTCTCTTTTCTTGGCTATGTTGTGACTCCACAGGGCATCGAAGTGGATGAGACAAAAATTGAAGCCATCAAGAGCTGGCCAATCCCTGAAACTATCACACAGGTGAGGAGCTTTCTTGGTCTTGCAGGATTTTATCGCCGTTTTGTGAAGGATTTCAGCACCATTGCTGCCCCACTTAATGAGTTGACAAAAAAAGGTGTTGCATTTCAATGGAGTCCAGCACAAGACCATGCTTTCAACACTCTTAAAGAAAAGCTTACATGTGCCCCTTACTGCAACTTCCAAATTTTGGTAAGACTTTTGAGTTAGAATGTGATGCTAGTGGAATTGGCATTGGTGGGGTGCTGCTACAAGAAGGTAAACCTATTGCTTATTTTAGTGAAAAGTTGAGTGGACCAAGTCTGAATTATTCCACCTATGATAAGGAGTTGTATGCTTTGGTGCGTGTTTTGGAAACATGGCAACATTATCTTTGGCCCAAAGAGTTTATTATCCACTCAGATCATGAATCTTTGAAGCACATTAGAAGCCAAGCTAAACTGAATAAACGTCATGCTAAATGGGTGGAGTTTATAGAGACATTTCCATACGTGATTAAGCACAAGAAGGGTAAAGATAATGTCATTGCAGATGCTTTGTCTAGACGATATACTATGCTGTCCCAACTAGATCACAAAATCTTTGGCCTAGAAACAATTAAAAGTTTATATGCTACAGATTTGGATTTTAAAGAGGCTTTTGAATATTGCAAAGATGGCCGCACCTGGAACAAATATTCACTCATTGATGGACTGCTCTTTCGTGCTAACAAGCTTTGTGTTCCGGCAACTTCCGTTCGTCTTCTATTTTTTGCGGGGAGGCACATGGTGGTGGTCTCATGGGCCATTTTGGTGTGAAGAAAACTGAAGATGTTCTTTCTAGCCACTTTTTTTGGCCAAAGATGAGACGTGATGTTGAACGCTATGTGTCACGATGCACTACATGCAACAAAGCTAAGTCCCACTTGAATCCCCATGGTCTTTATATGCCTCTTCCAGTTCCTAGTGTGCCTTGGGAGGATATTTCTATGGACTTTGTCTTGGGATTACCTCGAACTAAGAGGGGAAGGGATAGTATCTTTGTGGTCGTAGATTGATTTTCTAAAATGGCACATTTCATTCCTTGTCATAAGAGTGATGATGCCACCAAGGTTGCTGATTTGTTTTTCAGGGAAATTGTTCGTCTACATGGAATGCCAAACACCATTGTTTCAGATCGTGATGCCAAGTTCTTAAGCCATTTTTGGAGATGTTTATGGGGTAAACTTGGGACCAAGCTGCTGTTTTCCACTACATGCCACCCCCAAACAGATGGACAAACAGAAGTTGTTAACCGCACATTGTCCACCATGTTACGAGCTGTGTTAAAGAAAAATTTGAAGGTTTGGGAGGATTGTTTGCCTCACATAGAGTTCTCTTATAATCGTGCTTTTTACACTTCACTACCAAGGTAAGTCCATTCCAGGTAGTCTATGGTTTCAACCCCGTGCCCCAATAGATTTGTTACCATTGCCACAATCTGTCCAATTAAATTCTGATGCTACATCACGAGCTGAATGGATTCTCAAAATGCATGAGTTAACTAAGACAAACATTGAGAAAATGAATGCCAAGTACAGATCTTACGGTAACAAGAGTAGGAAATATTTAACTTTTGAACCTGGTGATCTTGTTTGGTTACACTTGCGTAAGGATCGTTTTCCTGAATTGAGGAAGTCTAAATTAATGCCTCGCGCTGATGGTCCTTTTAAAATTCTTGAGAAGATCAATGACAATGCATACAAGCTTGAGTTGCCTGCAGACTTTGGGGTTAGTCCCACATTTAATATTGCAGATTTGAAGCCTTACTTGGGAGAAGAAGATATGCTTGAGTCGAGGACGACTCCAGTTCTAGAGGGGGAGGATGATGAGGACATCGCTCCATCAGATACAATTCCTATCACTAATTCGACACCAAGTTCATTAGAAGGACCAATGACAAGGGCTCGTGCACGTCACTTGAATTACGAGGTGCGTTCGTTCCTTATGTTACATACTAATATTCAAGAGGATGGGATGCTACTAAAGTCTTGTGATGTCTTATTGCTTAGGAATATGGGACCAGCTCAATTTCCATCGGACGGGCTTTGGTTTACAGAAAGCACAAGAGCTTCATGTCTTGATACGCCATTGACATCAAGTCAACCATCGCTTACTTCAATTTCCAGCTCTACACCAAGTTCTCACTCAAGCAACAAACGTTTACATGCACAAGACAGAGTTCACATGACAACAACTCCAACTTCGTGTACAAAACTGTACCAACCTGTACAGTTGCGTGAAGCATGGCATACATGATTGGAAAGCCTCTGAAGTCTACTTTCTAACCCAACAAACGGAGCATCGTTTCGACTTCCCACTAAAGAGTTATGAAGGTTTTAGTGAATGCTGCACAGAAGCTCACTAGACGCGCCAGAACTTGAAGAGACTTCATGGAAGCTGAAGCATTTGGTCTTCCACGTGCACATATGGTGGCCTGCGCCCATAGCCTTCTAGGGGACTTGTTTTCTACTACATATATCATCTATGTACTGCTACAATACTTGGGTTTTGCTTAGATTGAATCTGCACACTTGTTTGTGAGATTTTTCGCCACTGTACCGGACCGACTAGGCTGCTACTTTGGTTTGTGAGACCCCAAATTGCAAATTCAGTTTGCCTTTACCAGTTCTTGCTCGTGTTCTCGAATCGCTTGCAGGGACTAGCCTTCTTGGCGAGGTCATCCGGGTTTTGTGCTCGGTTGATAACCATTGGAGCAGTGGTGTTGTGATTGCAAGGAAATCGATCTTCTCGGTCGGAGCCCTTGGATCATCTACGCCGTGATCTCCACAATTCGACTTATCAACTACCTATCGGAAGATTGGGCCTCAATTCCCCATTAGCTGAGGCGATGCAGGATGATCTTCTCTGCCCGGTCGGCAGCCATGTCGATGGACTTCTCCTCCAAGTGGTGATTCACCGTTGGCAGGCCAACTTGGTCGGCCAGGCTGTTGAGCTTGTTACGGGCGGCGCTGAGGCGATGCAGGACGAACTTCTCCGCCCGGTTGGAAGCCATGTCGGTCGTCGGCGGCGTCACCGACCCGGCCGGCTTACTGTGAAAACGGGGTAGAGAGGGGAGTGTGTTTGGAGAGCTGAGTGTTGTTGACACCTCTTAAGCTATGTTTTTATGTGTCAAATGAATATGTAATAAGGGTATAAAAAGAATAAAATACATAGAATATGTATTATACTAACTAAGTTCCACGAGTTTTGTTGATTTATATCTTTTCGGGGACTTAAAGGTAAATGCCGGAAAACTTAGAGAAAACCCCTACATAATAAAAGGATTTATCACGAAGGATTTTGACCCGAAAAAGTGAACTAAAACATTCTAAAAGATACCAGAGGACACCGAGAAAAGACGGGATGCTCGAGGTGGCAAGCCACCCCCGGGCGCCGCCAGTGCCACATAGGCCGGCCGCCGGGTGGGCCACCCCTCGTCGATCTCACATTTTTATGTCGGTTCACCACCGACTTTGAGGTTGTTTCTACACCGTTGTTGAAAGTCGGTTTGATCCAAGGGTCAGCATTCATCGGCCTCGACTATATAAGGATGGTCACGCCTCCGACCATAGGCATGAAAATCATTATTCATCATACTCGCCTTTGATCATAGCTAGAGCCATACCTCTCTAATTAGAAGAGAGCTAGATCAAGTTGAGAGAGATTAGTAGAAAGTTGAGAGATAGATCAAAGAACTTAATTAGAGTTCTAGATCTGTTCTTGAGAGATAGAAAGTAGAGTTGAGGAGAAGTAAGGAGAAGTGCCGGATCTGTGGTGACTCTTCTACGCTTGTACCTCTGGGATCAAAGGCTTCATTGCACTTGATCTTGAGACTTCTTTGGCGGATCAACCTTATATTTGAGTAAGTTTACTTATTTATATTTCTTTCGGGTTTATGACTCATTAGAGTACTTTGATTCTTGTCGCTCTTGAATTGAAGTTGTTACCCCTAGTGTAAACGTGGTGTTTAGACTAGATAACTCATAAATACACCCTACTTGCCGGATCGTGGTAGTTCGTGATAGTGACAAGATACCATTGATTCCTTTGGATTCCACGTCCCGTAAGATAGGACACGTAGGGACATAGTTGCTAGGGGAATAGTAAGTTTTGGCCTTACTTTCCTTTTTGAGTACGTCCCCATTAAGAAATATCTCTAAGCCTTACAAGAGTATAAACTAGACAACCTTAGAATTCTTCTCACCTTTTATCGAACTCTCGTTCCTTCCTACTATCTCGGTGTTTAGTTCTCGTTTCATTACCCTCACACCATTCTCCCCGTGGATTCGATATTTAAAACCCTCCCGGGTGAAGTGCTCATCGTTTCTGTTCGCTTGCAGACTATACAAATTATAAATAATTCTGTAGGATAACTTTTACCAACAAGCATTTCTGGCGCCGTTGCCGGGGAGAACGGTTTGCTGATTACGTGAAACTAAACTAAATCTTGTATCATTAGTATAGATTTTTCCTTTTTATCTTTTCAAAATTTCTATCCACATGGATACTACCCCTCTTTATAAATATTTAAAACCCAACGGACAAGCTTATAACCCCTGTGCCATCATCTAAACCCATTCAAGGTGGATCCTATGAGTTTCGCCCAAGGTTGATAGAGATGGTCCAAAGCCATACTTTCTCGGGGAGAATCGATGAAAATCCTTTTCTTCATCTTCAAACTTTTGAAGAAACATGTAAATGTCTTCACATTGAAGGCATGTCTCCTGAAACTATCCGTTGGATGCTCTTTCCATTCTCTTTGAAAGGAAAAGCTCGCCAGTGGTATAATAGAAATAAAGAAAGAATAGGAGGAAATTGGGAAACTTGCATAACTGAATTCTGTGGTGATTTCTTTCCTATATTTAAATTAGTTAACTTTAGGCTCTCGATCCTATCCTCTACACAAAAGGATAATGAATCCTTGAGTGCCTATTGGGAATGATATGATTTACTTTCCAAATCAGGACCCAATCTCGCTATACGGAGATCATGTTATAATTTAACATTTCTATATTGGTCTGAATAGAAAATCTAGAAAACATTTGAATACATCTCGCAAATGGATCCTTTATTCATCTTTCACCCCTAAATGCATTGCTATCTTAAATAAAATATCGGGAAACAAGGAGGATGATCCAACTACAGGAAAATCTTTAAAAATAGAAGAAATAATAGAAGAAGAAAGATTAGTTGAATCCAATCCTATTTCAAATTCTTTACAAATCTCAGCTAATCCTAAACCTTTAGAAAAACCAGAGGTTACTTCAATCTCTGATTTCTCCCTTGATATCGAGGATGATCTCTTTACAGATTATGGAAATACCTCAAAATATCGATTCACATCTCAGAAGTTTAAAACATCACAATCTTATCCTATAAACTCTTCTGATTTAACACATTTAAAAGGAAGTACAGAAGAACTTGTCTCAATCATGAGTGGCGAATGGACAGAAGAATCAGAGCTTTCCTCTGATGTGATCCGTTTGGATTCACCTTCTGTACTTATTCGTTGCCAAATTGATAAAGATCCTTTTGACGCTCTTTATAATCCTATAGTAGGAATAAACATCATGGCATTATCTTTTTGCTCATGAATATCTCAAAAATATGCCATTAAGTCCTACTACAAAATTATTACTAAAACCTTCAAGACAAGTTATTCAAAGCTTAGGAATTCTTTATGTCTTACCAATCAAGGTAAATAACATCATGGTACATCTCAGTTTCTATATCTTTGATATCATGGAGTTTGACCTGCTGATAGGACAACCAATTGAAAGACTCACTTTTAAAGAACAACCCGAACACTTAGACTTTCAGCTAGACAAAAAATCTTCAATTCACATTACCTATAGTCCAAGCTATTCATGCTAAATCCGAGTCTTGTCCAGAACCAGATCCTATGGAGGAAGTTAAAGAGGCCATCTGTAGAATATTTTGAGGAATCTAATCAAGAAGATGATTCAGAATTTTTTATTGAAGAAGAGGATGAAAATCCTACTACTTTGAGAACCTTTAGATGAATTTAAAAATCCACCTAGACCTCCCATTGAACTTAAACCTTTACCACCGGGCCTCACTTATGCTTTTCTAAATCAAGATCCGAGTCTCCAAAGTGATCATAAAATGATAAACTTACTCGAGCAACAGACTCTCGGGCTAATTATCGTCTTTAGAAAAACATCGTTCAAGCCTTAGGCTACGACTCGATGATTTAAAAGGAATAAGTCCTGCTCTCTATACCCATCGTATTCCCTCTGCACCCGGATATACCCCCATCTATAGAACCTCAAAGAAGATTCAATAATGCGATGAGAGATGTAGTGAAGAAGGAAGTTCTTAAGTTATTACATGCGGGGATTATATATCCTGTGCCATATAGCGAGTGGGTAAGCCCAGTACAAGTTGTGCCTAAAAAGGAGGCATGACAGTTGTTAAAAATGATAAAAATGAATTAATTCCTCAAAGAACTGTTATAGGATGAAGAATGTGCATAGATTATAGAAAATTAAACAAAGCCACAAGGAAAGATCATTTTCCATTGCCTTTCATTGATGAGATGTTAGAACGATTGGCAAAATATTCTTACTTTTGTTTCCTTGATGGATATTCGGATAACACCAAATCCCAATCCATCCTAATGATCAAAGCAAAACCACTTTTACATGCCCATATGGAACTTATGCTTATAGAAGAATGTCTTTTGGGTTATGTAATGCACCTCGCTTCTTTTTCAAAGATGTATGATGTCTATATTTTCTAAAATGATTGAGGAAATTATGAAAGTTTTCATGGATGATTTTTCTGTATATGGAAAAACTTTTGATGATTGTCTAGAAAACTTAGATAGAGTTTTGCAAAGATATGAAGAAAAGCACTTAGTCCTTAATTGGGAAAAATGTCACCTTATGGTTAGAGAAGGGATAGTGCTTGGTCATTTGATTTTAAAGGGGAATAGAGGTAGATAAAGCTAAGATAGAAGTTATAGAACAATTACCACCCCTCGTAAATATTAAAGGAATAAGAAGTTTTCTAGGCCATGCTGGTTTTTATCGTAGATTTATAAAAGATTTTTCACATATTGCTAGACCACTTACTAGCTTGTTAGCCAAAGATGTTCCTTTTATTTTTGATGATGCTTGTCTTAAAGCTTTTGAAACATTGAAAAAGGCTCTTATTTCTCGCACCAATTATTCAAACCCCCGATTGGTCTTTGCCTTTTGAAATTATGTGTGATGCCGTTGATTATCTTGTGGGGCAGTGTTAGGCAAACTAAAGATAAGAAACATCATGCTATTGCTTATGCTAGTAAAACTTTAATCGGACCACAACTTAATTATGCTACCACCGAAAAAGAGTTGCTAGCAGTTGTTTATGCTATAGATAAGTTCAGATCTTATTTGGTAGGAGCTAAAGTAATTGTTTATACCGATCATCTTTGCTTTGAAATATTTGCTCGCCAAGAAAGATGCTAAACCTCGTTTAATAAGATGGATTTTGTTACTCCAAGAGTTTGATTTAGAAATTAAAGATAGGAAAGGAGTAGAAAATTTGTTTTGTCGATCATTTGTCTAGAATGAACTTTGAAAAACCAAATGAATTACCTATTAATGACTCACTTTCGGGGATGATATGTTTTATCGGATAACCCATACCGATCCCCCGGTATGCAGATCTTGTTAATTTTATGGTTGCAGGATATGTAGCACCAAGTGTGTATATAAAAAGAAGCTTATATATGAAAGTCGTCACCACTTATGGGATGAGCCATATCTCTTCGTAGTATGCTCGATGGGCTACTTAGAAGATGTGTGTCAACAGAAGAAGGACTTCAAATTATTGAAAGATGTCACTCATTACCATATGGAGGCCATTATGGGGCATTCGTAACTCATGCAAAGATCCGCAAGCAGGATTTTTTCGGCCAACCATGTATCAAGACACCAAAGATTTTATCCGAAGATGTGGAGCTTGTCAAAGACACGGAAATATAAATACAAGAGATGCTATGCCACTAACAACCAATCTTGATCGAGCTATTTGATGTTTGGGGAATTGATTACATGGGACCATTCCCAAAATCTGGAAATTATGAACATATCCTAGTAGCAAAGTGGATTATGTTTTAAAATGGGTAGAAGCTCGCCATGCAAATCGGCCAGATGGTAGAAGTTCAATCAAGATGTTCGAAGAAACTATATTCCCAAGATTTGGAGTATCTCGAATGGTAATTAGTGATGGAGGAAGCCACTTCATTGATAGAAAATTCAGACAATATTTATTAAAGCATGGAGTTCGTCACAATATTGCTACTGACTTACCACCCACAAACAAGTGGACAAGTAGAGACTTCAAATAAGCAAATCAAGAATATTTTACGTAAAAACAGTTGAAGAAATGGGAACTAAATGGAAGGATAGACTTCCGAAGCACTATGGGCATACAGGACAGCATATAAGACACTAATTGGAATGACACCGTATCAACTTGTTTATGGAAAGACCTGTCACTTGCCTGTAGAACTTGAGTTTAAAGCTCTTTGGGCAATCAAGAGATGGAATATGGATCTTGATCTTTGTAGGAGTTCGAGAGAAAAATGCAAATATCAGAATTGGAGGAGTGGAGAGAAAGCTTATCATAATGCCAAGATTTATAAGGAGAGAACCAAGAAATGGCATGACAAGAAAATCAAGATAAAGACTTTCATTCCGGGAGATCGGGAATTATTATTCAATTCTAGATTAAAATTATTCGGGCATGGAAAGCTTCGGAGTAAATGGGAAGGACCATTCAATGTAGTAAATTCATCATCACATGGAGCAATCACTCTTCAAGACTCGAAGGTAAGTTATTCAAGGTAAATGACCAATGTCTTAAAATTTTCTATGAGCCCGATAAGCCTCGATGAAATAAATAAATTAAATGAATTAGATGAGATAGGCTTTATAATTTATCCAACCCAAGAGAATTAATTTTCATGAAATTTATTTTTTATGGGCCAAAAGTAAAGGCATTATAATTAGAATAGCGATATTAGGCCGTAGGAAAAAGGACAGAGCAAGTGCAACAGGGCAATCGGCGGCCGGCCCAAATGGTCCGGGCGACCGCCGTGCCCTGTACCTCCTCTCTTTTCCATTCTTAACCCAAGAATACTCTAGATCTTGCTCGTCGTAATGACGAACATTCGGAGTCATTTACGTAGAGAAATCTTGCGAGCCTTTCCATCCTATTTCATTCATCTCTGCCTATATAAACGAGCCCCATCTGATCATTTAATCACATCTTATTCTTCGTCCACTAAGACCGACGACCAGCAACTTATTCTTTCACCATGAAGAACGTTGAGACCCGTATGGTGGTTTATGATCCAGTCAAGGCAGCAGCTAATCTATACAACTCCATGGCTATAGTGCCATATGGACCGAGAAGCCTTTAATCGCGATCCAACTCACCACCCTCGAATCGGCGTTTACGAATGGACAGCTACTAGCTCGGCATTTGATGGTTGCACGGTGTGAACTCGGCTATTTCTCTAGACGTTTAGATGCTTTTGGAGAAGAAGAACACAATGATATTTGAGAAGTTAGGAGTTCTCGGGCGTCTCTTAACTAAACGAGATATGTAATACGCTTGAGAATATAAGAGCACTAGTTGAGTCGGTTATCTAGTTTATTTTTATTTCGAATTAAAGTTAGAGTTTTGAGTCAAGTTTGTGAGTCAATAATAAATTTGGTTGAATAAAGAGTGCTCTTGAATAAATTGTTGATCCATTGTCTCAGTTATTACTTTCTATATTTTGTATATGTTTTTCTTGTCTCCACCATGTTTTTGGATGAAGGATAATAAAAGATAGTGTGGGGAGACAAGATTTAACATCAAGAACGACGGCGAAAAGCGAAGCAAAACAATAAAAACAGAACAAAGATCCAATACGATGAAGCTCGGGCCGAGAGCGAAGCAAGGCTCGGCGGCCGCCGATGAGAATCTCGCCGGCCATGGGCCGCCGTCTCCTCTCGTCTTCAGATTTCTTCGACTCGGTTTGATCTCCGAACTTTGCTTTAGTTTATATTTTGGCTTCGTTCGTCGGTTTGAAACCTTTTGCTTATATGTTAAATAATAAAAATAAAATAAATCGATATGCTTTGTTAAAAATAAATTCACATAATATTTTTATTTATTGTTGAGAAAAAGATTTTGTTAAAAATATCTAAGTTACTTAAAGTTGTTGTGAAATTTAAGATAGAAGATTTATGAGAACTTAATTTTTGATATCTTTTTCTGCTGGAGAATTTATTTCAAAAATATCAAAATAATAGCTTTACTTCATCTTTATGATAAAAATTTATCTCCTATTAGAGCCATGTTATAAATATTAAACCAATAAAAAGCTATTTGCTTTGTGTTGAACTTTGTCAAATTTTGTGAACTAAGTTGAGAGACTTGTCTAAAGATCAAGATCACGTACACTTGTTTTTATTCTCCAGTTGTTGATCTCTCTAAATTCAATAAATTATTTTTTGTACATCAAGGCATGGGCTATGCAAAAGTAATTTATTATAAAAAAAGAGAAGAAAGAAAAGGAGATGAAAAACGGACAAAAGTCCTACGGGCGAGTAGAGCCTACCTCCTTAAGAAAAAGAAAAAGGGAGATGAAAAATGGACAAGTGTCCTACGGGCGAGTAGAGCCTACCTCCCTAAATAAAGATGAATAATGGACAAGTGTACGAGGGTCGAGTAGAACCCACATCTTTAAAAGAGAGGAAATAACAGACAAAAGTCTAGGGCCAGCAGAGTCCACCTCTCTAAAAAAGAAAAATAAAGATAGCCCATGATCTTGTTTGCAAAAATATTTATTCTAAAAAGAGAGAAGAAAAATAAGAGCATAGTAGAATTAGCACACACATGCACATCTTGATCTAAAGATGATGTCTTTCCTTGGATCCATATTTGATATTGCAGATATATACGGGGGTAAGTATGCTACATTTCAATCCTACAACTCAAGATACTGACTTTATTAGAATTTTTATATGTTATATTTATGCTATGTGAGGATCCACAAATACCACATATATATATATATTCATTGAGTGATTTGAGAGTATCATAAAAGAAAAGGAGTAAGCTATGTTTTCTTTTCAAAAAACATTGCAAAAACTCAAACTGAATTGATTGAAAGAATAAAGTACTCTATTTTATCTATCTTGTTTCATGATTACTTAAAGTACTTGATAAAATTAGAAAGATATAAAGTTTATTTTTGAGTTTTTAATTAACCAACCTTTTATCGAGAGGCAGTAAAAGCCTAAGTGTGGGGAGCTTGTTGACACCTCTTAAGCTATGTTTTTATGTGTCAAATGAATATGTAATAAGGGTATAAAAAGAATAAAATACATAGAATAGGTATTATACTAACTAAGTTCCACGAGTTTTGTTGATTTATATCTTTTCAGGGACTTAACAGGTAAATGCCGGAAAACTTAGAGAAAACCCCCTACATAATAAAAGGATTTATCACAGAAGGATTTCGACCCGAAAAGTGAACTAAAACATTCTAGAAGATACCGGAGGACACCGAGAAAAGACGGGATCTTTGAGGTGGCAAGCCACCCCGGTACCCAATTGCCACATAGGCCGGCCGCCAGGTGGGCCACCCCTGTCAGCCTCACATTTTTATGTCGGTTCACCACCGACTTTGAGGTTGTTTCTACACCGTTGTTGAAGGTCGGTTTGATCCAAGGGTCAGCATTCATCGGCCTCGACTATATAAGGATGGTCCTGCCTCCAGCCATAGGCATGAAAATCATTATTCATCATACTCAGCTTTGATCATAGCTAGAGCCATACCTCTCTAATTAGAAGAGAGCTAGATCAAGTTGAGAGGGATTAGTAGAAAGTTGAGAGATAGATCAAAGAACTTAATTAGAGTTCTAGATCTGTTCTTGAGAGATAGAAAGTAGAGTTGAGGAGAAGTAAGGAGAAGTGCCGGATCTGTCGGTGACTCTTCTACGCTTGTACCTCTGGGATCAAAGGCTTCATTGCACTTGATCTTGAGACTTCTTTGGCGGATCAACCTTATATTTGAGTAAGTTTACTTATTTATATTTCTTTCGGTTTATGACTCATTAGAGTACTTTGATTCTAGTCGCTCTTGAATTGAAGTTGTTACCCCTAGTGTAAACGTGGTGTTTAGACTAGATAACTCATAAATAACCCTACTTGCGGATCGTGGTAGTTCGTGGTAGTGACAAGTACCATTAATTCATTTGGATTCCACGTCCCCGTAAGATAGGACACGTGGGGACATAGTTCTTTGGGGGATAGTAAGTTTTGGCCTTACTTTCCTTTTTGAGTACGTCCTCATTAAGAAATATCTCTAAGCCTTACAAGAGTATAAACTAGACAACCTTAGAATTCTTCTCATCTTTTATCTAAACTCCCGTTCCTTCCTACTATCTCAGTGTTTAGTTCTGTTTCATTACCCTCACACCATTCTCCCTGTGGATTCGATATTTAAAACCCTCTCGGGTGAAGTGCTCATCGTTTTCTGTTAAACTGCAGACTATACAAATTATAAATAATTCTGTAGGATAACTTTTACCAACAAGTGTTGGAGAGCGATTTGGAGACGAGGGGCTTATGTACGTATAAATAGGACTCACCGCGGTTAATTTCTAAGACGAGGGAACAAAGTGAACACAAATGATAGAAAATTAAGATTGACACGCATCATATTAAACCGATACAAGGAAACAAAGTGGGACCCAAATTAACGAAAGATAAAGAGATTGACATGCAACATTAACCAACAACCGATTCCTTAACAAATTAACCACATAGATCATTGTATCTCACACATCCACACAAATCAGACAATAGATAAATTCACATAAAAAGAAGAGAACCTAGGCCGCCTTCTTGGCCGCTCGCTTGGCCGGCTTCTGGCGGCCGCCTTCACGGCCTCCTCCTCCGGTTTGGCCGGTATCTCCTCGGCGAGGGTATCGGCCAGCCGAGTTGATCCGAGGGCGTAGAAGTTGGGCCCTCTCCTCGAGGGGCATATTCACCTTTGGCAGGCCAACGTCGTCGGCCAGCCGTTCGAGCTTGGTGAGGGCGGCACGGAGGCGCTCCATAGCGAACTTCATCTCCTCCCGGGTGGCGGCCATGTCGGCGATCGTGGGGCGGCGAGTCCGGCTTTCCCGTGAGAGGGGCACGAAAGAGAAGTTAGTGTTGGATAACGGAGGGGCGCGGGGGATGGGGTATAAATGTGGCGTTTCCAAAGACGGTTCCTCGGAAAAACGTAACCGCCATCGCTGCGCCCAATGGCCGTCACCTCGGCACTCAACGGCGACATTGTATTTTCCAAAGCACAACCGGCGGTTAATTGTTTGTTTTTGACAAATTTTACATTGAACAAGTTAAGATTCATATCAAATTTAAGCGTTATTTAATCTTAATCGCTCTTTGAAATGGAAACGAAACAGATTCAGGGACAGAGGAGCAACACACAACAATAATATATATAATTTTAATTTTATTAATATATAAAAAAAAAAAAAAAATAGAACATATAATAAAAATGATAAAAAAAGAGGAAGGCCGCCGGCCTAGTCCTCGTCCTCCTCCTCCTCCTCCGCGTTGGCGTCGTCCTTTTTGGCCAAGGCCTCGAGGGCGATCCGCCAACCGCTCCACCTTGGGGGCGTAGTGGTTCATCTTCTCTTCCGGGGTGGATCCACCCTTGGAACAAGGCCATGGCCGCCCACTAGTTCCTTCAGCTTTACGAAGGCAGGGGACGGAGATGATCGAGGGTGAAATCCTCTCGATCATGTCCCGCAAGCGGCGCCGATCGGCAAGGTCATCGGCCGCCGCCTCAGCCATGCGCCGGAAGGTCCATGCGGCGGTCCCACTTAGGAGAGGGCGGGACATAGTCGAGTCGGAGTCGGAGCCGGGGTCGGCCGCCGCCGGCGCCTCCACCACCGGTTCCTTGGCCTTGTCATCCGCCGCCTCCATCTCCTCCCTGGTGCGCTTGTTGGATCCTGAGCCTACGGCAGCCATGGCATTGATGAATGTAAAGAGAATGTGGCTGGATTAGAGAACCGGAAAGGATGAACGCCATGATCAGAATGTGTGCTTAAATAGTGAGTTTAGCCAGCTGCTCCACTTCCCCACGATCGAACGCGGTGTCAAAGCAACCGCTTGGAATTCCCACGATCTCCGGTTGGAATTCGCATGATCGCTCTCGGCGGCACCGCATTTCCCGCGACCTACGGTTGCGCTTTGAATTCTGGGCTGCGCGCGCGTTTCCTATGGCGTCTCCACCTACCTTGATCACTGCCAGGCCCACACATGAACCGACAGTGATTACAAAAACGGTGAAACAAAAAGTTATAAATTTTCATTTTTTAGTATACATATAGGCTACCGTGTAGTGTTTAGTAATAGGTCATGGCCTGTGATACGTCACGGCTCTACAACCTTGAGAATCGTGTTGCTCTAGTCTTCACTACTGGTTCCACTTCATTTAACCGACAGTGTCTCTGCTTCCCATGAGAAAATGTTGTGCACCCTGCTGCTGCGTCGACAGGTTATATCAATGGCAGTAATAACACTACTGGGTGCACTATTAGACCCGGCAATGATCAAATATATCACTGCCGGTGGTCTCTACGCGGCAGTGTTATGGCTTATCACTGCCGGGTTAGAATTGAGAACTGGCAGTGTTTTGCATTGTCAATGGGCGAACAGTAGCCCTGACGGCCTAACCACTTCGTGCCATTGTGGTAGGAGCACCGCTGCCATGTTCTCCGTACCATGGCCACGGTGCTTGGTTTATGCCGGTGCCAATTATCCGGCGGTGATCGTCCATATCCAGCTGTCGGGTGCGAATTGAAACCGACGGTGATCGGGATCATTACCATGGCATCTAGCCTATAAGAACGGCTAGTGCGGCCCTTAGGTTTGCAATTCAGTTCTCTTGGTCCTCTTTCTTGATACTCTTGATTCGATTGTCTATTCTTCTTCCTCGATCTTCTTTGCTACTCTCCACATACATATCTATGCCCTCTCTATGGGAGAAAACCCTCCACGTCTGAGATATCATTCTTATGCATATATTAGGCCACCAAAATGGTTCACAAGAGGTGCTACAAGAGTCTTCTTGAAGAATGAATGGCGCCGAGAAGGTTAGAACCATTTGTGAGGTTCACGGAGCCATCCGGTTACGTGTGGTTTGGGAGAGTGAGCACTGGATTTACATGTCCATAAGAGACATGGCATTCTCGGTCTTGAGATCTTAGCCATCTATGAAAATCTCCTTCAATCCATGAAAACCTCCTTTGGTGATCAAAAGGAGATTTTCATAGATTAAGATGATCTTCTCTTACGAGGGCCTATGCATGTTGTCTTTGGACCAAAACCACGCCTTTGCTTGTAAGGCATCCTTGCCGTGGTTTAAATGTAAATCCGAGTCATACCCTCCTTGTAAGATCGACCACAAGAAACCTCAAAGAGAACCGATGGAACGTCAACAGCGCCGATGGGCTTTCAAAATCCCATCGGTATTTCATCGGCAAGAATCACATAACCTTCGGTTTTTTATTTTAAATGTGTTTGTACACTTTGATGAGAACATTGATCTCTTCATGGAAAGGTCTTTGTTATCATATATGTAACTTTTTTTTCAAGGTCTTTGTTATCATATATGTAATCGGTTTGCTCCTCTCTATATATATGTAGTCGTGTTCCTTTCCAATAGATGTTTGCATTTATGTATCATACGGGTGCACTTCTTATTTTTTTGACGACTTCTTATTTTTCATGGATGAACATAAATATATAAATGCTCTATGTACTAACCGAAAAGTTGGTAAACAACATTCAAACACACAATTCAGTGTAAAACAAAGGTCCAGAATTAACCTCACGGCAAGAAAAGCAGATTAAACTATCCGTTTGAAATATATCACCGCCGAAGTTTTTAATACAGCACCGGCAGTGAAAGAGACTACACTACCGGTTTGCAAATGTGAAATCGATAGTGATGAGCCTTCGATCGCGTTTATCATGTAGGAAAATCTAGTAATAAAAATATGGATCAAAAAAGCTAAGATCTTGTGTGGGGGGCATAATTTGGGTGTATAAGGTTGTAAAAAATACAAGACATTTCTACATTGTGGGAGTAGACATGCTTCACAAAGGTACATGACCCCTTTCATCGCGGAACCATGACTACCAATTACATCCATAAGCTGTATCTTGTGTCATCTTCGTTCGGTGTGGACTCGGCCTCAAACTTTTTCTTAGGCGTGCACATGCCACATGTGAAGGAAATACGATGTTTGAGATTTTTCGGACAAGGTTTGGTATTTTTTTGAATTAAATTGAATTTCTACGACGACGACCGAGTAATTACGGCTTCAAGCGGGGTTAACCAATAAAGAGAGCAGGACTGGTGCCAAAATTTTCCACCTGGTCTCATGTGTCGTAGGAGGAAATTCAATGTGTAGGTTGTTGTAAAATTCATAAATTTCCAAGCTGTAATTAACCTCCTTCTATCGCGTTTATCACGCACGAAAATCTAGTAATAAAAATATGGATTAGAAAAACCTAAGATCTTGTGTGGGGGCATAATTTGTCTATACAAGGTTGTAAAAAAATACAAGACATTTCTACATTGTGGGAGTAGACATGCTTCACAAAGGTACGTGACCCCTTTCATCGTAGAAGCATGACTGACAATTACATCCATAAGCTCTATTTGGGTCATCTTCGATTTAGGTGTGGTCTCGGCCTCAAACTTTTTTTTCTTAGGCGTGCACATGCCACGTGTGAAGGAACCACGATGTTTGAGATTTTTGGACAAGGTTTGGTATTTTTGAATTAAATTGAATTTCTACGCGGCGACCCCGAGTAATTACAGGTTCAAGCGGGGGTTAACCACTAACAGAGCGAGTGGTGCCAAAATTTTCCACATGGTCTCATGTGTCGTAGGGAAAATTTAGTGTGTAGGTTGCCGCAAAATTCATAAGTTTCCAAGCTGTAATTAACCTCCTTCTATCGCGTTTATCACGTACGAAAATCTAGTAATAAAAATATGGATCAGAAAAACCTAAGATCTTATGTGGGGGCATAATTTGTGTGTACACGGTTGTAAAAAAAATACAAGACATTTCTACATTGTGGGAGTAGACATGCTTCACAAAGGTACATGACCCCTTTCATCGCGTGAAGCATGACCGACAATTACATCCATAAGCTATCTTTGGGTCATCTTCGATTCGGTGTGGTCTCGGCCTCAAACTTTTTTTCTTAGGCGTGCACATGCCACGTGTGAAGGAACCACGATGTTTGATTTTTTTTCGGACAAGGTTTGGTATTTTTTCAATTAAATTGAATTTCTACGCGATGACCCCGAGTAATTACAGGTTCAAGCGGGGTTAACCACTAACAGAGCAGTGGTGCCAAAATTTTTCCACATGGTCTCATGTGTTGTAGGAGGAAATTCAAAGTGTGTAGGTTCTTTGCAAAATTCATAAGTTTCCAAGTTGTAATTAACCTCCTTCTATCGCGTTTGTCACGTCACGAAAATCTAGTAATAAAAATATGGATCAGAAAAACCTAAGATCTTGTGTTGGGGCATAATTTGGGTGTACAAGGTTGTAAAAAAAAATACAATACATTTCTGTATTGTGGGAGTAGACATGCTTCACAAAGGTACATGACCCCTTTCATCGCGGAAGCATGACCGACAATTACATCCATAAGCTATCTTTGGGTCATCTTCGTTCAGTGTGGTCTCGGCCTCAAACTTTTTTTTTTTTTAGACGTGCACATGCCACGTGTGAAGGAACCACGATGTTTGATTTTTCGGACAAGGTTTGGTATTTTTTTCAATTATATTGAATTTCTCTGCGACGACCCCGAGTAATTACGAGGTTCAATCAATTTGGGGTTAACCACTAATGAGCTAGAGTGGTGCCAAAATTTCTATGCGATGACATCGAGTAATTACAGGTTGAAATAGGATTATACATACTTCACAAAAGCATTACAATTAATGATTACAATTGACACAAGTACAATAATCAAAGTGTACAAACACATTAAGAAATAACCACCTCAAAAACACCCTTCTAGCACCTATGCACGAGGTGGTTACAATGCTACACGTTATGCTTACTGATCTAAGTAAGGCGGATGGGACCTCTGTGAAGAACCAATGTCTCTCCGTGTCGGCAAAGGCCCGACAGGAGAGGGGGCTCTCATCTCCCGGTGACGAAGCACAAGAATGCACGCTACTTGGCCCCTACTTTCCGTCTTAGGCGAGTCCATGCAACAATGGCATTACACGAGCATCACACCCGACACGTAAGCAACGTTGTAGCTTAATCTTCAAAAACACCCTTCTAGTACCTGCTGTATACACTGTCTACCCATGTTAAAATGTTTATGTAGAGGGCTTTCTCCCAAATAGAGGCCATATATGTGGATAGGAAAATGGGCAAATAACGAGAAGATGTCACCGGCCTTGCGGTTCGCCATACATTGCTTTTCTGGCGGGGCTGTTTTTATAGGCGGTGGTAGGTGGGAATGAGCGGTGGTAGGTGGCAACGGTGTGATCTTATCACCGTGGCGGTGGTACCGCGTGTGGTAGGTGGCAGCGATGTGCGATCCTTTGTCGGGTCACCGGCGTTTATACCCGGTAGTGAACCTATAATGTAACCTTGTTGGTGTTACTTCTAAACCCGGCAGTGATTAACTATAGAAATGGGTGCGCAAGGTGAAAATTTCACAAGTCATTTGAACCCCGCGCCATTCGTTCCAGCCTTGACGATATATAATAGCTGGCGCGGCGAGCTAAAATTTTCCTAGGTCATTTCAACCCCGCGCCCTAATCGTACCCCACGATTGTCGCCCGGCGAGCACCACCACCACACATGCCGCAGTCGTCCATCGCCCCCTACAGCGCCCCCTCCATTCTCTTCTTCTCCGACGTCCCCAATGCCACGCCGACGTCTTGCGCCCTTCCATGGTGAGAACTAATTAGCCATTTAGTTCCTCGAGATTTTGCCTATGAGAATGTGATCTAATTCGCCGTTGTTCTCGCCTCGCCTCGCTTTGCTTGTTCTTCGTCAGTCGTCGAGGGACCGCCGCTACCACCACCACCGTCTGCGGCCTCCGTCGTCCCGTCTACGCCCGACACCCGTACTGCCGCGACCTCGAGCTCGATTCCGCGGGAAGAACGCCCGTCCGCGCCCTCTGCTTCCTTCTAGGGACGCTGCGTCTCGCCGCCGCCGAGACAAGGCAGGAGCGCCGCGGACCTCACGGAAGCTTCGGTGAGTGTGTCTCCGCGCCTTTGAGTTGTTCGTTGAAATGCCCATGTTGATAAATCCGCCTGCTATTTCCTTTTTCTATTTAGATTTTGCTTTCAAAGCAGTTTAGTATCCTTATATAGTAGCAAAAGTTTTTTAATTGGTCTATGGTGAACAAATTAGATTTAAACATTGTGGTCATTTTACAGCAATGATTGAAGACATACTAATGCTCGAAGTGTGATTGAAATGAGATAGATGTTGAAATTCATGAGTTTCATGGTGTTCAAAATCTTGTTGTACAACACTTCGAATGACATAGCATTAACATCCTATTTTGGCTGCATGTATAGGCAAACCGTGACGTGGTATGTAGTGCATGTTGGTCAAGTGCCAGGGATCTATCAAACCTAGGAAGATTGCTCGCTAAAGTCTCGGCTACCCTAGTAATTGTTACAAAAATACAAGATTGGATTTGAAGCTTTCGGGGCCTACTATGGTGAAAACGTTCCTTTGTCAACCAGATACGGAGATCGATGAGAAGCCTCTCTCTATAGATATGAAGATTAGGAGAATTGCGACTTGGCCTGTGAAAGATGTCTTGATTTTGGTCATGGCTATTGTCATTGTTTTCCTTATTTGGAAGTTGATGTCCTAAGCTCAATTTCGTAGAACATTAGGTGGAGTTAGTTGTATGTAACCTTTGAACCATGTAATGTTTTGTTGATTTTAATGTATCTATAATGATTTTATGGGTTTAAAAATAGCTGATTTTTAGGAAAAAAATTCAAAAATTATAAATATTTTTAAACAAAAATGCCGGGTGGCATGGGCCCGACAGTGAATGACATACAAACCGGTAGTGTAACTACACCAAATACTATCGGTTTTGAATCACAAACCGTCATCGATGATGAAACATCACCGTCGGTTGTAGTAACCAACCGATAGTCTCCACTCTAATGCGTTGTCGGGTTGAAATCAGCCCGACGGTGTTCACGTAAAAAGTACAGCGACGGGTTCAATGTAAACCGACATTGTTAGCTCTTCGATACACTATCGGCTCAATCCAACCCGATAGTGTTATCCCTACAATTACATCCGTTTTGTTAAAGCCCGACAAAAGCTCCCAATATCAACACTACCGGGTGACTTCCGAACTTTTGCATTGCTTGGATCAAAAATGCTGCCGTGCGTGGAATACCGGCGGTGTTCGGTGACGGTCTTATTTACCCGTTTCGATATCAAACCCGCAATCTCTCCTCGAATCACCGCCGGTGTTTTCACCCGGTAGTGTTTCAAACCCCACATCACTACCGCTATGGTTACGCGGTTCGGTTTTTTCGGCGGTGAAAGGGGGTGGGGAGCACGGCGATGATGGACAATTCGTAGTAGTGGTGTGCGGGGGAGGAAATGAGGCACCCGGCCCCGGGCCGCCGCCATGTCGACCCTACCACCGCTACAATCTACCATATGGAGTCACAGGTCGGTTTAGGAAATAAGTAGTTAAGATAGGAAAACTGAGTTGCCAAAGGAGAATGAGAATTTGCATGCAATCATTCTTGTTTGGTCCCTTTGAAATGTTTGGCGTGGAATGGGAGTTTTTCCATAGGGGTATTGCACTTTCGTTGGATTTGCATAGGAGCTTTTGATTTTGTTCCTTGTCGGTGATTTGGATCATCATCGCCAAACTTAGGGGCATCTTTGTTAGGCAGTGCGCTATGGGCCTATCGGGCCATGCACTACTAACAAATGATTTTAGGATACACTACCCAATATTTTGCGTCGCGGGCGTTGAGTTTCCCCTCCACGGTTAATGGCCCGGATTAACCGTGGCGGGCGTTTTTTTTTTAATTGGTGGGCAAAAGTGACCGCCACGCAAAATCGATTAATTATGGCGGGCATCGTATATATTGATGAACTTAGGGTTAGGGTTCCAAAGTCCACACTCTTCTCTCCAGTCCACTCCCTCTGGCCTGCCTCACTCCCTCTCTCTCTCTCTCTCCAGGCCCATGACCGGTCCTCCTCCCTCCTCTCGCGTGGTCGATGCTCACCCTCCTCTCCACTCTCACCTCCGGCGGCGGGCGGGCTCCCTACTAGCGGTGCAGCGGCGCCCCTTCCCCAACGGTGCGGTGGCGTCCTTACCCCGGGCGGCGGCGGTGCGGTCCCCTCCCTCCATGGCAGCGGCCGGGGAGCCGGTGGCGGCGGATCAGGGCGGCGTCGGGAGGATCTATAACACCCGGTGTTTGCCACTGTAAGCAATGGATTGAACTTGAGAAGGGCAAGTCAAGTAGTGATAACCATGACTCTTTCATGAGCATCGCATCGACATCTAGCTATCTTGACTTGTCGAAAAGTTTCATAATCTTTGGAGCTAGAAAGCCACATGGAATGATAAGTCATAATCTCTCTTAGATGACTTATTAGGTGGATGAGAATATGTGAGCTCAACCAAACCTTGTCCTTTTACTCAAATTGCTCTAGATGAACTCCTAAGTGAAAGTCATTAAGGGTTCATGTTGAGCCAATGTCAAGAAAATGCTTCTTTTGGCTAAAATAGTAGTTTGAAGGTTTAATCAAGTTCTTACATTGACCAAAGGCAAACTTTATCTTCTAGACCAGATATGAGGTTTGACTTTTAATAAGAAGTGTGGTTTAGAATGTGGTTGACAAATGTTATTTAATGATCCAAGTCTAATTCTATCACTAACCTTGTCAAACTGAGGCCACAAGATTGAATGTGCTGCTGATTTCTAGACTTCAGAAATATTCTAAGTGCGGGGTGGTGGTCATGACCGATCGGCGTACAGCGTTCTCATGAATTCACTATGCAATTTGAGTTGGGACAAACATAAGGATTTGATCTAATCACTTGAGGAACGACATACTAAAAGTTGGGATTGTTTGGACTCGATTTGACAAGGTTTTGACATGTTTTCTCGATCATCATTAGCATGTTGACATTGTCACATTGGGATGTATTTATCTCTTCATCAGTCTTTTGACCTGGTCGTCTTAACGAAAAATGTAGAGTATCTTTCGGAGATCAAATGTCGTTCTTGGCCCATGTCCAAATGCAGCCCGTAGCAGGCCCAAATCGTCGTCCAAAGCCGGTCGCCACGTCACCTGCAACGTTTCGATGATATGCCTAAACGGCCGACGCGCGTCCGTACGCGTGTCCGCGTCCTGGAGCTCGCCAGCGCCATTACCGCCACCTGCCCAATTCCGTGTCCGCACCTCAGTGCTCGGCTGCTCGAGTGGAGGCCGAGGACGGGGCGGAGCTTCCCACTCCCTCACTTCCGTGATCCAATCGCTCCTCCCTCACTTCCTTCGTTGCGCCACACCGGCGATGCCGCCATTGCCGTCCTGCTCGAGCGCTGGCCGCCGCTGCCGTTCTCCTTCGCGCTTCACTAGAGCAACAGAAGCGCGTGCCACCGCCTCAATCTCGTCATCCTCTTAGACCGGTGCTCCTCAGTCGATCTGGAGAACGCCGGCGTAGCCCGGCCATCGGTGGCGCTCCCGTCGTCGCCGAAGGCTGCTGCGGCTGGGAGGCCACGGGCTCCCTCAGGCCGAGCCGCTTGGCAGCAGGCGGTCCAGCCGCGCGGCCCTGCGGTCCGGCGGCCTCAGCCGGCGAGGTCAGCCAGAGCCTCCGACCCCGGGCCCGACGCCGACCCGTCCGTCCCCGGCGGTGTCCGTGAAGAGGAAGAAGAGAAGGGGCGCCTGCGCAATTTGTTTCTCTCCCAGGGTTACTACCGAAAAACTGCCAGAGGGAAAGATTTACTCATATAGCCTTGCCAGATTTCGGTAAAGACTAGGGTCCCTGATGTAAAGTGTTTGTCTTATATGAATTCCCGTTTTTCTTTTATTCATGTATGGCTGAATCTTGTAAAATTCATAACTTGAGCTAGGAGTATCCTTTTTGAGTGGTTCAAGTTGCAATGTGCTTGTTATGAAGTCTAGTTTCTTTTAAAAATATGAAATAGAATGCTTAGTATGTTTTTATGTGAAGCTTTGAATAAAGTGTTTTATTCTTATTCTAGAGATAAATGCATAAGTATTTATAGGGAGGTCATAAAAATGTGAAACTTGTTTTGTTGGTCTACTTATGACTTTCTCTGTCTAAAAGAAATAGGTTTGACCCTATGTTCTGTGGAATAAATGTGATGTTTGTTGTAGGCCTAGTTTTATGGCTTGTTTTGTAAAAATAGAAAATGCTATTTATATGAAGAGTTTTGAGTTGCTACTTTTTGTAGATGATTTTATGGTGTTATAGTAGCTTTGGGTCAGGTGAAATATGTTGTGTGACACTTTTCATAGTGCAAAGTATTTTTATGTGCTTAGTAAGTAGTTCCTTGTCATTTTTGTAGAAAAATGATGTAATGGTATTTTTGTGTTGAAATTTTGGTGAGATACCGATTAGGTCATTCGTATGCTTCTGTAATTTTCTTAGAATTTTCTGACAACTTTGATAGTAGTACTTTGTTAGCTTGAAGTGTAAATCAGTTGCGGTGTTGCATGTTGTCTATATCATTTCATGCTTTTACCATCCTCTTTGGAGGGTGATAATATTAGATGTTTTGTAGGGTGTTGTCTTAACTTGCGGTCCGTCCACGGGATCGTGGCGCGACACTCCCCTCTCCGGTGGCCAGCGGCTGCAGGGTGCGGCCCCGGATGGCTGCGGTGCACCCCTCCTCCCTCCCCCGGCGGATCCGGCGGATCGAGGCCTCTGTTGGCGGCTGGCTTGGAGGCGGGCCTCCTCCCTCCCGGCGGTGGCGGGGCCCGGTGGCGGCGGATCGTGGCCGCGCCCACCTCCTCCCTCGCCCGGTGGTCGGCCGGCGGTGGATCCGGCCCGAGGGAGGCCACGGCGGCGCGGATCCCACGGCCTGGCGGGGCCGGTGGCGGATCCATGCTTCCACGGGCCGCCGTCGGCGGATCCCGAGTTGCGGGGTGGCGCCGGCGATCCGGCCCGAGGGAGGCCGCGGCGAGTGGATCCGCGGTCGCGGCCGGATCCCGGCGGCGGATCCGTGGCGGTTCCGGGCCGGGCTCGGTGTCGGCCCGTATGGGCTGCCAGCGGGCTCGGGCTTTTAATTTTTATTTATTTACCGTGGCGGGCGTAGCCCGCCCGGTTAATCGTCATTTTTCGTGACCTTTCATTGGTGGTAGACGCGCTTGCCCGCCACGCAAAAGCTTTTCGGTAGTAGTGATGGCCTATTAGTATTATGGCTAAATAGTTGCCTAGGCCAAGTAATACCTCTCTATATAACTGTAGCAGCCACCTTCCCCACTCTTCTCCCTCAATCCCAACCACGTTCATAACACATGCATTCAGTTCAAGTTTTCCCAGGACAAGTCAAGCATGGAGCCAAGTGGTCAGATCATTGAGCATGTTCTCAAGAGGTTGCATAACATTAGCATCCCTTTCTTCTGCTAGAGGTTGCATAACATTAGCATCATATCCCTTTCTTCTGCTAGAGGTTGCATAACATTAGCATCCCTTTCTTCTGCAATTATTTATGTTTTTCTAAGTATTCTCTATAACCTCAACCCACTTGTCCCATATAAGCAGTAATCATGATTGAAATAAGTCTAGATAAATTTATACTGTATGAGGCCTCATCTAGTTTAGTTTGCACACATACTTTTTGGCAGTTAAAGTGAGAGGCTGAGGGCATTGTGTTTCTTAATTGTTGAAGAAATGTCGTATTTTTTATCTTGGCTTTTGCAGTGAGTTGTTGGGAGTTTGGCCTATTTGGGACTACCTGACAGGTTAGTGTCTCGCTAAGTCATTGTGTTACTTTATTCCAGCAGAAGCAAGCAAGGCCATTGATTCACCTGCACAGTAATCATCCTTGTGTAGGAATCAAGTTAGAAGTTAGCGACGGGTGAATATTTTGGGGAAAAAAAAACCAGTATAAAGCAATCCGGTTCTGTAATTTCAGATGTTGTGATTTGAATAATCTGCCAATTGAAATGTTGATCATCTGCCAATTCAAATAACGACGGTAGGTTTTGGTTAAATAGTCAGCTTGATTTGTACCTGGAAAGTAGGTATCTAGTACAGGAGCATGTCCCAAGTTGAGTTTAAGGCCATGTGTTTTTTGGGAATCATCTGCCAATTCACTTACGAGGCTGTATTTCACGTGAGCTTAATTCACCTTTGTTTTATCTTAAAGATTCCATAACTATAGTTCCTATGTTAATGCACCATTGTTTAACTTAAAGATTCCATTGCTACCCTTTCATCCATCGGTACAATACCTTTATCTCATGGTTACTCCACATTTAATTCAGATAGAGCTACAAGTACTAACAGTCTTGTCCTCTGTTATTTTTGTGCTTGGTTACTTGGGAGATATGTGATAGTTATTTTTTTGTGCTTGGTTACTTGTGCAGGATCTCAAGAACAGCCCTTATGCTAGTTGAATCTCAAGAACAACCCTTATACTAATTGTAGTTACATCTTATGTATTGTAAGAAATCTTCTATGTTGTTGCTCATGTATTATTAGAAAATCTTCTATGTTGTTGCTCATGTATTATTAGAAAATCTTCTAGGTTGTAGCTCAGCTTAAGGTTGTATGTGAAGCTTGTAAAAGAATTGATTGGTGAAATGGATGGAATACGTGTAATGCATATATGAATGTGAGATTTTTTTTTGTTTTTGTTAGTTGCTATCAGCGACACTTGTTCTCAATATGTGTCACGGATATCGCCTTATCAGCGACACGTCTTCTCAATATGTGTCACCGATATATCCTTATCAGCGGCAGCGTCTTCTCAATATGTGTCACCGATATATCCTTATCAGCGACACATCTTCTCGTATGTGTCACCGATATATCCTTATCAGTGACGCATCTTCTCAATATGTGTCACCGATATATCCTTATTAGCGGCAGCGTCTTCTCAATATGTGTCACCAATATATCCTTATCGGTGACACGTAAATATGCGTCCGCAGATATGCCCTTATCTCGACGCGCAAAAAGGGTGACACTTGTAAAAGCGTGTGTCGCTGATAGCGATTAACAAATTGTCGCATGAATAGCGATTTACGGCATAGTGATTGTTTCAATATCAACTAAAAGCGCAGAAATACAATTGACAAAATCTTGGGGAAGATGAAATCAAACAGAAATATGTGCCCACTAAAAAGGGGAATGGGTCAGCGCTAGACCAAGTGAGATTTTTTTTTTCCAGACCAGGAGTACCCATTTCCATTCATAGTAAAACGGAAATACAGAGTATGAGGATTGCTGCAGACTAGATAGATGTGCAGAAGAGCAAGAATCCAAACACAACCACACTTTCAAACTGTGCTAAAAACGAGATTAACCTACTTCTAAGAACAAGCATACTCAGCCTGGACGCAGCCGCATAAGACTGAAACTCAGCAACCAAACCAAATTATAGGTACATCAAAATAACAGCAACCATCTCTGCCTGGGATAAACAATTGCCCAGCCTTCATCACAAAATAAACGACACAGGTTCGTGTAGACACCAACAAAAGGAGACATAAAGTCCGGACGCTCGAGTTTGTTTCATCTTCATGCTCCATCTTCTGCCTCTTCATCTTGATCGCCTTCTAACAGCAACATTTGGTTCACTAGCTTGCCTTGTTATCTGTGTCGCCAAAATCCAAAGAAGCTCCCCCAACCTTTATGAGGCACAGGGGACAAATCTGAATTGTTGCGGAAGCTTTTTTTTTAGATAATGAATATTTTATACACAGGTTCATCTATCAAAGATAGACTCAAGCCAATTGTTACAAAGTCTTGCCAATTGGCACAAGCATGAGTCTTCAAATAACAATCACTTGCATCCCAGCCAGCGGAAAATAAGTTCCACGAAATAAAGCTTAAGAATAAACATGACCAATGTATCTTGGCGATAGCCATCCATTTGAACTAAAGAACTGCAATGATGGCGTCTCTATGAACTGTCTAATTTGGATCGGTTGATCCCGTTGATCATCATACCGCTGCAGACTTGCCCATTGTCAAAAGCGATGCGTTCCCCGAGCGATACACGCAAGAAAGATTTTGGTCTACATTTATCAAAAACCACTTCGTTTCTCGTTATCCAAATTGCCCAACACAGTGCCGCAGCTGCCGTTAATGACAATGAATTATACTTTTTATCTGCAATTTTTGACCACCTTATGAAAAGATCACTCATATCTATAGGGGCAGATAAACCAAAAAGTATATGTACAGCGGCGCCATAAAAATTGGCATAAACACAATCAAAAATGTTGTGGAAGCTAGAAGAAGATAGGGGTGACTCGGTCAAAGGTGCCATAGAAGGGGACCCACGGCAAGGAAGGACATGTGTAAAAAATGATGTGGGCAGGGCTGTTGAGACGTCAAGTAGTGGACCTCTTCTGTCACTCCTAAGCCTTCCTAAAGAAAACAATGAGTTGTACCCTGGTCGTCCAGATAAGGTCTTGCAAACCGCATATAGCTCTATGCTTCATCCTCCAAAAATCCAATTGATCTTGTATGCTTTGGCCCCAACCATGAGAGATCCAGCGGAGGTGATGAGCAACGCTGGAGGCGCTGATCTTGTATCGTCTGAAGAGGGCGGCTTAAGCAGGGAGGTATGGGGGACACATGGCGCCGGTGAAGGGATCAAAATCAAAAGGAGTAGAAGTAGAAAGAGATATGGGAGAAATTCAAAATCGTGATAGGTCCAAATGGGAGGAGCAGCACACAAGATACTTTAGGCAAGCTGGGACCATGAGCCGACAAGGGAAGAGTACACATGAACAAGAGGCGACTCAATGTGCAAAGGGGGTATGTGTATATGACCAGGGAGGATATTCTTAGTTTTTGGAAAGGGGTAGGCTCATTAAGTGGTCAGAAGAAATTGGTGCTTCAGAACATCCGAAGTTAACAGAAGGTCAAGGTTTTGGAAACGTGATACAAATATTCGGTGGTTAGGTGTGTGGCAGGTTTTGGGAACGTGATATAGGTGTGGCAACGATGTCCATCTTTCGGAGGTGTTCATAAGAGTAAGGTTTGGGTACATGTGTTTAACGGAAGAGTGTGTGCATGCATTTTAAGTGTATGCGTCTATGGAAAACCATCACAGTTGGCAATGGGCCCGCCCGTCGTTGAAGGCCAAAAGTATCTAAATCAGCAACTACCGAAGCAGTACTGGCTCTGTCCGGCAATAGAGACACCTATAAACTTTGAACTTTCAGAGTAATTATAGCATTCAACCATGAGGAAATGAAACAAGTAGCAAACAAGAATTCAGAACTATTGTTTTTCAAAAGAAAACCTCAGAACTATTGTAGCAAGGCACATAGCTCATGTGCCGTGACTTGTGAGTACCTGATTGCTTTCCTACCTCATGGTGCGTCCACGGCTCCACCTGCCATCGTTGCGCCCTGCAACTGCCCGCCTTCTCCCGTTGGCTCACGCGCGCACGACATGATGATTTTAGTATATGGAGGAATGAGGAGATTAGATCTTGGTCAAAAGGTAGTTTCTCTCTCATTAAAATATATAACATGCTTAGAAACGGGCTCATAAGATACTCTTCAATCGAGGTGCCCTTACATAAACAAGTACTTTGGACTTGACATTTGATTTTCAATTAACTCAAACCCAAACAAGCTCGCTCATGCATGATACTATATATAGTACTGATGATCACTGAGACTGGAAATGTCTAACCCCTCCTGCAAACATAGATAAAAACTTTTAATTAGATTCTAAATATATGGTTTAAATAGTGTGACAGACAAGTAAAAGTGTGATAGATAAGTAAATCGGTACTCCTTCAAATAAAATACCATACCTAGGGGCAAGCCTGCAACACCTGAGGCCATGGTAGTGTGTAGTTGAAAATCAAACTTGTATCACGATGATAGAGCTCCTACGGTAACAACCGCAGCGCCATGGTATTTATGTTGATAGAGAAGAACCACCTCTTGTTATAGCCACTGTCGTGTCGCCTCTACTCCCTCCGTCCCACTGACTTTGTCACCGCTGGTTTCCGTCTTGCCATCTTTATTCGATGCTTCGTCTTATTCAAATTTTTACACAAATATAATTTATTTTTTTACGACTTATTTTATCAATGAAGATACTTAAATATTAATTATTTTATTTTATAATTTGTCTAAATATTTTGAATAAGACGGATGGTCAAAGATGAAGTTCAAAAAGTCAAAAGCGGCGAAGTCCATGGGGCCGAGGGAGAAACGTGAATATGCTGACAAGATAGCAAAGGCAGTGCCGTCAGTGATAACGTCCACCATGGTGCTCCACTCCATCTCCCTGCAATTCTTCATGCAGACCAAGAGACCGCGTGTTGCCTCTGACAAGTTAGCGATGCTGCGCTCCAGCACCCACTCGCCCCTTCCATGGACCTGGCGGCACAACTGTAGCTCCTCACCGCGGACGTGGATGATGCTAGTCAGACCAAGGCCGATGCCATGGACAATGGTGAATGTCGACGTATGGGGATTCTCTAGCTTGTTGAGGCCGATGGGCAGACTGACCTTGGAGAACACCAAGTTAGTGTTGTCAATGGCTATGATGCAACCCGTGGAGAAAAGCCCAAGTACAGGGATCCGTAGACGCGGCCTGCCACGTGCCCACTAGTTTTGCTGCAGGGAAATAGGTCACTGTCCAACTTATTGAGGAAGCGACGACGATCCCCACAATTAGCTGTGGAGAATACACATTAGAAGTATGAAGGCGCGCCCGTCTAGGCGCCTACGAAGGTGTCCGCGTATCCTTCATCCCTTTTAGATGCGTTAGATATAAATTCCACGATCCGGATGAGTTTGTTCCCTTCCTGCATGCATGCAAGCACCTGTTCAATAAAATAAGTGGACATATACATGGAAGCAAGTGGATGTACACATGCAAAAGGACAAAGCACAGCCAGACAGCCGGACATGCATGCATGCAAGAAGATGAAGTAGTATCTCACAGTAGCGTCTTTTCATGTATGCATTGGTAGGCTCAAGTTATTGGTTGTGTATGAATCAATCAAGCCAGCATCCTTGCATGGCATACATTCAATGAAACAGATAGAATAGGCATGCGTGCAGCCACCATCTAAAACTGTACTCCCTCCGGGTTGGTATTAGAAGTCGTTTAGGAATGGCACGGTCTCCCAAAACATAACTTTGACCACTTGTTATTACAAAAATATTTATGTAAATGCGATATATGTATACTTTTATCAAAGTATTTTTAAATACAAATCTATTCATATAATTTTTTACATTTACAAACTCAACAACTTAAAAGTTATTAATGATTTATATTCTCAATGTTTGACCCAAACCTTGTCCAAAACGACTTCTAATACCAACCCGGAGGGAAGTAGGTGTACAGCTTTGCATGTAGAAGTTACCAAAAGAATTTACATCTCTATGTCTTCTACTTTTACATAGCTGAACTTTGCTCACAACCCGGCCATCCATCCTGCATGCATGCAAAGGACACATTCAATAAAGTGAGTTGATAGAAAACTGAACGAACATGCATGCAGTGACATAAAAATTGTGTCTGTCCCCTTCACATGCTTCACATGCAGACATGTAAATTGTCCCATAAAAAAAAAATATATTCCATGCATGAGTCCTTCGTATGCAAGGAAAAATTGTGCTTTTTGTGCTTGTCCTTCACATGCGAGACAAGTACATTGTCCTTCCCATGCAAAAGTAGATTCCACGCATGAGTCGCATGCAAAAAAGTAGATTCTATTCATGCAAAAGGAGATAACCAAAGCCAGATGAGGCCATAGTATGGACGATACAAAATTGCACGTGTCCTTTACAGTAAATTTACTACGTCATATGGATATAAAATTGAATGAACATGCATCCATACAACAAAAACGTAATCTTTTGCACGTAGAAAAGTAAAGGGATGCAGCGTCCTTCCCATGCAAAAAAAAAAAAAAAAGATTCCATACACGAAAGGGAAGCAACCAGAGCCAAATAATGCCTCAACAAGGGCAATAAAAAGAAGGTGGGCCATTCAGAGCCTTAGCTAAGATTTCCTAAGATGGAATAAAAAAAGAAGGTGGGCCATTCAGAGCCTTAGCTAAGATTTCCTAAGATTTCCATATTGAGTTGCACTTTCTTCGGCCAATGAATGAACATACACATTGAGGCTGAAAGTACTTGTCCATTAACCACAATCAGGTTTCATAAAAATAGGCAAAATGAAATTTCAGCTAAGTGCATCTCAATATGAAAGAAGGTGGGCAAATCTTAGCTAAGTAGGCAAGATCAATTTTTAGCTAAGTACATCTCAATATGAAAGAAGGTGGGCAAATCTGACCCAACGTAAACAGAAAGAAGGTGGGCCATTCAGTGGAGAACATTTCCCGCTTCGAGGTACATGCATGGGCATTTGTGCACTCCCAGCCATCCACATGGATGAGCATTTGTGCACTCCCAGCCATCAAGGGTGCATGGACCCAGTGGCACCCGAGGCACCCATGCCTCATCTAGGTCTCCAATTCTTGGCTATATAAGCATGTGGTGTGCCACTCGTTGCTTCATCGCCCTCCTTCCATTGCTTGCAGGTGGCCTTGTTGTAGTTCATATTAGAGTGCATCCCTACAGTTCCTTGTGTTGTTGCTCCTCGCATTTGTTACGCTTAGACCACCACTGCCACAATTGTTTTGGGGTTTCCCACGTGTGGTTGATGGCCTAGCAAGAACAACTTGCATAGGGAACACTACAAAGTAGGTATGTACTATGGATCTATTATAATGTAAGGTTCTCTATAATTAACAACTAACTATGCGTGTACCGAGTGGCCACCAAAAGGTTTCTTTATATTTGACCTCACCTGATTAGCCTGTGCATATGAACCTTAGTTTTCCTGTTTACTTCTATACCGACTAACTATATTTGACGGTTTTGCTATTTCCTGCTATACCGGCTAACTATATTTGACCTCACTTGGTTAGCGTGTATCGACTAACTATATTTGACCTCACATAAAGTTTTTTTTTTGCTATGCATTCCGCTTCCTATTTTCTTTTTTTTTTTTGTCTGCGTCAGTCTAAAACGAAGGGCTAACTATTCTTCAACTGAGTGCTTACAGAAAGGTTTATTTATATTGGGTGTCCCTTGTTTAGCATGTGCGTATGAACCTTCCTTTCCCTATTTTTTTGCTATACTGGCTAACTATATTTGATCTCGCTTGGTTGGCGTTAGCTTGTACCGACTAACTATATTTAACATTGCTGAAAGGTTTTACTGGTATACATTCGGCTCCCTGTTTTCTTTTTTTTTAGTTTTCCTTTTGTTTGTGATGGTCGTCTTGTCTCCTAACTTTCATTCCATCTGATCGTCGTCCTTATGGCACATGGACAGTGCTTCATCTAAGGAAGAGGTGGCGTGGGAAGGTTTCAGTTTCGATTCCAGGTGTCCCTGCCTACTCATCTAGCCGGCTACAGGCTACAGGGTCAAAGATAGAGGAACTATTCATGTTTTGTCATGGTGTGGATAGAAGAATATAGTCAGGGACATGGGGCTCCTCTCCCCGACCAAGGGGGAGGTGGCGTGCCTAACTGATCAACCAATTGTTGGCCACGCTCTACAGGCTCAAGTATACAGGAGGTCTCATGTTTTGTCACGTATATGGATGCATGTTGTCAGCATGTTTATTTGGGCACGCATGCACATACCAACACCTACACATTTTACTCTAAATTTGAATAATTTTGCTCCTAAAAGGTGAACTAACAGCAATGTGGAATATTTAGATAAGTTATAAAATTAAAATAAAGCAGGGCAAAATAATATTAGTTCTAAGAGATAGCTCAGAAATTTCTGATTTTGGAGATTAAATACATGATGTAAATAATAGAGAAATATAGATATGTTTGTTTCATTCATAGAAAGGTGTGAACTCAGAAGAGAACAATAACCCTTGTGCTATCGATATGAAAACACCTCATTAGCATCAGACCAAAAAAAGAACACTTCATATGTAACTACCTGTTTTTGTAGTAGCTGATCATATGTTCCTCGAAGTTGACAACTGAGATCCAGTGTGCCCCTCTCCATACACCTGATACGGTAAGGGTGAGCTTGCATCAGTTGAAGCAGTATGAGTAGCCTGCTCATTTTCATACTTATACCTAGGAACATGTACTTCTGTTACATTTTCTAATGTTACTGATTTATAACCTGACAAATTTTACAAATGAGAATGAGAACTCTCATGACAGCTAACTGTTTCTGTTAATGGTTCATCACCCTCTGTCTCAAAAAAAAAAAAACATGGCATGGGGAAAGCCTACCACTGCGATATCATCAAAACATATGGAAAATTGGCATATGTCCTTAATCATGCGGTAAAAAAAAAAAAAAAAAAACAATATGAATGTGCATCTGCCAGCATGAATAGAAAAAATCATCCATACAGTATCAAAGAGGCTAGAACTGCTAGATTGTTGGAAGCTTTGTGCGAGTCAAGGTCCACAAGCAGATAAAAATGAATAGAAGAGAAAGGCCATAGCCTTAAAGTAGAAACACTTAATTAGGAAAATTTAAAGGATATAAATACCAGGTCTAAGAACAAGACGCCAAATTAAGGCCTGCAGTGAACAAACCAAGATACCTGAACCAAAAACAAAATAAACATAAAAAAACTAAAATGTAAGTATGCCAATTCGATCAAAGGAAGCACAAAATCGCACAAAGCGTGGTCAGCCTGATTTGACCATCTGCCCAAAAGAATGGAGCAAGCTGATCCATTCCTTTACCTGTATGTGTTGTTGGATCAGTCTACTTGCCCCCCCTCCTCTTTGGATGCTTTCCTAAGACTTAATATGATGCCTCCACTAAGACAGGTAGTTACAGTAGCAGGTGAAGCTTCTGTTTGTAAATGATAACCTGGCACAAGTGGAGGCCAGTAATTAGATGAGACGACAAGCACTTAAAAACAGCAATGTCACTTTGTATGCTGCTAAAAACGTAATACAGTAATATATGGACCTGCTCTCCGTTCCAAAAAATATATGAACCTGCTTAGGCTTTGACCACTCACATTTGCAATGATAGTGGTAACTGATCGTGTTGGATAATAGTCAACAACAAATATCCAACAATTACCAGTAGAACCTAAATGATTTGCTTGTTCTAAAGAACCGTAAATGATTTATTGGCAGACTTCATTGAATGAAGTCTTTCTGCAGAAGTCTGAGAATGCATAAGCCATTAGTCTAAGCACTTGTTTTGGCAACCAAAAGTAGAGATAAGAGCAGGGGGCTTGCCTGCTGGCCTGCTGGCCTGCTGGCCTGCTGCTGAACCAGTTGTGACTGGCTGCAGCTGCAGTCGCAGTGCTGCCCGCTGCCCGCGGCCCACGTCGCCTCCGCGTCCCACCGGCCAAACTGCCGGTGGCCGGCCGGCCGCCGTCGGCCCTGTGCGACTGCCCGCAGAGCCGCAGGGCGTGCGCCCACGCCCTGGCGCCCCTGCCCGCCGCGCTTCTAGGTAGTCCGCCGGGGCAGCCCGCCGCGCCGCCGCGGCGCCGCCGCCCGCCCACTAGGTCAGTGCCGCCGCCGCTAGGCTATCGGTTTTTTTTTTTTTTTTTTTTTTTTTGAACATAGGCTATCGGGTTGGGGTCGCACGCAGGGAGGACTGGAGGAGAACGAGAGGATGGGGAGGAGGGGGGTGTGCCGCCGGTTCGGCCAATGGGCCATTGAGGTGGTGGGGCATGACTGGGCCTCGCGCTGGGCCCTGTGGACGTCAGGAGGGGAAGTGGGCAAGCCCAAGACGCGATCCGTGAATTGGGTTGGGCTGCACACTGTGTTATATGAGCTTTACATTACATAGCTAATAATCATTTGTGTTTGTAAACATTTGGCCTCCCATACAAATTTATACATCCGTGCCGCTATTTATTCAGTGAGTCTAACCATCGATTTAATTATAAGGTGGACGGTATCGTATTCCTAGATCTACATAATAAAAATTTATAGCATATATTCCATATACTATGAAGCAAAGGAAATGTCATCGCAAAGTCTAATGGAGTTAGCTTCTTGAGCCCCCAGCTTTGGTGTTTTCATGTAGACGTCCTTTAGCTTACGGGTACTATTGTAATTTTTTACTATTTTCACCCATAATGTAATCCCACCCAATATTGTACTTTGAATTTAAGTGTGCCAATTGGTTAAACCCATCTCCATCAGATAGCTCTTTACACAAACGTGGTATTAGTTTCCTGGTTTAGAATAAGCATCATGTAATGACAACCACCTTCTATATTCCTTTCCAACATTAGTGAATGAAGACATCATACATGTTACCTTTCCTTCCCATATTTTCGTAACATTTAATATACAAAATAGACCGGTCTTTAGTACCAACGCAATGACAAAAATATATGGCGCATATGCTCTTCCCTTGTCGTGTCTCTCAAAATTTCCTATATTAAACACATCACCCTTGTGAGAAGCGGGCAGCAATGGCTAGTGCCTTATTAAGATCGGCATCGTCAACGTTGGCCCCCTTCCACCGGCACCGGTAGAGCACCCTGAAATTCGATATGGAGATGTTACTGTCATCGCCATTTAGCAGAAAGGCGTCTGTAATTGTGCGTAGTAGTAGGTCCTGCTGGGGTGAAGCATGTAGATTCGCCGGCGTTGGCGTGTCAATGGGTCGTAGACCATGAAGTTTGGCACTGAAGCTTGTATATGGTGTACAGTTAGCGGTGAGAAGGGCGAGGCCACCGTGGCAGTCAGCGGCGATGCCAAGCCCCTGTCCTGTCCTTGTCGAGGAAGTCGGCGTTGAAGCTGCCGCATTTGTTGATATGCGACGAGGAGGGCACGGCGAGGATTCCGAGGCTTGGCTTGTGGTACTGGCCGGGGCGGTGGGAGGATGGAGGGAGCTAGCGAGGGCGGAGGAACGCGCGGCCTTCGTCGGGGCCGTCGTTGGTGACCACGCGGCGCCACCGCTTGCGGGCGCACGCCGCGCGGATGAGCCGATGTCGGGAGTCGAGGCAGAGGAGGATCCGCCGGGCAGGTCATCCGAACGTCATGGATACTCCTCGGCGTGGTCGCCGCCACCGTCTCCTTCGGTCCTTGCGCCGCTGCGGCGTTGCTCGCCTCCATAGACGCAGACGCACTGGAGAATCTAAAACCCTAACGTCGCGGCGATCCGCTAGAGCTGCGGCAAGAACCGGGCTATAAATGCAGCCGTGATGAGAAATTTGGACCCACCTGTCTGTGTTGGATTCCCTGGCGGTCGTTGCGTGATGCGCGCCTCTTTAGTCCTCAAAACATCTGTATTCCGATTTTCCATAAAATGATTAGTGCTGTATATAGTAGTACATACTCTTTTTTGTGAAAATAGTAGTAGTTGATAGTAAAATAAATATACTTCGTACAGATTTTATTCCGAGAATACAAACTGAGAGTTACTGCAATCAAAGTTTGAGGATATACTCATGATGAATAAGAGGGTAGAGTACAAAATCTTGAGAAAAATAGAGAACGACTGTGTCACACGAGCAATATGGGCCATATCCCCCGGAGACGACATCGGGCTAACTGGGGCTGAAGGAAGGGGCGCCACCGCTGCACGAGCCGGGCCTGAAGCCCTGCCCTAGGCGCATGCGGGGGAGGAAAGGAGGAGGCACCCAGCCGCCGCTGCTACCCTGTCAACCCTACCACCGCTACAATCTACCACATGGAGTCTGTGTCGGATTAGGAAATAAGTAGTTAGGAAAATTGAGTTGCCAAAGGAGAATGCAATTCGACAAGGATCTCATTTGCTTAAGAATCAAGTCTTCACGGGATAATAAATATGAGATGATTGTAATCCAGGTTTTAAATAGCCGGCTATAGCTGGAGCTATAGCCGGCTATAGCTACTAGGAACACCGGGGGCTATGGCATTTAGCCGGATATATCCCGCTATAGCCGCTAAATGGTGGCTATAGCCCGAAATGGGAACCCCGCCGCTAAACGTCTTAGCCGGCGATTTAAAACTATGATTGTAATCAATTGAATTGAAGTAATACTCTTGCTCCCAATTCTGTTGCTCTTTTGCTATCTCGTGCCCGCGGCCCTGAACCCTACCTACTCCGCCCGCTAACCCGTGCCATATATTGCCCACGTGCGCCACCACCACCCACGCCGCTTTCGCAGCTGCCCTAGCCGCCGCATCCCCACTTCGGCAAAAACACCTCGGGTTGCCCCCTCATAGCTGGTATCCCGAGAACCATCGATCCTCCATGCCGCACTAGCAGAACTCTAGAAACTGTCCGGTGACTTCGCCAAGGAGATCACCACCAAGTTCGAGGACATCACCACCAAACTCTCCGATGTGAACAATGGCCTCACCAACATCAAGAAGGATCGCTCTGCGGACAAGATCTTGGCAAAAGAGCTCGAGCATGAAAAGGCCAAAATGATGGAACAAGATATGGCAATCAAACTAGATATTGCCACCAAATAAGCCATGGAGGAAGTAGGCCACAAATATTTCAAATATCAAACGGCTTTGGCAAATCCCACACACTATCGGAGATCGCCGCGATGCTAGAGGCCAAGCTCATCTGCAAGGAGGATTCCAAGCCATAGAGCTAGGCCATGGGAGCCACTCTAGGCACCATTCCTAGCCTCGACATACGTCGCCTACACAAGCTCTCCATCCTGACGAAACAACAACAAGGATGACCCGCTCTCGACCACTGCGAACATTTCTTCATGGGGCAATGCACACCAGCAGATGAGAAAACATGGTACACCTCATACCATCTTACCGGTACCACTCAAGAATGGTACTTGAGGTTTTCGAAGGACAACAACATGTAGGACCGGCCGGGTGGAATTTTCCTGATGTATCAATGAGCACTTTGGACCACCCACTTGGTGCAACCCCTTAGGCAAGTTGGCTTTGCTAAGGAAGACAAACAACATTGGTGACTACACAAAGCGCTTCCTAGTGCACGTTGCTCAGGCCGGCTCCCTCAATGAATTACACAACACCAGACCACTGAGCCGCTCAAGATAGAGATTGAGCTGCTCAACCCACATGACATGGAGACAGCCATGTCCTTGGCACATGCATACGAGCGACGAATGACGGTCGTGGCGGAGGCCAATAAAGTGTAAGCTACTCAAGAAGAATAGTAACGGTGTACCTCAAACATTGTTTAGATAAATGGATTATAATAAAAATAGAAGGACATCCTAATACACATGAAACTAGACTCACAAGCGAGAGAGTAGATAATGACATTTTAGGGGAGATTTTCTGCGGTAGACTTTGAAACATCACAAGGAAAACAGTCTTCCCAGCAAACCACAAAATCAAATTTTATCCCTCTTATAAAACATGTTTCTAAATTTTTGTAAAGAAAAGCATCATCTCTTCGTTGAGGTGGGATGGATATTAGGTTTATATGTCTAAAGTTTTCAACAAAATTTTTAAAAAGTGTAAACTCTCTTTCGTGCATTGCTTTAGTTTTTACGCACCTGGTAAAAGAAAAGCTAACTGCAATGGATAGTCGGACTGATGATGTTGTTGAAACAACTTAACATTTTATTAGATTATGGAATAGAGTATCCCAGCCTTCACATTCACTGAATGCTTAAATCTTAACACTTACAAACAAGGGCTAACTCCGCTATGTGGGACCTGACACAAGTCTAAGACCTGAAGACCAAACTAAACTACATAAGTGTTCAGAAACATGAAAAGCTTCCTAGCCACACCACTAGTCCAGACCAACTAGACTAGTGAACTCAAACCGCACGAGAACTAAACACAAGTTCAATAGAACATCATAAGGAAGCTTTATGATCCCAACGCCTTCTGATTCCTCCAGCTTCTGGAACCAAACAACTGCAACACCTTTGTTTCAAGTTGTTTATAGCCATGTTTCAAATACCTTTCCTCTTCCTCTTTAGAGAGCAGGGACAAATGTCGGATCCAATATGTGCCCCTAAAAATAAACTGCAAATAGGAGTTAGAAACCTTTTTTGGAAAAGCGGCATCATTTCTATTCAACCACATGACCCAACGCATAGCTGCCAATCCTACAAGTATTTGACATCTTATTCTTGGAGTGAAACTCCTTAACCAAGATCAAACATATGAGCTGTGCTTTTTGGTTGTTGAATATTAAAAGTGATGTAAATAATGTTCCAAACAAATCTAGCCACCCGACAATCAAAAAGAGATGTTGAATGTTCTCTTCCGGACCACAGAAAGCATATTTAGAATTGTCTCCCCACTTTCTTTTCACTAGATTATCTTTTGGATTACCCTTTTTTTTAGATACCAAAGAAAAATTTTAATTTTCAAAGGTATTTTTGCCTTCTAGAATAGATGTTTTTCTTTTCTTTTTATTCCCCTTCATTAGCTCTCTGTGTTGAAAATGCACCATTTTTCTTTAATTGCCAAATGAAAACATCATTGTCTCTCTTTAGGTCCACCGTCAACACTAAGGATACCAGCCTAAGCCACCGGTCTAATCTCTCACCCGACTATCCCCCGTCTAAATGAGATATTCAAGGGAGTTGAATTTAGTAGGCTAGCCACTGAGACCCCTTTCTTCCTCACAATGTTGTACAGATCCGGGAACCTCCGCATTAGCGGTAAAACAACTTAACATGCAACGGAAGGTTCTAATTCATCATCTACATCTCTTGGGTGTTACTCTCACCAGGAATCCACGTCTTTGCCAAGTGCCCATACCTTAGCCATGTGTATTTTATCCGCCACTTTCGGTAAAGACCATCTTTGTCGAAAGTGGCAAATAAAAATCACATGACAAAAAATAAAAACACCGGGCAAAGAAGGCTTTGTCGAGTGTTTTTCGGCACTTAGTAAAGAGGTATTTTGTTGAGTGTCATTTTTTTTTCGGCAAAAGCGGGTATTTTTGCCGAGCACATTTTATAGGCTAGCTTGGCAAATAAGATTTTCAATGTACCTTTTGAGGCTTCAAATGAGTTCAGATGAAATAATTTTTGAACTACAAAGTTGTATAACTTCAAAAGATCTATAAACTTTATTTTGGCCATTTCTACATTTGACAAAGAGATAATGATGTTGTTCACAAAATCAACATCTCTCTCATATCCCTCATATAGTTTCATAAAACTAGATGAGTGATATATAAGATTTACAAACAATGTTACTACCAATATGTTGGATGAATAAATGACTAAATAAATTATGTAGATCTCAAAAAGTTATGAAACTTTGTTGTTGATAATTTTTATTTAAATTCATCTTGTTATGCAAAGCTATGTTTGAATTTTAAGAATTATAAATTTAAAATTTTTAAACGACCTCGGATAGAGAATCATCTTAGATGAAAATTTTAAATCTCTAAAAGTTATGAAATTTTATAGTGACAAATTTTTTTATTCAAAATCACCATGTGATGCAAAACCTATGTTTGAATCTATAAATTTGAAATTCAAATTTTAAGCGACACTGTGATGAAGAAACTTCGGTAAATTTACTCTCAAACAAGCAATTTACTCTCGGTGATATAATGTGTGGGTGAAGAAAGTGGGATTCTACACACAAAAGACAACGTATGATAGTGTAGTGGTAGGGGGGGGTGTGAGAGATATGTTTGTGGGTTCTAATCCCACAAATTGTGTTAGGCACAAACCTTGCATAAAAAATTCTTTAACACTCGACAAAGAATTTACCAAGTCTAAAAATGGCCTTTCGCCGAGTGTCTCTGGCACTCGGCAAAAGAGCCTGAGCCTGGTAGTGACTCTCATTTTCACTATCCTTCATGTACATGTCTTTAGTTCCATAGCTACTCTCATTTTCTCAGCCACAAACACCAACCATGGAATGGAACAAAACAATTGTACCTTTGATCTGGCTTTAAGATCAAAATGCTGCAGGTAAGATAAGCCCCAAAACCATTTTTTTCCTTCTCCTCTTCCATGCTCGAAGACGTTGCAGGTAACATCAAAGACTATCAATTTGGCCATGCGGATGTTGCTAAACTCAACGGCTTACATCCAAAGTTGAATAATAATTGATCTACTACATCCGTTCCAAATTGTAAGTCGTTTGACTTTTTTCAACACTAACTTTAACCACTGCGTCTTATTGAAATTTTTATGCAAAATATCACTTCTTTTGTTGTTGCATTGTTGCAAGCTTTATTATCAAATGTTCTTTAAGAATGACTCAAATTTGACCACAAAACTGCAGATCCCCATGGCATGAGAAACTCCAGCTTGTTCTGCTTCTTCCTACACACCTGCCACTGCACTATCCGCAGGTTGCTCAGCACCATCTTCCCTCCCCTAACAACATCCACATCTACCAATCAAGCGGTCAGAAAGAGTGTTCATGACTAGAAAAAAAAACTCATCAGATCACAGTGATTCCTTATTGTTATTGGTGCAGGGGAACCAATGGTCAATGTCCTAGGCCAAGGGCGAGGCGGAGTCGGCGTGCAGGTAGAGTACGTTCTAGTACGCGTCCCCCAGAAAAAGCGCCGGATCGAATCCCGGGTTCCGGCATCCATTGACCGAAGATATCAATCGGCCGAGCCAATGGAGGGCCTGAGATCACAAAGCATAAATCCAACTGTGGCGCACGCACCCAAGGTGGTCTAGTTGCTTCAAGGGGAACTTGGCGAAGCCACCGCCGGGTTGGCATAGTGTGCACCAGTGCTGCCTTGAGACAGCTGCTGGAGGTAAACATGTACAGAAAGCACGGGCACGGTGACCCGGCACGAAACACGATTTTTGGCCCCGCGAAGCACGGCCCGGCATGAAAAAACGGGCTCAGGGCGGGCCGGTGCCCGATGTGGGCCGTGCCGAGCTGACCCCAAGGCACGAGCCAGCCCGGCGCGGCAGTCCAGAGTCATCTTTTTTTAAAAAAAAAAAGAAAAAACAACCACCTATTTAATTAAAAAATAGAAAAACAGCCCCACCGGGCCACCAGCCCATTAGCATCTCCCTAAAAAAACTAGAAAAACAGCCCACCAAAACCAATAGCCCACCAAGCAACCAGCCCCAAACAAAAAAAAAATAAAAAATCACAGATGGGCGTGCTTTTTTCGGGCGGCCTGCGAAAATCGGCCCACGGGCCGGGCATGGGCCGACCCACCGACGCGGACCTCGGCACAGAAGTAGGTCTGGTCAGGCACGGCGGACAGCCCGTCGCCCGACAAGGCCCGTGCGGGCCGCCCGATGCACATGTATAGCTGGAGGTCGGGCGTGCCCTGGGCCCTGGCGACTTGGAGCGTGCGTGCGCCGGCAGTCACCTGGAGGCGTGAACGACCGTGAAGAGCAGAGGGATCACATCGTTGTGCTGGGGAGCAAGGATGCGTGATTGACGTGCATTGCGGTTACACTATGTCGTCGTTGACCGGGCCTTGGAAGCGTTGCGGTGGCATCTAGTGGCATATAGGGAGCGGGGCAAAGGAAGCCATAATGGTGGAGGATACACGCGAGAGTAGCAGGCGTGTGGGACGCTACACCAGTCCCACTAGGCGGCAGATGTAATAAGGGAAGCTCCAGCGTCAGAGTGAGCCATGTCTGACAACTACAGCTTTTTGAATTCGATTTTGGGATGGTTCGATGCACAATGTGAGCATCGCCGGGAAGGACATCCAATGAGGACGGGGGACCTAGCAGAGTAGATATAAAAAACTTGACATTGTTCGGTACTCAAGGAAGAACAAAGTAGCACTATGCACTAGCCTTTTACTCTTCTGGTTAGAACCATACTGAAGAGCCGATTCGCATGGTTCAGTCAGCACGGTTTGGTACCTACAGTGTGGAAGCGAACATTCTCGTCCTCTTTCTTCCCTCAGGTTCGCTTTCCACAGCACACTGGAGGTGCTCTTTGTACCAAACGTTTGTGGTACCAAAAGTGTCCCCTTTTAGTTATATATTTATTTATTTATGGGAGATGTATCAGCATATTCTGTGTCTGTGAGAACGAACTCGGTCGTCATCCCTCGTCCTTTCCATTCATCATAGGTTATCGCATCTAGCCTGTTGGAATGACACCATCCCCTCGTCGACGTCATACCGTATATGGTAGTCCCGCTGCATGACGTTGCCAATGATGGACAGACTCGGTGATCTCTGCACCAACCAGCACATCACGCCGTCGTCATCGGCCCGCCCAAAGCAGCTCGACGCAGGCACTGCCATGTCGGCGCCATCGAAGCGCAGCACCATTGCCGGGAAAACGTCGTCCCAGACATCACCGTTGGACGCCTGGAAGCACGCCTCGAAGCCGTACCTTTCCGCGACCCGGGGCAGCGTCGTCTGGTTCAGTACGGCCGCCATTGCCAGCGTGTAGAACGGCTCCACGAGGTACGTGAACGTCGTGCCGGAATCGAGCACCACGCCGTATCCACTCCACCCGGGACCGACTGTCGTCACCTCGCCAACAGAGATGCGCTCCAGGCTGACGGAGTAGAAGGTGCCGGTGTCGAGGAGCGGCGTCGACTGAACTCCGGCGCCCGTCAGCACGGCCAGCGAGCCGAACAGGAGAGGGGCTCGTGATGGCGCCATCGCTGAGGCAGTACGAGAACGCGCCGACGTTGAGCTGCGAGACGAGGGACAGCGGCCCGCGGCCGAGCCCGACTATGCCGGAGCTCCCGCCGTAGATGTCGATGCCCTCGGACACGGTGGTGCAGCCGAAGCCGACGCCCGGCACGGCTTCGCCGCCGAGCACGGGGTCGTCGCCGAGCGTGAACGTCTCATTGCCGAGGAACCCCTGGTGTAGACGTGGGGATCATATTCCAGGCCGTAGCTGTAGACGTACTCGCACTCTGCGCCGCCGCAGGTCGGGGCGGCGCTCAGAGCGAGGCGGCAGAGACGGTCGGAGCATGGCAGCACGGAGAACGTCGTCGACATGCCAGGGTAGTAAGAAGGCCCGCCCTCGGGGGGTGCAGTTGGTGCACGCGCCGCACTTGACCCAGGTGAGGTCGCTGCCCGTGTCGGCCGCTGCCAGCATCTTCTGCGGCGGCGTGCCGATGGAGAACTCCATGTTGTATTCGTATCCGACACCGTCCACCTGCAGCGGTGCTTGCGCTGTCACGCGCCGGCCGGAGGCGGCGGCCGTGTCGAGCCTGGCGGCGAGCATGGACATGCGGTCGTGAGACCTGCGCGCGGCGTGGGAGAAGTTGATGGCCATCTCAGTGCGGATCATGGTGGCACGGAAGCCAGTAGGGCGATCAGAGTAGACAACGGGGTGAGCAAAGAAGGAGAAGATCATGAGCGTCAGCAGGCATAACTTGGTAGCCATGTTTGAAATTCGATTGAGGCGCCAGATAGTCTAGAATTGTAACAAATGCACAATATGTGTTTTTCTATGTTGTAGCAAAGTATATAATCGAAGTTGCCAACGGGTTGTTATATATGGTTGGATTTTGTTGACCTCACTATACTGCTAAAATTATGGACACAGTACAAGAAGTGTGTGCGTGTTGTACTGGCCGTGACACAAGTTTTATGTGAGGCCACATTGACCTCACTAGTAATTTCAAGTACGTTCTAGACACACCAGCACAATCCCAATGAATTACCAACCTTTTTCTAGGTAAATAAAGATCATTTCCTGCGAGACTCTGTTAAGGCACTACAGGAATCCGCTTCTTTGCCGAAAGTGCAAATAAGTTTGCCGAGTGGCAAAAGTCGGGCACTTTCGGCAAATAGCATCTTTGCCGAGTGCCAAACTGAGCACTCGACAAAGACAACTTTGCCGAGTGCCCGGCGTCGGCGATGTACAGACACTTTCGGAAAAAAACAATATATTTGCGAGTCTTGGCGCGTCGGCAAAAAAGAATACACTTCGCAAAGGATAACAGGATCAAACGGCCACATTCTCCGTAACCTTTGCGAGTGTCCAACGTTTGGCACCTTTCGGCAAACTAGGCACACTTTGCCGAGTGCCACACGCATTATCGCGCACTTTCGGCAAAGCGAGGGTCTTTTTGCCGGTGTCGGCGGCACTCGGCAAACCATTAATTTTTTTGATTTTTTCGTCCCATATTTTTTGTGTGGCATTAGTACAGTAGTTACATGTCATGTGGAGAATTTGGGACAATTTGAAGTTGTTTTGCTATATTTCATGAATTATTTCTATTTCCTTGCATTTTTTTGGACCACTCCAAATTTGAGCTGCAGCTACATGAAATAATGGAATGCGCTGATTCAAAACATGTTATTCATGATGCTTGGCGTATGTTTAGGCTCAATCCGAGGGAGTCAGCGTGAAATTAAGAACATTTATGTGTCGAACATGACGAGTTACGTGCGGGGAAAAAGTGTTTTTAAATTCTATAAAATCAAAGCGAAGTTTAAAAATCACGAAACTTGGCGAGGTGTCTTGTCATCTCATGAGGAGGCTGTGGAAAAAATTTGAAAAAGTTTGGAGCAAGTTGTGACGTCGGATGCCTAAAACCTAGACATCCCCACTTCCCCACACTTCATCACATGTGGGATGTGCGGGTTTTAGGCATCCGACGTCACAACTTGCTCCAAACTTTTTCAAATTTTTTCCACAGCCTCCTCATGAGATGACAAGACACCTCGCCAAGTTTCGTGATTTTTAAACGTTTGGATTTTATAGAATTTAAAAACACTTTTCGCACGTAACTCCTCGTCATGTTCCGACACATAAATGTTCTTAATTTTCACGTGAGTCCCTGGATTGAGCCTAAACATATGCCAAGCATCATAAATAATATTTTTGAATCAGCATTCCATTATTTCATGTAGCTGCAGTTCAAATTTGAGTGGTCCAAAAAATGCAAGGAAATAGAAATAATTCATGAAATATAGCAAAACAACTTCAAATTGTCCCAAATTCTCCACATGACATGTAACTACTGTACTAATGCCACACAAAAAATATGGGACGAAAAAATCAAAAAAATTAATGGTTTGCCGAAGTGCGTGTCTTAACACTCGGTAAAGGGTGGTTTGCCGAGTGCCCCTGCCGCGGTACTCGCAAACGATTTTTGAATAAAATATAGAAAGCCACCTTTTGCCGAGTGCCTTTTCTCGGCTTTTCGGCAAAGCCGCTAATAATTGGACCCGACACCCCCATTTCAGCTCATTCCCCACACGCCGCCCGCACCGCTCCCGCCTGGTGTCAAGATGCCGTATGAGTCGTACCATGCTTGTCCAAAGGGGTGCGTCCTATTTAGGGGAGACCTCAAGGAAGCAACGCACTATCCAAAGTGCAAAGCCTCTAGGTTTGTGGAGGTAGAATTTAGTGATGGCGGGGAAGAAGCAGTCAAGATCCCCGAGATGGTCCTACGACACCTTCCTTTTCGCATCGAGGCTCCAACGGCTGTACATGAGGAGAGGAGTCCGGCGAAACAAATGACATGGCACAAGAAGGGCAAAAGATACAGTCTGAGAAGTTGGTACACCCATCGGATGGTGATGCATGGAAGCACCGATAATATGCATCTGCGAAAAAGCTATGGAGGCTCGAAATATGCAGCGTAGCATTCGCCTTGAATGGGTTCAACCCGTGCACGGAATGTTGGCGGCCCCGTACACTTGTTGGCCCGTGTTACGTGATCCCTCTCAATCTTCCCCCGGTGTCATGTTTGAGCTCAAGCACCTATTCTTGGCGCCGATAATACAGGGCACCGGGCAACAATATGGGTGTGTTCATGCGGCCGGTGTGGGATGAATTGCAAGATGCTTGGCAAAATGGGAATGCTTGGCGTGCGGCCAGAGCTATAAAGGCGAACTTCACAATGCATGTGTGGTACTTGTATTCAATGCATGACTTCTGGCTTATGGCATATTCAGCGTGTGGTGTGTTCATGGGAAGTTCCCTTGCCCAACATGCAAGTCATTTGTGATGTTCACCTCGGCCGGGAAGGGTGGCAAGTTTTCTTCGTTTGACAAACATCGTCAATTCCTGCCCGAGAACCATGAATTCAGACTAGACAAAAGCACTTCCGAAAGGTGTTGAAGTCACCGACCCCATCCCAAAGTTTATGACCGGTCAAGAGGTCCTTGCCGAGCTAGCCGGTCTCAAAATCGATGAAAAGAAAGGTGGTTTTGTTGGATATGGTACCCACACATGTGGACTTATATATCGGGCTTGACTAATCTCCCTACTACAAGGATCTTCTTCTTCCACACAACATCGATGTAATGCACCGTAAAAAAAGAATATCTAGAGGCACTCTTCGCAACAACCATGGACCTTAAGAAGTCAAAGGACAACGTTAAGGCTAGACTTGACATAGAGATGATGTGCGATAGACCAAAGCTAGTGATAGAGCCACAGGAGGAGATGGAAAAAGGGCCCGACCGACTACATCATCAAAAGGGCCGATAGGAAGGAAGTACTACGGTGGATGAAGGCGTTATCGTTTCACGATGGGTATGCGGCGAATACGGTAGGGGGTGAACTCGGGGACTATGAAAGTCTTAGGGATGAAGAGTCATGACTTCCACATATGGATTGGCGGATCCTTCTGCGATGACTTCGGGGATACCTCTCAGAGCCAGTGTGGCGCGTCTTTGGCGAGTTGAGCTTTTTCTTCCGCCCGGCTTTGTGTTAAGGAGTTATCTCGGGATCACGATTGGCGATGCGGGCGTCTTTGCACCTTTGTTGATCACGCAAGTTGGAGATGATATTTCCACGGCTTCTTCATCCATGCGGCACCTGATTTTGCACACTGCCCGAGGAAGGCACGGTTGGGGGGCCCGTGCGATTCGTTGGTGCTATCAATCGAGAGGGCTCTCAAGGTACCGGAGAAAATGCAGGAATAAAGCCAAAATTGAGCCTTCCGTGGCGAGGCATACGTGCGGAGGAGGTGTCGATCCTGCGTGTTAGTTCCGTTCCAATCGGCGCCGTAGCATGGGTGGTATCCGGGGCAAGGTGAGGGCCCTCACACTCTTCGCACGAGGGAGGCCGCGGGTCGGGGTAGTGAAGTTCGAGTTGGTGGTGATTAGGTTCGACACGTGGGCCTTTGTGGTGGATTTCTTTTGGATGTTGGACATGTTTACTTCGTGATGGATCTTGTTTCGATGTTGGACATGTTAGATTATGTTTGGTTGTTGGACATGTTGGATTTCGTTTTTGGATTGTGGACTATATGTGTGAATTTGTGATATATGTGGATTATATATGTGAGTTTGTGAGATATGTGGATTATATATGTGAATTGGTGATATATGTGGTCTATGTGTATATGTGAATGCTTATGGTATATGTATACGTGTATTTGCGGCAACAATCAATAGAAAAGCGACAAAAAAAATGAAACTCCATTTAGCGGTTCGTAGAGTGCGGAGGTGGCACTTCGGCAAAATGACCATAACTTTCTTGAGTGCCATCTGAACACTCGCAAACTGTAATTTATTTTTTTCGTAAAATAAATACTTTGCCGAGTGCTGACATTTGGCACTTTCGGCAAAGTTTTTATAATATTCAAATCTTTGCGAGTGCCCGGCGTTTGGCACTTTCGGCAAAGGAGCATCCATATGTAGCGGTCAGCGTCGAAGTTCGCCGAGCGACGACATGGCACTCGGCGAACCCGACGACATTTGGCACTCGGCAAAGATTCGTTTGCGAGTCATTCTTTTTACCCAGTCGCCGCGAGTTTGGCACTCGGCAAAGGGTTCGCCGAGTGGATACAAGCCTTTGCCGAGTGCGCTCCGCACTCGGCAAAGCAGGCGATTCCTGTAGTGAGGGTTAGTTATTTTTTAAGAAAGGAATTTTCTTTTGAAATGAACAAAATCTCATTTATCTATGCACTATATCGTCTAAATCACCTATATCTTTGCACTATATGCAGTTTTATAAGTCTGTTAAAAACTTTAGAGCACAATATGTACAATCTAAATAACATATGTGTTTGACACAAAACGGGTTCACTCCAACACAGCTTTGGATGCACTAATGGTTGCAAACAACGTGAAAAAACAGTAAGCAACACAGCTTGGTCAATCACACTAACCAAGAGATCGGTACGGCGATGTAGACCTCGTCCTTGGCTGAAAAAAGCTTTCACTACTACATAAAATCTTTTAACAAGACACTTAGCTTTTTTATTAACCATGACAATTTTATAAAAAAACTATCAACATCAAAAGGGCCAGGCCCAGAAGAAATTGAAAAGGCCCAAACCAGCACATTCCTTGTATATATATGTACAAACCCTAACCCCTCACTACCCCAACTCCCAGACTTAGCTGCCCGTCTCCTCGCTCCCCTCCCTCAGCCACCCCAACTCTCCCCAAACACTACCTCTCTCTCTCTCTCTCTCTCTCTCTCTCTCTCTCTCTCCAATCCTTCTGCAGCCACATCCTAATCTTCCATACTTCGGCTCGGTGCACGGCTCCCCTCCAAACCTCCCTCGTGTTCATCCAGGCGGGACCGGATGGTGAGGTGGCGGTGTGGAGGCAGATCCGTCCACCGGGCGGAGAGGGCGCGGGCGGCGGCCCGTTCACAGACGCAGCGGTCGGCGAGCCTCTCCAGATCCAGGCCTCCCTCCCTTCCCTCCCTTGGGTCAGCAGCGGCGGCAGCCCCCAACGGTGACAACGCTCACCTGGACGACGAGGAGACCGGAAACCCTAGCGGCGGCGCTTCCCCAACCGAAAACCCTAGCGGGCGGCACCCCGGCACCCCGTTCAGGCTTTGGATTGGGCTTTTAATTTTTTATTTTGTTTTATTAACGGTGGCGGTTTATAGCGATGGCGCCAGCGGTCTATTAACCATGACATTTTCGTTGGTGGCGGTTGCAAAAGCCATCACGGTAAATTTAAAAATGCCACGGAAAAGATTTAATGTAGTATTGTTTGGAACACCCTACGGAATGACCCATTAGGACATGCACGTGAATGATCTCTTAGGACCAACAAGACCACCTAAGATTGCTGGTAAACTCGTGGAGAGGATGACTGAACAACAAGTAGATGGATTGATAGATAGCAAAATACGAAAAAAGAGAGATATTTTGTGTGTTTTGACGATTGTTGGTAGATGGGATCAAATAGGTTGTGAACCACTCAATATATAGATAGGGTGGTCTTCTCACCTTAAGAAAAAAATATAGATACGTTTCCAACTCCAAACTAGCAAAAACACGACTTGATTTGAGATCAAGTCGGTTTCAATGATGAACTGGCTTAGCAGTCGGCCCTCAACCCAGGCTAAAAGTCGGTTTTCACAAGCATGGGCATACGGGTCAGCCGACCTCTAGTCATAGCTGGCTTAGCCAGTTGTGAAATTCGGCTAAGCCATTTGTGTGTGGCACCCGGGCTGCCCCCAGCTGAGCCGGGTGAGTACAAAGAGCAAGCCACGGCGCTCGGCCAGCCTGAGTAGAGAGAGGGCACTGGCTTAGCTGGCTAGGCAAGAAGCTAATTAAGCCGGTCTAATCAGCCTGCTTCGGCTCGCCATCTTGTTCCTCGCGATTCTTGCTGCATTTACTGTGGTTTGACCTCAAGCATGTTCAACACTAATATAACGTGTTCATGATGCATGCCAAAAAAAAAAAACATCTCATACAATTTTGAGCGTCCACAATATGTTTGCACTATACTTCTCATTCTTCATCCCTAGCCCAAACCATTTGTTATTCTCCAATGATGAACCTGTAAAATGTCGTTCCCTCAATAGTCAACATGCTTATTAGAATAACTAGCAAAAATGTCCGTGGCGTTGCAACGGGTCAAAAGATTGAATTTGTTTAGTGTGTGAACACCCATGTCAGTTGTGGTTCCACTTCGTCGACCCCTTCTCAAGCGCTTAGCTCGTCCATGTAGGGCACGACGTCCTTCCTCTGTACCTTCTCCAGCACTGTAATTTACAATTGGGAGCGACGTGATTAGAACGCCAGCACTGTAACTAATACGATGCTGACGACCACTGTCTTAAATAGAGACTCAATGAGGGTGCTGGCCCCAATGGGAAGTCTCACATATGGGAGGATCATTGAGCTTGCAGTGATTGCGGCCTTAGTTGTCAAGGTTGGCTCTACACCGATGCTATATGACATCACACTTCATGAACACCGCATGGTCTCTATGTCACAGTGGCCTTCGAGCCACGGAATCCTAATATCAAATCCTATTTGTGACGCAAATGCAATGAGGCGCCTCTGCACGGTGGCGGCATGACCATGCATAGTGCCGGGCCATGCAGATACGCAGGTTTTGGCGGTGGCTGATGTGGCATCGCATGTGATGCCTCTAGAACTATTAAGCCCACTTGCATCGCTATTGTGGGGAGATATATTTGTCTGGCGCCTGTGCGCGGTGGCGGCATGACCATGCATAGTGCCGGGCCATGCAGGTACGCAAGTTTTGGCGGTGGCTGATGTGGCATCGCGTGTGATGCCTCTAGAACCATTGAGCCCACTTGCATCGCTGTTTGTAGGGAGATATATTTGTCATCTATAACGGTGATCTGGGCTCGTGTGCTTTGTGCTCTTATGTTGTACTTTGTTTGGATCATTTTTTCAAAGCTTTAACCCAATCAATATGTATCCATTCTAGACCACGTTTTAAATAGCGGCGCTATAGCAGTGCTATAGTGGCTAGAAACAGTTGCCGCTATTCCCGCTATAGCGCCGCTATTCTAGCTATAGCAGCAGCAACAGGCCTGGCGCTACTGCGTGTAGCTGCCGCTATAAGCGGCAATAAGCGGCGCTTATAAGCGCCCAATAAGCGTCGAGAAAAGTCGACGCTATTTTTTCATAGCCCGCTATTTAAAATATAGATTCTACATTAAACTTTTTTATCATATATTTTACACACTAATAAAATGTTATCATAAAAATTCATTGCAAAAGGTCCCTCGTGGGTTAACTTTACATAAATATTAGAAACCCTATTTGATATATATGAACTAAAAAAAATTCTTCATAAAACTGACTTTTATTTGAATCAGAGTTACATATGTGTATATAGAATTGGCTTTGACATGTGTAAGAGATCCTCGTGGTGTATAGCTAATATGTGTATATAATTTGGTGTTTTTGTTTTGCATCATTTGTTTTTTGTCCCAGCACTAGTACTGTGGGATACCAATATTAGGGGTATCCTGAAACATGCGACTAATGGCGGCAAAATCCTGAGCCACACTATGTCGGATCGACCTTAATGCAAGCTCAGTCCACGAGGAGACTTCGCGCACACGAGCTCGGAGGCGGACCGCAGGACTACTGTCTCGTCACGAGCTCCCAGTCCGGAACCGGGCTCCCCTCAAAGCGAGCTCAAAGGTCGTACAAAAGCGGACCGGCTTTGGGCGAGCTCGGGAAGCCGTAGCCCGAGCAGCAACGCATGGCTGCGAAGTCATACGAGCCATCATGTACCCCTGCCCTCTGGCGCCCACGACCTCGACCTCCGGGTGCGTGCGGATCATCTGCCTTGCGGCACGAACAACCCCGGGTTCGCTCGACTTATTTCCGCCTCGAGCAGAGCTCTTCCGCCTGAGCTCTCCCGCCCGTACGAGCACTCTCCGTCTCGCACAAGCTCTTCTACATGAGCTCTCCCGGCGACAAGCTCCTCTCCGACCACACGAGCTCGGGGACGAGCGGTTTCCGCCGAGCATGAGTTCCACCTCTGGCCTTGAAGCGGGCCGGAGTTCCACGTCGCGCGGGGCTCGCCCACACCCGAACTCCGTCTCTACTTGAGTTCGGGGGCCGAACCCTGAGCAGCGTCCGGTCTCCGACTTACCCAACCCGAGCTCCTGGCGGGGCGGATCTCCGAGCGAGGTTCGATAACTTCGTAACCCGTCAAGGCAACTTCCGTCGGACTCCGACTAAATGCGATCTCCGCGTACAATCCCGCGCCTCTGCGACCGAGAAGAGCCGCGCGGCATACCCCGATCCGCCGCGACCTCATTTCCGGAACAGCGTGGAGCAGCGAGCTCTAAGTCAGCGGAACGCATCTCACGGCGCCGCATACCGCCAACCGCTACGACAAAAAGGACATCCGGGGCCACCCCGGCGAGGCAGCGTTCCTCCTACGCTTGCGGACGGGGCACGAGGCGAGGACTCCGCCCATCCCGGAATCCAGCGCGGCGGCGGCCGGAATGCGGCGGGACACGCCGCGAACAAGCCCACGGCGACCCTTTATGCGACCTATGGGTCCCTCGTCATTTAGCACTTTACCCCTTCTATTTTGTGTTCTTCTCCTCTTTAGTCCCTCTCCATATGGCATCTGTATACCTCCCCTTGCAACTATAAAAGGGGGTTTTCAGCCTGAAGGAAGGAGAGGAGGTTCTCACCTCTCAACCCTCGCAAACAAAACACTACTATCATCACTCCACTCCGCCCGAGAGACTTGGGAGCCGGCCTCCCTCTCTCGAGCGACTTGTATTCCCCGTCACGAGCATTTGAGCTCGCCACATAGTGACTCCAAGCGGAGGCTGGGTAGAGCACGGAATTTGCCGAACCCGGTATAAACCTTCGTCTTGTGTCCCTTGAGCTAGGCCATCGAGGAGTCCCACCACGAGCCATCACGATCATCTTTGTGCACGTGGTATACCCCGATATTAGACCCGCGGCGGTTGTAGCGCCCGGGTAGGGAAGCGCTCGTGTTTGTAGTCACGCTTCAATGGCTTCATCCGTCTCCCCGCCGTCCGCGGCGCCCGTGCGCCGGGGGCGCTCATCTTCGTCGACACCGATCCCGATGGCCCCTCGTCGGGCCACCTTTCTCGACTAATCCGCGCCGCCGCCCGACTCCGTGTTGATGCGCTCCATCAGCGCCCTTTCGGATAAACTTCTTTACCCGCCATTTCCCTCGAGCAACGAGCTCGAAGGAAGGGCACGGGGGCTTCGAGTTGCCTCTGGCGTCCCGAACCGAGCGCCGCGACCCGGTCGCCGTCGTCCATAACCCGTGGTCCCGGCCAGGACGTGCCTCACGGCCATACACTCCTCCCGTCCCGCCTGGCGGAGGGGCGGAGGGCCCGCTTTCGAGACGAGCTCCGCTCCGCCTACGACTTCCGATTTACCCGCGGGACGACGCCGCGACCTCTACCGCTCGCGGGCTCGAGGCTCACGCAGCCTTGAGTGCGCCTTGAGGACTTTCCCGCGCTCCGCTTCGACCTCGGTGGGGGGATGCGGCGGCCGAAGAGGGAAGCTGAGCTCGACCAATCTGAAGATCGATAATGCGGCCCCTCTCCGTCTCGTAGCGCCCTCACGCGTTCATCACGCCGCGACACGGCGGCCGGGCGGCCGCCTCGCGCGACCTCTCCGTGCAGGTGCCGCGGTCACGGGCGAAGGACCACCGTCCAGCGCCCTCGTGTGTCTGGCGGCATCCCGTCGCCCGGTGGCCTCAGAAATGCGACTGAGAAGTGCGCCGACCCCCGCCTCGCCGCGACTTGCTTGGCCATGGGCCGAGCGGGGGGCGAGTCTGCGCCCCGCGGCGGGGAGTCACGGCCTCCCGCATCTCTCCGTCCCAATGGCCGACCTCGCCACGCGCCAGGCTCCTCGCGTCACGCCAGTCCGTCCGCCTGCGTCCGCGCGCCCGAGTCGTTAGCGCATTTGCGTATGAAAGCCGCCCTGACAAGCGCCGCGGACTTCGCCGCGACCTCCCGGTCCCGATCGGCCTCTCCGCGTGGCAACAAGTCGCAAAGCGCCGTCCGTCTCGGTCAGCGAGACGGTTGCTGATAAATCCGCGTCAGCGAGCTAGGAGGCAGCGGGCGGCTCCGTCCTTCTGCCTCGCTCATGAGCTCGCCCGGGTCTTCAAGGGAATCTCCACGACCTCTAATGTCATACGATTTATTTCGGCTCGCGCAACCTCGAAGAGCTGCATAGAGCTTTCGTAGGCTAGCGAGCTTCGCCGCGACATTCAAAGGTCAGCGCGTCTAATTCCGCCTCAAGCTTCCAGCGCCAAACCTCACGAGCTCCGCCCGGTAAGCTCCATCTCGAACCGCCCCGACTTGGCGATAGGCTCCCACCCGCGAGCTCTCCCGGCGAGCTCTACGCGCACCGAACTTCATGCGCCGAACAAGCGTTGCCGCGAGGCGTCGCCCGCGACTTAATGTCGCGACCGGGCGGCTGTCGGTCGCGCGTGCTCGCCAAAGCGCGACCTCCCTCGCGACATGAAGGTCGGAGGCGCTGTCGATCAACAACTTTTCTTTCGTGCGCGCCGGCTCCACGAGATCCAGAGCTCACACTTTTGCCGAACTCGATGTCGAAATTCCGCCAAGCTCTCGGCTGACCTGCGCCCACGGCGACGAAACCTTGCGCCAAGCTCCGTCGAACTACGTCCCCGAGAACCATGCCGGGCACCTGCGTGCGGCCAAAAGGGCGGGGAAGTAGGCTCCATCGAATTCCTGCGCGGCGCACACATCCGCCCGAGCTGCCCGCGCCCCAAACTTCGCCCGAGTTTGGTCGGCGTAAATACGACTCCGCCTCGGCGAGCTTCAGCGCTGCCAAGATCGAGCTTCGTCCGACTCGCCGTAAAAAATGCCATCTCGCCCGAGCTCCTCCATACCACATCGCGCTTCGGCCACGAGCTCTCCATCGCCCGAGCTCCTGCACTCTGCCGCCGAGCTCGACCACGAGTTTTTGCCGGCGAGCTTCGGCCAAGAGCTCGCCGTCGCCGACCTTCTCCGCATTACGCCACTAAGCTCGGCCCACGAGCTCTTTGCCCCGCCGCTTCGGCCACGAGCAATCCATCGCCCGAGCCTCTCAGCGCTCTGCCACCGAGCTCGGCGGCCTCTTCGCCATCGAGCTTCGGCCACGAGCACTCCGCCCGCCGAACTTCTCGAGCTCTTCTCCAGCGAGCCTCTCCAAGCCCGGCCACGAGCTCTTCACCAGCGAGCTTTGCGAGCTCTACCCGCGTCAAGGCTCCGACCTCATTTGCTTTCGAGCAAGCGTGCTCGTTCGACACAAACAAGAGCTCCGACAATCAGTCGTCACCTGCGCCGAAACATCGAACAATGCATCCTCGGCAGCGACACCGTTTGCGTCCTCATCACCCTCTGTGGAGCAAGGAGAGCTCGCTGAGCCGGTGCCGTCGCCTCGTTGACATCGAGCGGTCGCACACTTTCGCATCTTTGGTGACGAGGTCACGCCTTCTCGAGCTCCTCCTCGGCGTTTGCGGGCAGCGACAAGGTCACGCTCCTGTCTGCAGCTCATGGATCTTCACCTGCAGCTCGTCGTCTTTGTCTCGCACCTCCTTCGCCTTCCCCACAAGTGAAATAAAACTTGGTGCTCATAAGCCGGCGACCGAAAAAGATTAAAAAGTGAGCAAACTAGATTCAAGGTCACCTACCTTCGAGCTTCGGTTTCCTTGCCCTCGAGGGTCTTCTGCAGTTGGTTAGCGTGTTGTTCTGGACAAAGCGCTGTTTCCTCTCTTCCTTGACCTGATCGCGGCGGGGCGACGAGCTCCGCTGGAGTTGCTCCGCTGCGCTGGGCCGTTGAATCCACTTCCGCCACTCGCAGCGGCGTAAGTCTCGGCCGCGGCCCGAAGCCGCTTCGACCTCGGCGCAGCAGCCTCAACTCCTTGTTCTTCCGACCAAGGGTCGCCGGACCGAAAAGAAGAGACACCGAGGGTAAGAATGACACCTCAAACAAGAGGCGAACAAAAGCGAAACGGACTTACGCCAAAAGCAGCCTCGAGGTGCTCGCGGATCGAGTCCTACTCGTAGGGCCCTCGACCTCAACCTCGGCTGGGTTAACAACCCCGAGGCACGATGACATCAACGATCTCAACGATGGCTTGCTCGATCCGTTCGTCCCCCGACCGCCGTCACCTCGATCGATAGCACGGAACCAATATCGGTGTCCACGAGCTCGGAGCAGAGGAGGCGGGCGGAAACTCCCATCGGCGCGGCCTCGACAAAGGCGACAGCGCGACCGCCCGGCCTCCCCGGAGGTCGTTGTGGTGACGATCGTCGTCCCGGGTCGCGTTGGTCTCCGGCGTGCCTGAAGCGTCTCCGTCACGATCCCCGAGGCTCGGGGGCTGAGGCCGTCCCGTCCTCTCCAAGCTCGGCATCGCGATCGCCGGACCTTCCTCGTCGCTCCCAGGTGTCGAGTCAGCCCGGGATCGGCGGCCCTTGAGAACCCCGCACGGGGATCTCGACCAGGCTCCATCCGCAATCTCTTCTCCGAGTTGGGCACCACCTGGCGTGTGAGAAGGAACATCGATCAAAATCGGAAAGCAATGATGACATCAAAAATATCGAGATTCGAGTTATTCTATGCGACTACCGCCCGGCGTCGCGACGCCTCGCCCGGTCCCCGAGGCGGGGGCGTCCTCAGCGTCCTTCGCGCTGCTGCAGGCGCAGACCACCACCCGACCGTGTCGCTGTCGCACTCACGACGATGCGGCGACAACCAGCGGGTGTTGGTGGAGGGTCGCCGGAACCACGAAAAAGAAGAGACACCGGGGAGTAAGAATGACACCTCAAACAAGAGGCGAACAAAATAGAAACGGACTTACCGCCAAAGCAGCCTCGAGGTGCTTTCGCGGATCGAGTCCTCTGTGGGGCCCTCGACCTCAACCTCCGACGGGTTAACAACCCCGAGGCACGATGACATCAACGATCTCAACGATGGCTTGCTCGATCCGTTCGTCCCCCGACCGCGGCGTCACCTCGATCGATAGCACCGAACCAATGTCGGTGTCCACGAGCTCCGAGCGAGAGGAGATGGGCGGAAACTCCCCATCGTAGCGGCCTCGACAAGGGCGCAGTCGCGACGCCGGCCTCCCGGAGGTCGTTGTGGTGACGATCGTCGTCCCAGCCGGTCGCGTTGGTCTCGACGCGTGCGAAGGTCGTCTCCTCCGCAGTCCCGAGGCTCGGGGGCTGAGGCCGTCCCGCCCTCTCCAAGCTCGCACGCGATCGCCGGACCTTCCCTCGTCGCTCCCTGTGTCGGCGGAGTCAGCCCGGGATCGGCGGACGCGCGAACTTCCCCGCACGGGGATCGACCCGAGGCTCCATCCGCAATCTCTTCTCGAGTTGGGCACCACCCCGGCGTGTGAGAAGGAACATCGATCAAAATCGGAAAGCAATGATGACATCAAAAAATATCGAGATTCCGAGTTATTCTATGCGACTCACCCGGCGTCGGCGACGCCTCCGGTCCCGAGGCCGGGCGTCCTCCGCGTCCCCGCGCTGCAGCGCGCCACCACCACCCGACCGTGTCGCGCCCGCACTCACGGCGATAGCGGCGACAACCCGCGGTGTTGGTGGCCCATGCGGTCGCGATGGAGGGATGTCCGGGCGACCAATCACGCATGGAAGAGAAGGCGGCGTGAGATCAAAACTCATCGAAAGCAAACAAACGCCAAGAAAAGATAAGACTTACGGCCGGCGCCACGGCGCCAGATCGACATCCTCGCACACGAAGTCCCCGCCGTCAACGCCTTCACCTTCTTCACGACCTCAAGGCCGGGAGTGAAGGCACCGTGACGGTCCCCACGAAGGGTGCCCCGCCCTCCGTCATCTCGTACATGCGCAAGACACGGGCCCGTAGAGGCACGACTCCGCGGGCCAGGTGGTGTGCGAGCACCGCCTTACCCGACAACCGCGCCCCGTGGAGCTTGCGGATCGCCTCGACCGCCTTGAGTATTGCCCGAACGCTTGCGGATCGGGCCTGTCCCTCCAAGTGTGCACCGGGCCCAAGATTGTCCGACCGGTGAATGTCGGAAGAGGACGGACGGGGTCGTTCTTGAGATAGAACCATCGGGAGTGCCACCCTTTGTTCGACGAAGGAAGGAGAAGCGCGGGGGTACTCGGCGATCATGCCAGCCCGCATCCGGATCGACGCAAAGACCAACAAAGGACGGCACCGGCGCTCCCATCAAGATCCTTGGCGTTACTGATATTGACAGCAAAGAAGTGCTTGAAGAGCTCGGTGTTCGGCTCAATTCCTGGGCACGCCTCACGCGATTGTCATTTAAGACCGCGATCCGCAACACCCCATTCGGATTGAGGTGCTGCGGCTCGATCCTCCGATGGTGAAGGAGCCCACGGATGAAGTCACCAAATTTGAACACAAAAAGCCGCTCGATGAAATCCGACCGAACGAGACGACATACCCGTCCGGGCGGTTGCGGAAGCTCTCAAATCTTCACGGGACTTGCCACCCGCGGCCCCCCCGAGGCGGGAGCTCGCCGCACGCCACCAACGCCCAGATGGGCACGGATCACGGTGGAGCGCCCCGGTCACGCCTCCCGCCCCCGCGCCCCCGCGAGAGAGCTCGGGACGGGGGAAGTGTCGCACGGTCGCCTCCTCCGATCTCCCGGCCGAGCGGGCCGCCCCTCGTCCCGGCCATGGCGCAGCACCAACCGTGGCGTCGCGGTCCGCGGAGGCGAGCCCTCGATCCACGCACGCCGGGCGGAAGAGCCGATGGAGGGCGGAGGCGGGCACGTCGTCACGGGGCGTAGCACGACTCCTCCCGCCGATCTCACGGACGGCGGCGCGCTTAGGGCTCGCTTCCGTGACAACAAAGGTATGAATATAACTCCCGTGCTTTTATTCACGTACGCCTCGAACGACCGGTCCGGTCCCGTGCACCCGCGGCCTCACCGCGGCGCGATCTCGCGCCTCACGCTGACCCCACGCCGTGGCACGCACGCCTCGCGCGGCACCACGCCGCGGCTAAGCGCGACCTCCCACACGCGCCAATATGCGGCACGCCCGCGACCAACAGTCGGTCCTCCGCCTCAGCGCGCCGCGCTCCGCGCCCGCCCGCAACAAACAGGTCGGGCCTCGACCTCCAAAGACGCACGCGACGCACGCCTCACGTACGACGACGCCGCGTCCCGTCCCGCACGATCTACACTTCACGGGGCCTTCCTCACCTTAGCACCACCTCGGACGACCGGGAGATCGATCGAGGGTCGAGCTCCGGCCCGCTCGCTGTTCGGGCCTCGTGACCACGAGCTCACGCGAGCCCAAGATCGAGCCACTCACGGCCTCCGACCCAGCCGCATCACGCACCCTCCACCTCAAACGACCTATGGGGGAAGTGGGCACCCGTATTGTCCCCAAGCGCCGGCCTCGCGCCACGCACGACCGTAGCGCCCGCGACCTCGCACCCGACGGCCCCGCCGCATCTCCGCTTCAAAAAGTGATGATGGTAACTCTAACGAAGGCGCAAAGAGCAAGTCGCCGCGATTCAGGGCCGGGGTTCGAAGGCCGGCCCAACGAGGGTTCGACGGCCACCCTGGCCCGCCTGGAGCGAGGGGCAGATCGAGGAGAAGTCCAAGCGACTCTTGCTTGCGAGCTGCGAATGCCGCGAGTCTCCTCGAACTCGCTCGAGTCGCCAGAGTGACGCGACCGACCTCCCGCCTTTCCTCGAGGAGAAGCGCCGCAGACTGAGACACGTCTCGAGGAATTGTGAGGTCGAGCTCCTGGAATATGAGGTCGATCCACTAGCAGATCAGACAAACGAGCTGACGAGCTCGGGCCTCACTCGAACTACCCGCTAGTAACTCACCGAGCACCTCATCTCGGCCACCGAGGTAAGACGAGGCACGAGCTCAACCCACCTCTCCGCGAGAGAGCAGAATGGGGAACGAAACGAAAACACGAATCAATCAAAGCCTCCGCGAGAACTCCTCGTTCCCACGGAGCCTCGGGGGCTACACCCGCGGGTGCGCTCGCGCGCACCCCGCGGACAAAGTCAGTCCCGAGCACGATCCCAGCCTCCATCACGATCTCAGGGTCGTCGCAAAACGTCTGGAGGAGACTCCATCTCCCCCAGACGCTCGGGGGCTACTGTGGGATACCAATATTAGGGGTATCCTGAAACATGCGACTAATCGCGGCAAAATCCTGAGCCACACTATGTCCAGATCGACCTTAATGCAAGCTCAGTCCACGAGGAGACTTCCGCGCACGAGCTCGGAGGCCGGACCGCAGGACTCTGTCTCGTACGAGCTCCCAGATCGGAACCCGGGCTCCCCTCAAACGAGCTCAAAGGTCGTACAAGCAGACTTCGGCTTTGGACGAGCTCGGAAGCCGTAGCCCGAGCAACGCATGACTGCGAAGTCATACGAGCCATCATGTACCCTGCCCTACGCGCCCACGACCTCGACCTCGAGGTCGTGCGGATCATCCTGCCTTGCGGCACGAACAACCCCCGGGTTCGCTCGACTTATTTCCGCCTCGAACGAGCTCTTCCGCACGAGCTCTCCCCGCTTCGTACGAGCACTCTCCGTCTCGCACAAGCTCTTCTACATGAGCTCTCCCGGCGACAAGCTCCTCTCCGAGCCACCGAGCTCGGGGGGGGACGAGCGGTTTTCCGCCGAGCATGAGTTCCACCTCTACGGCCGCCAGGCGGGAGCCTGTGTTCCACGTCGCGCAGGCTCGCCCACACACCCGAACTCCGTCTCTAACGAGTTCAGGGGACGGGCCACAGAGCCGCGTCCGGTCTCCGACTTACCCAACCCCGAGCTCCTAGCTCGGGACGGATCTCCGAGGCGAGTTCGATAACTCGTAACCCCGTCAAGGCAACTTCCGTCAGACTCCGACTCGTACGATCTCCGCAGCGTACAAATCCCGCACTACGCGACCGAGAAGACCGCGCGGCATACCCCCGATCCGCACGACCTCGAGCTCGGAACAACGTGGAGCATGAGCTCTAAGTCCGCGGAACCGCATCTCACGGCGCCGCATACCGCCAACCGCTACACGACAAAAGGACATCACGGGGCCACCCCGGAGAGACGCAGCGTTCCTACTACGCTGCGGCGGGGCCGCAGGCGGACTCCGCCCATCCCCCGGAATCCCGCGTCCGGCGACAGGGTGCGGCGGGACACGCCGCGAACAAGCCCACGGCGACCAGCATGCGACCTATGGGTCCCTCGTCATTTAGCACTTTACCCCTTCTATTTTGTGTTCTTCTCCTCTTTAGTCCCTCTCCATATGGCATCTGTATACCTCCCCTTGCAACTATAAAAGGGGGGGTTTTCAGCCACGGGAAGGAGAGGAGGTTCTCACCTCTCAACCCTCGCAAACAAAACACTACTATCATCACTCCACTCCGCCCAGAGACTTGGGAGCCGGCCTCCCTCTCTCGAACAGCTTGTATTCCCCCCGATACGAGCATTTGAGCTCGGCCACATAGTGACTCCAACTGGAGACTGGAGTAGGGCACCGATTTGCCCGAACCAGTATAAACCTTGCGTCTTGTGTCCCTTGAGCTAGGCCATCGAAGTCCCACACGAGCCATACGATCATACTGTGTCTGTGGTATACCCCCGATATTAGACCACGACAAGTACCCAAATGATTTTGCGTGACGGGCAAAATTGATTTTGCGTGGCGAGCACCGTAGAGTCCGTCACTAATGAAAGGTCACGGTTAATCCGCGTGTTTTCGCGTGGCGGGCTCTGTGCCCGTCCACGGTTAAGCGAATATCCGTGGCGAGGCGGATTAGGATGCCCGCCCGGTATGGTTCAAAAAATAAAAAAAGAAAAGAAAACAGTCCAGCCCCGCCGAGCCCATCGCCGCTCACGCAGGCCAATCCACCGCCGCCGAGCCCATGCGGATCGAGGGTTTCGCCCGGCCGCCGTCCCCGGCGCCGTTGCCGATCCGCTGTCCCCGAGCGCCGCCGCCGATCCACCGAGCCCAAAGTTGATCGCCATCGATCCGCGCAGCCCCAGAGCCGATCCGTTGCCGATCCAGCGAGCCCAGTCGATCCGGCGTCGATCCACGAGCTCAGTCGATCGATCCATCGATCCGCCCGAGCTGTGTCGATCAGCCGCCCCCGAGCGCCATTATCGATCCGCCGGCCCGAAGCGCCGTCGCCCGATCCGCCCCGAGCACGCCGTAGGCCGGATCAACGAGCCTCGCCCGGCGGATCCGCGCGCGCAGAGATCCACGCCAAGGCCGAGGTTGGATCGATCCATGCGCCGCAGCCGGATCCTCGAGCCTCGCCGCCGCCGGAGATCCGCCGAAGCCCGGTTCTCCACGCCGCCGAGAGGGAGAAAGTGAGGGGCGCCCGGTGGAAGAAGGTGAGGAGGGGGCGGATGCGCATGCCCGGGAGGTATTTTTGTGGCGGGCGTGTTAAGGTGCCCGCCACGCAAAATCAATTATCCGTGGCGGGTAAAAACGTCCGTCACGTAAACAAAAAAACTAGGCGTGGCGGGGCATTTTCCGTGGCGGGCAAAAAGTGCCCGCCACGGAAAAGATTTTGCAATATCACGCAAAATCATTTCTTTACTAGTGAGTATGGCTAACTTTGTGCACTATATGGACATAGTTCATGTTCCTTCTATTTTTATCATAAATTGTAGTCTTTCTATGATTTTTCTAATGATATTTTTTAGGTTAACGTGGAAGATGTTTGGCTTTTCATTTATTGGTTTATGACTTTTTGCTTTGTGAATGGTTGTTATCGATAATTATTCCTCTAATCTCCTTAGGCATAATCATTGGTACATCATTCAAATTATTTGATATGTATTTATTGTGACAATGAACTTGATTGGGTGTTTTTGGAAGTAAATAAAAACCATAACAACAGACATTTATAGTATTAGGTATGTTTTCTACGTGCAACGTATGAGAATGGTTTTGTTTTTTTTTTTTTATTTCTATAATCTTCCACATAATATATAAGTTTATTGTTTTACAAAAAAAAAAAAAAAGAAATACGTCGGCCTTGTCCACGGCGTGGAAGGCCCAAGTGACGGAATCAGGACAGAGGCCAAATCTAGGCAATTTTTTATATCAGGAATCCTTGGATTTTTCAAGTTCAATTTAGATCCTCCGCCTTTTCTTTCTCTCTTGCACTTTTACACCTAGAAGCCTTCCTTCTCTTCTATTTCTTCTCTTCTCATCCTCCTCCCAAACAGTCGCAGCTCACCCGTACGTAGGTGCTCTCCGTGTCGAACACAGATGGCGGAAGAAATTTGGTGGAAAAATTTGGGCAGAAAATTTCTCTCTTTATTAGTAGGTATAAATATAGATTTTAGTTCTAACTTACTCACTGTACATGATTTTGTTTTAGTTATTACTTTTTTCCAAGGCTCGCACATCCATATGTATTTCGTTTTTACGAATTTCTAGTTTTTTTTCCCTTTGTCTCCAATTTTTTCCGTGGAGGCTCCAATGTGTGTCGTGGTGGTGTGTGTATGTGGCGGGGTGGGGTGGGGGGGGGGGGTGGGGGAGGGGTTGCTGAGAGTGCTGATGTCCAGTTTTTTTGCTTTAAGACCTATTTTGGCGCCTTTAGTCATGAAGGCTTAGCTAAAAGTGAATAAAATGTATATATGGGAGAGCTACTTTAGTGGTCTTTAGTCACTATACCAAATAGTCGGTCGTCACAAAACTTTTGAAGGGGAACCAAATAGACAGGTGGATGGGCTTCTAGCTAGCAACCTCATCAAAATAATAGAAAGAACTTTTAAATACATATTTTGGTAGAGAGCTGCCTCAAAACAATAATAGAGATGTTTATAAGAATTAATGGTTTTCTATATATAGCAATGACATTTACATTTGACCGAAGTCGGCATAGGAAACCTCAGCCTATTTTTTCTTTAAATTCGCTCCCACGAGTTGTCAAAACCAGGCCTGCTGGGTGCTACTCAAGTGCTTTAAGCACTAGTCTAAAGCCTATTCATATATGGTTAGTTGACTTGTTTATCCACCATCTCAGCCGTCTATCTATTGAAGCACTATCTCCACGGTAAGTTGGGTAAGTCTATAATTCTAATTTTTTACGGGAGATGGGTATTCATCAGAGACTTATGGTACGGAAGCAAAAAATTGACAATAACGACGGAGGAAGTACCTATCACCGTGCTCAGTCAAAAACCTTCTGCATATGGATAAGAGAATATTCCAAATGAGCTCCATTGGAATCATAAACACCTCAGGCCGGATTCACATGGTCCCGGGTGCAACAGGGACGCCGGCTCAAAAATGTGCTGCGACGACACGTCCATAGCAGCGTCATCGATTCACCCGTCCGTGGGGCCGTCCTTGCGACATGTCCAACGATCTGTCACGTACTACGGGACGTACCACATATCTTATCAGCTACCGCATTCGCCGAGCTATATAAGAAGGCAGGAAGCATCTTCTTTGAGACACCAAGCCACCAAGCACTAGTAGCTCGAGCTCAATTCTTCTACACAAAGTCCACCTGCACGGTTGAAGCGGCTCGCAGCACACGCAATGGCGAACCACGGCGCCACCGCCCTCCTCCTGATTGCCTCCCTCATCGTGGCAGCCGCTCTCTCCGGGGCCGACGCGAGGCTCACCGCCGTGCGCCACAACGCGAGGGTGGTCACCGTGCGCCCCCTCGGGGATGGAGGTAAGCATGCAGCTACATACTCCTAGCCTCATCCGGCATGAAATGAAAAGCACATCTGTGCCCGTGCGTTGTGGTTGTTGTCTGACCGTATGATTGGGTGTGCATACGTGCCAAATGAAATGCCGCAGGATACTACGGGCTGGAGAAGGCGAAGGCTGCACCGGCACCGCCGGTGCCGGAGCTAACCTGCGAGGAGGTGCATGGGGTGCAGAAGGGCGAGACGTGCTCCTCCGTGGCGGAGGGATCGGGGCTGAAAGACCACGATTTCCTTGCCTTCAACCCCAACATCAACTGCGAGAAGCTCTTCGTCGGCCAGTGGGTCTGCCTTGCAGCTACAGCCTCTTGAGTGCCTGCATTTGCGCTAGCTGCCCCCATGGTCCCTGCATGCGTCGCGACGATGCTGAGTCGTTTGCTATGGCTTTGAATAAATTAAGCAGGCACGTCCTGTGGTGTGGTTTCTTTAATTTGTTGTCTGTTATGTTCACCTCCAAGGTTGAGCTTAGTTGTTGATCAGCTAGGGTTGGTAGGTTTGTCTGTCGCACTTTTTTCAGTATTATGTAGTCATCCGTGTCACTCGATTTGTCCCCACAACACATTTTACATGAAAACAAAATTGGAGGTCACACATTTTGTCCTATACGCTCGTGTGTTGTTCATTTTGTCCTATACGCTTTGGACTTTCCTAAGCCTAAAACGTCTCCTCGCGGTGGGTCACACATTTTGATGGTTGTACAAATTACGCCAGCGCGCATCTCCAACTCCAAGAGATCCAGAACAATCTCTCAATCTGTGATTTTGGAAGATTGGGAAAAAAAAATACACCTCCAGCATCTCCGAACCCCACATATATACGGTCTTTTTGCGGAACCCACACTAGTACATAAGTCTACTTTACGGGCGGTTGAGGATGCACTTTGTAGGGGCGGTTTTCATAAACGCCAATAACTCTCCGTTTGCTCTTGTGTGGTTTTCCGTGGGGCGGTTATGCAGCCATCTCTGATGGACCACTGCGGGGAGCGGCTTCGTGTTACCAACCACACCTATTGTGGTTTTAGAAATCGCATTTTCAAAATTCAAAAAAAATTAACAAAAATATTTTTTAATCGGGGTAGGGACCCACCGGCCAACCACCCACCATCCTTTCCATTGTGATTTTCTCAGAGTCTTTGCAAATGTTGTGGCATTGCAAATGTTGTGGCAGTGGTGGTCGAACCCACGACCCGCCGCTCATGGCGCAATAAGCACCCACCACTATGCTACTTGTTGATATTTCTAACACGATCCTAATTAGGAAGGCGAGAGAAATATATATCTATCTAATCATGTTAGCTTGGATATGGAATTAATCTCATGATCCAACAAAATAAAGTTAGGCGGTGTTAGTAGTGGGTTGTAATCTTGGTATCATTATCCATAGTGGAGTTAATCTCACGAGAATAGGTACTCAAGGTATACCACTCATTTCTTGGCATTACCTACATACTAGTCTGTCACCCCTAGCAATAGCGCTCTAAGAAATGCGGATATGATATTTTTGATAAGGTCTTGATAAATGAATAAACATGATATTTGCAAGCGCCTGAGATAGGAATACCTTTGTAGCACTTCACCGGGAGTAATCCGGTATCGTATTTATATTTTACCCCGAGAAGGGAGTCTAAGGAAAGTAGAGAGAAAAGGGTATCTAATGATTTAGGAAGTGATTTACTTATGAAATCACTTGCAATGGTATATCTGAGTAGCCATATGCATCTAACAATACTCATAAAAGGGGTAAGTCACAAGATAAAGATAATTATATAAATGATAATTACCCAAGTCTAAGATCATCATAGGCCACTAGTCTCATATGAGCTATTAACATCATATAGAAAGAATATTCCTAAGATACTCCTAATCATATATCAATGAATATCGCAATTAGTGCAATACATCTAGCTATCATGGCAAGGTTACAATACATCTACACATGGTAAGCAACTACCAATAACAATCAAGGACGAAACTTGACTATCACCGTAATTATAGCTCAACTTGGCCTATCATTCGGAGGGTGGACTCCAAAGGACTCAACGGGACTATCACTCCCGCGATCTACCACATGTCCCGGAATGTAGGGTGCAATTGCGAGATAAACATTGTATAAACACCATGTTTACACATTGCTTATCACCCACATAGTGATGATCTACGTGGATGCTATACAATTCCATGCATAAGATATAAGACAAACTCACTAAACTAAACATATAATCATAGCATGCATATAAGAATATAAACATTATATAGATCAAAGTCATATCAAATGTATTTCGATAATAATACTTACGGTCGAATACAAGAGAGAAGCCACGAGAATCTACGCTCCCGCTACTTCTTGACTATCGAGGAATCAAGATGAACTTGTCTCCCTCTAGAACTAGCTATGTAGCTAACTACTTCTAATATGATGAACTAGGGCTTAGGTCTAGATTTGGTTGGACTTGATGAGAACTGGGTTGGTCTTGATATGAATTGAGAATGAATTAGGGTTTCACCCTGGGGTTAGGTGGCTTTCTTATATAGCCCTCGGCGATGAACGAGGGGACCCTTGGATCAAACCGACCTTCAACAACGATATAGATACAACCTCAAGGTCGGTGGTAAACCGACATAAAAATGTAAGGTCGACATCTCGACCCCACCCCGGCGGCCGGCCTAGTTGGCCTTGGCGGCCGCCGGGGTGTAGTGTCCCTCGACTTCCTGTTTCTTCCGGTGTGTCTTACGGTATCTTCTAGAGTGTTTTAGTCTACATTTTGGGTCGAGATACTTCACGGTTAAGTCTTGTCATCGTATGAGATGTAAACTCTTCGATTCTCATCGATCTTATTCTTCTTTTCTCTCGTTAGTCCCTGTAAAGTCATAAAATACCAAGACTCATGGAAATATATTAGTTAGACCCTAGACTTATGTTGGTCTTTACCTTAAGCCCTTATTTCATGTTATTTAACTTATAATATTATGCTATAACAGGTGTCAACAGCTACACATGTGTTTGTGTTCATATCCCATTCCACGTCCCCATATATTATACAAATTGGAGTGAAAGTTGACTATTTGAGGCCCTAAATGGATTCAAATAAAAAAAGTAGTCAACTATAAATTTTCATAGCATTTCAAGATCTACAATTTTCATTTAGTTTGTTTCTTTCGTCCAAAGTCATTTATGAAATTTGAATTTCAAATTCTTAGATCCGAGGTCATTTGAAAAATTCAAATTTGAAATTTAAACATTCAAACCCCATATTTTGAGACATCAAATTAAGTCAAACTTAAAAAAGTGGTCAACTACAAAATTTTATAACTTTTGAGATCTACAATTGTTATTTAGGGTGCTTTTCCATCCGAGGTTGTTTTAAAAATTTAATTTTTAGTGTCTCGTTTTAAAATAATTCGGGAACCCAATGTAGGGGCGCCCCAATATAGAGCCGCCCTACAATTGGACCACGATAGGGGCGGCTAGATATTGAACCGCCCATGCTATTAGTAGGGGCGGCTGAAACAAAAACCGTCCCTACAAAGGGAAGTCCGAGGGGCGGCGGGGCCCGATGGAAGGAATTTGCTTCACTTTGTAGGGGCAGCTCAAAATATGAACCACCCCTACTCAAAAAGGGAGGCGTTTGCATAGTTGGCTTTTGTACTAGTGGCAGACCGGCCCCAACCACCGCCTCCTAGCGGCAACTAGGGCATCTCCAACGGCCTCATTGGCGCTGGGGCGGGTGGGAGCTGAGTTGACTCGACGTCCGGGCTCGTTGTTGTAGCTAGGGTGGAGTCCGGAAGATTAGGGATCTTGTTACGGCTGTGCCGGTGATGGAGTTTAGGGTTTTGGCGGTGGAGTCGCCAGCGGCATACAGCAAATAAAGTTCACGGGTGCCGTGATTTCTTTGCGTGCTTACGTGTCGGTGAATAATCGGCGTTAGGTATGTGAGGTCTTGATCATTCTCGTGTGTTTGTGGCTCTTCCTGGTTGCTTTGTTTCCTAGCGATGGTGGGCGTTTATTCTAGTCGCCGGTCCTCGGGCGCATGGGCGGAAAATTTTCCTTCCTCTTTATTTTGCCGAGGCGTTGGCCAATTTTCTTTCAACGGAATCGATTAAACCGTGTTCTCGGGCGATGGATGATGCGGCTTTTAAATGCTTGGTGTTCCTCGATGGAAGCGAAGGTGGAGTTGGATCGTCGTGGTGGTGTTGATGGCGAAGTGGAGATCGAGACGCGAAATATGAGATTGGATCCGATGACTCAAGCGTAATTTTTTTTTTTTCGGAGTTCAGTTTGTAATAGGGGAGGATGTATTGTGTTGATGCTTAATATATCTTCCTTTTGCAAAAAAAAAAAAATACCGCCTTTTTGGTACATGGAAAAATCGACAACGTCGCGTCTATAAATACACATGTATCGTCATGTGAAAGATAATTGGGAAAGAATAAGATGTAAGACCGGGGTTTCTGATATAGGCGTAGAAGGGAGAAAAGAAAAGTTTAAAAGTAGTTGGGGAGATTTAGAAAGTTAGGGATTTACGATGTAAAAAAAAACTTGATGTTTTAGGTTCTTTTACCATCTCAGGTTATTTAAAAATTCAAATAAAATCTAAAAGCTTTAAAGTAATCTATCCTATAACCCTTAAAGTCATAGAGCCTCCCACCTCTGCCTATAGGCTCATATCACTATTCTTTCTACAGTACCAGCTCACGGTCGTCCGATCTCCATCCACCTCTCAGCGGCGGCGTAGGTGTCCAGGTTCCACATCCTTCCACTCCCCTCTCCTACCTAGGCCTCACCATCGGGGCCACCCCATCGTTCACTCCCTCGCCGCCGCCACCTCGCAGCGGCCTCCACACCCGAACCTTGGCGCCCGCATTGCCACCCCTTCCCCTCCGTGCGCTATCGCGGCTAAGCCCGCGTTGAACGCGGATCCCCTCCTCCTCTGCCCCCTCACGCTCCTTGGCCAGGCCCTACCAATGGAGGCCCCCACGGCGGTGCGCAGTGCCTTGGCGAGGCCCTGCCAACGGAGACCCCGCGGGCGGTGGCAGCATCGCGGACCACGCACATAGCCCTCCACATCCACAGCAACAAAGCGGCGGCGGCCCGTGCGTGGAATTGAAGCAGCCAGCGGCGACGGCTCGCCTTGCGCCAACATCGCCGCTCTCTTAGTACGCGGCTCATGGCTCTAACCCGATCTCTTATTCTTAAGACAATTGTTCCATGGTGTGCGCTGCATTGGCTCGCAGTTCCCGGTCTTGGAATTGGACACGTGGCGGTTCCTCGATCTGTTATCCACCGCTGGCCTCTCAGATGGTTCTAGTCTTGGGCCGCCGCGGCTTCAACAACACAGGACCCACGGGCGGCTAGGGATGAGATGAGAAGGGGACGAGATGGTGACAGAGGCGGGATCGTGGGGCTGGGGTGAGATGATGAGGACGGCGGCCCTCCTGTCGCGTCGAGTCTTGGGAGGAAGGAGTGCGAGCATTAGGAAAGTGCTGAGGATTGCATGGCAAAGGCACGGGGGGGGGGGGCAGGTGGGGGGGCTGTGTCCAATACTTTTTGATCCTGACCGTTGAATCGTGTCCGAGTAATGAGAGAAAGTTGAGAAGTCATCTTGGTTGTTCATTTTGAATGGATTTGAGCGTAGAGAAGTTGGTGCATTAGTAGGGAAGATGGGTATTCATCAGATTTATGGCTCGGAAGCAAAAAGAAATGACAATAACGCCGGAGGAAGTAACTATCACCGTGCTCAGTCAAAAACTTCTGCATATGGATAAGAGAATATTCCAAATGAGCTCCATTGGAATCATAAACACCTCAGGCCGGATTCACTTGGTCCCGGGTGCAACAGGGACGCCGGCTCAAAAATGTGCTACGACGACACGTCCATAGCATGGTCATCGATTCACCCGTCCGTGGGGCCGTCCCTACGACATGTCCAAGATCTGTCACGTACCGCTACTACGTACTACGGAACGTACCGCATTCGCCGAGCTATATAAGAAGGCGGAAAGCATACTCTTTGAGACACCAAGCCATCCAAGCAGTAGAGCATAGATAGCTCGAGCTCAATTGCAATGGCGAACCACGGCGCCACTGTCGCCCTCCTGATCGCGTCCCTCGTCGTGGCAGCCGCTCTCTCCAGGGCCGACGCGAGGCTCACCGCCGTGCGCCCCCTCAGGCATGGAGGTAAGCATGCAGCTACATACTCCGAGCCTCATCCGGCATGAAATGAAAAGCACATCTGTGCCCATGCGTTGTCGTTGTTGTCTGACCGTATGATTGGGTGTGCATTATACGTGCCAAATGAAATGCCGCAGGATACTACGGGCTGGAGAAGGCGAAGGCTGCACCGGCACCGCCGGTGCCGGAGCTGACCTGCGAGGAGGTGCATGGGGTGCAGAAGGGCGAGACGTGCTCCTCCGTGGCGGAGGGATCGGGGCTGAAAGACCATGACTTCCTTGCCTTCAACCCCAACATCAACTGCGAGAAGCTCTTCGTCGGCCAGTGGGTCTGCCTTGCAGCTACAGCCCCTTGAGTGCCAGCATTTGCGCTAGCTGCCCCCTGGTCCCGGCCCTCTGCGTCTCTACGATGCTAAGTCGTCAATGCTATCGCTTTGAATAAGTTAAGCAGGCACGTACGTCCTGTGGTGTGGTTTCTTTAATTTGTTGTTTGTTATGTTCATCTCCAAGGTTTAGCGAAGTTGTTGATCAGCTAGGGTTGGTCGTAGGTTTGTCTGTCGCAATTTTTTCAGTATTATGTAGTAATTCGTGTCACTCGATTTGTCCCCGCAACACATTTTACGGGAAAACAAAATTTGATTTCATCATTTTTTCTCTCATATGTAGTCATGTGTTCGATATCCATGTACCGCGCGCTCGTGTGTTGTTCATTTTGTCCTATAGGCTTTGGACTTTGCTAAGCTTTAAAACGTCTCCTTGCGGTGGGTCACACATTTTGATGGTTGTACAAATTACGCCAGCGCGCATCTCCAAGAGTTCCAGAACAATCTCTCAATCTGTGATTTTGCAAGATTGGAAAAAAAAAACACCTCCAACATCTCCGGACCCCACATATATACCGGCGTTTTGGTACATGGAAAAATCGACACCTCCAACAATCTTGAGAAAAAAAAAAAAATCTGATGATTCAGGTTCTTCTACCATCTCAGGTTATTTAAAAATTCAAACAAAATATAAAAACTTAAAAGTCATTAGGTACATAGTTTTGTAGATATCTTTGAGTGTAGAACTTTCGTTCTCGTCGTTTTCCATCAAAGGTTATTTTAGAAAAAATATTAGTTTAATTTCGATATAAAGTCTGCTTCATCAGACTTGATTCTAAAAAGTTATGTAGTTATTTTGTTGTGAAATGTCAAATTATCAATTGCATTAAGAAATCCATTTCTATTGATAGAACAAGCCAACTTTAAAATGCATCTATTTTTAAAAGTAGCTAGAAAGCTTAACCGTAAGTGGTGGGGCAAAAATGTAAGTGGTGCGTACAAGAAAGAGAAAACAGCCTTGTTGAATAAATTGTATGAGTTAGACAAAAAAAGCTGAAAATTTAATCCTGAATCAAATTGAAGTGGATCTAAAACATGTGCTAAGTACGAGATTAGCTGAGTTGTTGAGAGAGGAAGAATTAAAATGGTACCAAAGAGCAAAAGTTAAACACCTCTTAGAAGGAGACTCAAATACAAAAATATTATCATCTGCTTGCTAATGATAGGCACCGTAAGACTCATAATTTCTAGCTGGAGGGCGGTAACAATATAATTTCTGGTGATGCTCAGTTAAAGTAACATATCACCAATTATTATAAGAACCTGTTTGGGCCTTCGGTTGTCTCCCAATTTAGTTTGGATGAGGCAAGAACCGAGGATATCCCGCAGGTGTCCCCGCTAGAAAATGAGATGTTAACAGAACCTTTCTCACGAGGGAGGAAGTAAGGGCTGCGATTTTTCGGATGGAGCATAATAAGGCGCTAGGACCAGATGGTTTCCCTTGAGAGTTTTTACGGGTCTTCCTCGAATTTTCTTGAAAGATGACTTGATGGCTCTTTTTACCGAATTTTTATGAGGAAAATTTACCACTGAACCGCCTAAATTTTGGAAACATAATTACTGTTACCTAAAAGAAAGATGTGAAAGTAATTCAGCAATCTGGACCTATCGTTTTCTTGAATGTATCTTTCAAAATCTTTACTAAAGTCGCAACCAATAGACTGTCAACCATAGCGCCGAGAAGATAATTAGCCCAACTCAAACAACTTTTTTACCGAGGAAGAAACATTATGGAAGGTGCAGTAATTCTTCATGAAACATTACACGAACTCCACTCAAAAAAGAAAGATGGAATTATGATTAAGATAGATTTTGAGAAGCCTTATGACAAAGTGAATTGGAACTTTTTACAACAAATGTTAAGACTGAAAGGCTTCTCGAAAAAAATGGTGTCAATGGGTGAGAAGTTTCACGTAGAAGGTGGAAATGTGAATCTGAAGGTCAATGATCAATTAGGTTCCTATTTCCAAACTAAGAAAGGCTTAAGGCAAAGGTGACCCTATGTCGCCCATACTATTTAATATAGTGGTTGACATGTTGGCCATACTTATTGCTAGAGCTAAACAAGCGAGAGCAGGTAGAAGGAATAATCCCACATCTTATCCAAGATGGTTTGTCCATCCTACAAGTATGCGGATGATACAAGAATCTTTATGAGTCACGATGTTGAAAAGGCAGTTAATATGAAACTATTATTAACCACCTTCGAACAACTATCAGGCTTAAAGATCAACTTCCATAAGAGTGAGCTTTTCTGTTTTGGGAAAGCAAAAGATCAGGAAGACTTTTTATTCGCAGCTTTGGATGTGTCATTGGGTCATATCCATTCAAATACACAGGACTCCCCATGAACTTTAGAAAATTAAACAATAAAAGACAGGAAGATAATCGAGGACGAGGATAGAAAAAGAATAAGTGGATGGAAAGGAAAACTTTTGTCGGTAGGGAGGTAGGCTGGTCTTAATAAACTCGGTGCTACCTAGCTTACCGATGTTTATGATGTCCTTCTTTGAGCTTCCACGTGGTGTTTGCAAAAGATAGACTGTTTTTTAGATCATGTTTCTCTTGGCAAAATGACCAACACAAAAAAAGTATAGGTTGGCAAGATGGGAGGTTTTATGCCAACCAAGAGATCAAGGAGGTTTAGGAATTCAAAATCACGGATATTGAGAACAAATGCCTTTTAAGCAAATGGCTCTTTAAATTGATTAATGAAGATGGTGCGTGGCAAGAATTGATAAGAAATAAGTACGTTAAAAGATAAGACAATCGGAAGTTGTATTAAAAAGGCAATGAGACTCTTATTTTTGGAAAGGCTTAATGAATGTGAAAGATTGCTTTTTTGGACTTTGGCCGCTTCAACATGGGGCGTGTCTCGGACTAGATTACGGTTTGATATCCGGGTGGGAAATAAACCCCTCAAAGATAAATTCCCTTCCTTGTTTAATATTGTGCGAAAAAACAAGACTCAGTGGCTCAAGTACTCAGCACCATTCCATTGAATATCTCTTTTAGGAGGAATTTAGTCGGTGCAAACTTAGCCGCTTGGCATAGAATTGTTACTTCGCTACAAGAAATTAATTTAACAAGTCAAAGGGATACATTTGTTTGGGGACTAAACGCAGCTGGATGTTTTACAATCAAGTCCATGTATGCTACTGTTGATGGTCCTTAACGCATATATTTTAACCATCAAAGTACTTTTAAAATGACAACACTCCATGATATATCATAACAAAATATTATTTATATAACGAGTTCCACGAGTTTTGGTGTCTCCGGCTATTTTGTAGGGTTTCTCAGTTTATCATTAAAATAGAGTATCTCCAACGATAAAGCGGAGTACACCATTGCGAAGGTCTCGTCGTGCTGATCAAAATAGATATATCATTTGCTATATTTGGACTCGGAACGAGAAGTTATCACGTAAAGAAGAAAGCCATGCATAGTGGGTCCCACGTGTCAGAAACGACACCATGCGGACCCAGCAGCGACACGTGGCGGCACAACAGCAGCGAAGGAAACAAACATCGCGCCAGCGGGCCCTCCCATGCTCGGGAGGGAGACACACGGAAGACCGGCGGGCCCCACGGGCCGCCACCGCGGTATACGGCGGTGGGAGTGAAATCGACCTCGGGCCACCAATCGCGGGCGGCCACGTGGCACCGGGCGCCGTCCATCCGCGGGAGGCAAGGGCCGCTTCGGCGATTCAACGCGCTGCGCCGTCGGCCGGCCCGGACGGACGCGAGGCGCCTTGCGCCGCCACAGGACGTGCGAGGCGGCGCCCGCGGCCATTTTCTTTCGCCCGCCGAAACCGCCCCGGACGGGCCGCCCGTTCGCCCCCACCGACCTTATTTTCTTTCCAAGCATATGATAGCACGGTTCGATCCGGGTTTAGCTCCGGTCTCACCCCCCTTCTGGCCGGTTCTCTTCCGATTTTTGGCATAGATTGCAAGGAAAGTATTTTGCCGACCTCCTACAGTCGGTTGCATGCCTCTAGAGGCAGTAGGAAATATTTCCTTGTATAGGGATTGCCTCTCACCCCTCTCTCCTATATACGAGAGGCCATTCCCTCTTATGTAACACACATTGTACTCAATAAAGCTTCAATTCCACATTATATACATTGTAGTAGTGTCCCTCTAGGTGCTCTCCACCTAGTTGTATCTATTAGAAAAAGAGGAAGAGAGGAGAGGGAAGAGCGGAGGAGCCAGGAGTTCGCGAGAGTTAGTCCCGAGTTTGTCGGTTTGCCCTCAACTTGTACCTCTACGGAGGCGACTACTTCGTGAGTAAGATCCGCGGTATTTCTTCATAATTCCTGAGTTATCTATTTGACTAAAAGTTTAGCTTTCACTTACTTGCTTGCGGGATCTCCGATTCGGCCAGAAGGTTCTAGTTATAAATTGTGACTAGAATCGTAATCGTTAGTGTAGACGTGGTGTCTAGACTATCGGTTACACGAGTTTGCGTCCAACCTTACGGATAGTTGTGGTAGCCGGGGGTGACAGCTCGACCAGGGGCCTTTGTATTCCACCACGTGCTAGGTTGGTGTTTTCGTAGAGCTTTAGGCTGCACGACCCGATTACCATTTCCCGGTCTTTTCGAGAATCGAAAAGGACCCATTACTCTCGAAGTAAGCCATGCATGGTGAGCCTTAACCTAGGTTATCTAAGGATCTTGGGAAAGACTTAGAAAACCCCTCTCAACCTACAAAAATATATTTCTACCCTACCTCTTGGACGATCTTGTTTCTTCTCTAGTTCACTTCTCGTTCCCCATGGAAATCGATACCCTGAATACTCTGGGTGAAAGCTACAATGGTATTCCGTGCGCTTGCGGAATTATCGCTTACGCTAAGAATTACCAACAAGCTTTTCTGGCGCCGTTGACGGGAATGGTAGCTATTCTAGGATCGAACCAAGTCATCCGTGTATCCTTTTTATTTTAACCATTTTATGAACCTCACCACCACCACTACCACCCATTCCACATGGACTCAACTCCAATATATAAATTCTCGGCTCCAAAGGGTGATTCATTGGAGCCTCCACCATCATCACACCCCATTTCCTTCGCACTGGCTATGAAATTCGCCCCGCTTTCATAGCCATGGTTCGAGCATTACCCTTCTCTCGGGCATGACAACAAAAATCCATATAGCCACCTTCGGGAATTTGAGCACTTGTGTTCTTGCCTAGTTTTACCTGGCCTAACACAAGAGACCATTAAGTGGAAACTGTTTCCGTTCTCCCTTTTGGGTAGATCGAAACAATGGTATGTTCATATCTTGTTGGAGGTGTTCACGGAGATTGGGATGAACTTCGAGACAAATTTTGTCTTGCATTCTTCCCTACTTCCCGAGTCATTGCCCTTCGATTAGAAATTCTTAGATTTCAACAAAACGAGAAGGAGACTCTCAGAGCATCCTGGGTTAGGTTTTTAAGTCTTATCAATCTTGGTCGGACCTCCTTGCCCGACCATGTTCTTCTTAGCCACTTCCATGGCGGTCTTAGCAAGGAGGATGCTTTCCAACTCGACCTATGTTCGGGAGGCTCGTTCGTACATAAATCCATTAGTGAGGGGAAAGCCATTCTAGAGAAAATCCTAGAGAACACCCCATACACTGGCATCTATGACGAGTTTCCCATAGAACCAATAGAGTCAAGCCCCGACCAACAAGAGGAGGCACCTACAACCGAAAGTGTGAAGTTTCTTCAAATTCTTTTCACAATTCGGTTGTTGAGGAACCTCCCATTGAGGGAACATGCAATCACAATTCTTGGGATGATGAATCCTATCCTTATGCATGTCCCTTTCGATTCGAGGATGACCTTTTTCTCGATGATGATTTTGGTAATGTTTTAGAAATTCCTAGATTAGAATCATCGAGATACCTCGAACTTGATGAGACATCAAGAACACTCACAACACATAGAGGGTGAATCAATTCATATGGAAGATATTTCTATACCCTCCACCTCTATGTCCACACATGATGTCTCATCGAATTCATTCTCGGTCGGTGGGGAGAGCATGAGGCGGTCTCGCATTAACAATGTCCTATCCATGTTTTGTGGATGATTTAAAATATCATGAGGAAGAAAGCTGCTCCCCGAGAATGGGAGATTTCATCGATGAACATGGAAGTTACACTCTAAATGTTCCATCCATTCCATGCTCATATGAAAAACTCTCCCGAGTCGATCCATAACGTAACCACCACTTGCAAAATCTACAACCCCTATGTTCTCTCCGTCCATAAAAACTTTGGAAAGGTTGTTGTAGATGTTTTTGTCTATCATAAATCTTGCAAATTTCGTGGTGTCTTGGCATGAGTTTTGTAGATCGACAACAAAGGTTGGAGTTGGGGGAACCCACTTCACCAACACCGGTTTTCAAATTCAACAGGGTTCCCAAAGACGAGCTTTCATCTTTAAACAAAGCACTTTCGGGGAGATAACCCGCTCTTTGAATAAAGTTGTTCTTTACAAAAAAAGAAGAAAGCCTTTTCTTATTAATAAAAGCAAGAAACATGTTGTCAAGCTTGCATGCACCTTCGGGTATTCTTGTTGCTAACCATTTCGGTGGTCACCAAGAAGAACAAAGGAGCATGCGATGCTCAAAAAACATGAGGCTACATCAACTACAAACTTTGATGCTCTTGGGTGATGGAACAAACTCAAAAAGGAGGCCTCGACCTTGCACACTTGACTTTTTATACAAAAGTTCAAGTGTGGGGAGGAAGGTGTAAATCCAAGTTCCACGCACACCAAGGGGTCAATAAAAAAAAATGATGTGAGCCCGACCATGCTAAAAAAAAAAAACAACAAGAAAAAAAAAAGAAAAAAAGATAAGAAATGTATAAAAAAAATAAAGAGAGTGAAAAAAATGGCAAAGAAAAAAAAAAACAATACAAAAAAAAGTAGAGAGAGAGAAGGAGGATTCTCCTCGAGACCTTTGCTATCATCAAAGCTTATGAACTATACACACCATACATGTGTGTAGTTCAAAGCATTGATGGTTGTCTAAGTTGGATCATGAGCGATAAAGCCACCGATGCAGCATCTACAAAGTATCCATCCACATATCTTTGTCGATTAATGTGCACTCGGGTAATGCAAAGGTAATAATTGTTCACCAACTCATTTACTCATTCTTGTCTCCAAATGATCATGAAAAACATTCTTTCCATTGTTTATGTCATAATGCTCGGTTTGGGTGTTTTTCATGAGAAACACCCATAGGTCTTTTTAAATTAAGCATGGTGCTTAGGTTGAAATGACCTTCTTTGATCAAAAATTTGACATGGTGTTGAATCTTGGTTGATGAACTTAGACTAATTATTTTTATGAGCAATGAGAAGTAATCAATGATGGAGATAAATCAAGACTATGTTTATGTTGCAAACTTTACCTTGGTCTTGCTTGAGCTTTAATGCAAGTTGGATGAACATGTTTGATAAAAAAAATTTTGCTTTGCATAATAAACTTGTTCTATCTTGTTCTTGTTTTTGAAGTAAAGATCTCACCTCTCTAAAAAAAAAAACATATAAATACAACTTTTATCCGACTAGTGAGACTTGTAATCTAAGCAATCTCTATAAGGTTTCCTTATACGATTGGAATACCTTTTACAAGCTTTCCTATTTATTTATTTTCTAATAAGGGTCTTTCTTATAGATGAAATAGCCCCTTGCACACCAAAAATTACCTAAGATAATCCTAACTTGAAAGCGAAGCAAACTCAGTCGTCACGGGGAGAGGGAAAGCGGCGGGCGGCAGGCCCCCTATGCGTCTTGGGCGCCCAGCCCCTCTGGGCCGGGCCGTCGCCGTTTGGCCCAATTAGCCACTCTCGGGCTGCCCCATTCTCGTTCATGACATCTCCCCACCGTTGGACGAGGTGGGACATCCACATGTAGCCCAACCCACCACGTGGTGGTGAAGGGCGCACCGATCGGGGAAGTGACCACTCCGGGGCCGAAGTAGAAGACGAGAGGACCGCACTTGTCATTGTCGCCGTTGCCACGGCGGGCGTCCTTCTCGGCGAAGGAGAAGTCGAGGTGGAGGTCGCCGAAGTAGATGCTGAACTTGAAGCCTCGCTGGGGGGCCGCGTGAAGCTTCGTTCGCCCATGCCCGATGCATGACGGAGGCACCGAGGGTCCGTGATGCTTCGATCATCCGCGGCGGGGGCGGAGGAGACGTGTAGGTGTAGGTGTAGGTCGTCGGCATCTGTCACCTTGGCATGGAGCTGCCTACAGTAGACATGATGGAGCGATGTAGGCGGCGAGGAGGTGAAGTCGAGGAGGCAGCCAGAGAGGAGGTCGCCGGGCGTGGCCGACGGTGGCCCTAAGCCGATCTCCGGATCCATGCTGCACCAACGGTGACGCTGCCCGATGCGGAAGAAGACGCCGCCGTTGTTGTCGAAGAGAGGAGGACAAGGCGCCCTTGATGCGCTCGTCGGGGCACGGCTGGAGAAGAAGGACGTTGATGGTAAATCTAACATCACTATAACATAAGGTGGAGTTAATCTCACCTTAGGCCATATGCCATCGAGAAACTCAATGTGGTTCATCTCTTAACACTACTATGTGCTAGGTTGTCATCCCAAGCAAAGTAATGCTAGGAAATGCATGGGTGATACTTGTGATATATGTTGTTTGCAATCTATAATAAAATAAATATAAAAGGTCCATCCATAAGCGCACGCAGATAAAAATACCACTTTGTAGCATTTCAAGGGAGTAATCCGGTTTTGTCATTTATATTCTACCACGAGGGAGGAATAATCTAAAGATGGGCACTAACATAATTAATAAGTGGCATACATATGAGAGATCCTTTTACTAGTGCTAACTTTAGCGGGGGTAAGTCAATAATAAAGATATAATAATGCTAAATAAGTGAAGGAAGAGACATTACTCACGAGATCGGAAATAGACTACTAAGTTCGACTTAGCATTGGACTACTTTAAGAGACGTAATTCATCAATAGCATTTAATCTACTAAGTCATTACATCTATTCTAAGGCATATGTTATCATCTATAGCATAGTAAACTCTAGATCATGTATCTGGACGATTATAAAGGGAAGTCAAGAGCGAAACAAGATATTCCCCATAATCAATGTCCACGTGTCTTATAAAGCGGAGGGTGGATTCCAAAGGACTCAACAGGATCACTCCCGCGATCTACCACGGCGAGGAATATAAGGTGCATTCGGGTAAATCATATATAAGCACCATGCTTACATAAATATCTTTACCACCTAACCCACTCGAGTATTGAATTAGGCGCTCTATGAATAGATACATATATCTATCGTAAACTAAATCTATATCAATCATACTATTAGAATAAAGTAAGAACATAGCAAACAAACACATAATATTAATTAAGTGCAAAGTCATAGATACAAGATAATTCATACCGTAATACTTGAAGATTGAGAACTCTAGGCAAACACACCCAGCTCTAATTGTATGCATGCGCTAATCAACTTGGATGAACTAGAACTAGATGAACTAGAACTAGAACTAGTAGCTAATCCTATTCTTTGGTGGTAATTCTCTATTCTACTTCTGCCTGACTTGTCTAATAATGAGTTACAAAATGAATTTGATATCAGGCCTGGGGTCAGAGGGTCTTCTTATATAGTACTTGGTGATGAACGATGACCATTGGATCAAACCGACCTTCAACAATGGGATAGATACAACCCCAAAAGTCGATTGTAAACCCGACTTAGAAAGGAGAGGCCGGACAGGCGACCCCCACGGCAGCCGGCCAAAATGGCTTGGCGGCGCCCGGTGGCCTATCTCCCTTGGCCTTTGGTTCCTTCCCGGTGTTCTCCGGGTACCTTCTAGAGTGTTTTAGTCCACTTTTCGGGTTGATTATTTTCACGGTCAAGTCTTGTCATCATATGTCTTGTATATTCCAAAACTTTCTCCATTATTCTCTGCAAGTAGTGTAAAGTCCCCGGAAATACATAAATCACCAAAACTCGTGGAAATTATTAGTATAAACCTCTAATCTAAGTGTTTATTCAATTTATGTCCTTATTTCTTCTCTTGTTGACATATAAAATAGATGATAACATGTGTCAACAAGCTCCCCCAAGCTTAACCTTTGCTAGTCTCTTAGCAAAGCTTTTCACCAGAGTGGATCAGGAGTTGCTACAATGAAATATTTTCACAAATACACATGTCATTACTTTAGAATTCTCCTGCAAAGAAAAGGTGAACCATTCTAATCTTCCAACTTTTTTTTTATTAAGCGAAAAATATGGGGCTTTAACCTTTACTTAAATCTTGGGCAATTGAAAGATAGAATAATCAAGTCAAGCACTATGTCTCAAACTCTTCATTTCACCTCTGTTGCTCGAGTTTTTATAATCTTTTAAAATAAAACTCGAGTTTCCATTGTATGACTCTTTCAAATCTCTCATATGTGGTATTTTTGGATCCTTACCAAGGCAATGATGTTGTGCCTTCTCTCAAGATATATAGTATTTGTGGAACAATGGCAAATGTATCGTACTTTCTCTCAACCTATCTACTAAGGATTATATCTGGAGCTCATAGGTGGGAGACAGCACATACTTGAAAAGTATATATTGTAAAGTCAAACAACGGATCCAAAGGAACTAGTCATACAATGTAAGTGTATGGAATGTATTTGTGAGGTGGATATATGGTGATGATGGGATATAGTGATTCTAATTCTACTATGCTCCTTTGAAAAATTGATCTCTCTTTTTAAAGACATAAAAGAGAACTTGGGCTAGCTTTTCTTTCTTTTTTTTATTTTTCTTTTTTGGAGAGGTGGGCTCTGCTCGCCCTAGACTTTTTGTCTGTTATTTCCTCTCTCTAAAGATGTGGGTTCTACTCACCCTCGGACACTTGTCCATTTTTCATCTTTATTTATTTTTTCTTTCTTTCTTTAGGGAGGTAGGCTCTACTCGCCCATAGGACACTTGTCCATTTTTCATCTCCCCTTTCATTTTTCTTTTCCTTCTCTCTTTTTTTTAGCATTGCCCCAAGTTTCTTTTTGTCAAATAATTTGAGAGATAATAAATACAACACATGGAGCATGAACGGGGTTTGAGAATATTTATAGAGATGAGAAATATTTGATGGCTAGCAAATGGATGAAGGGTATATGAGTGGTGTGCATATGTGATATATATATATGCGCGTAATTGTATGACAAGTTCCCAAGGGTCTCAAAGGTTGACTAAACTGAATACTAAACAAGTAGTAAAAAGAGTTTTCCTATTCTAGAAACATGTATATGGTCTGTGGTAGGAATTTGAACTCTCTCGTCATATAGGAAACTCATCATGCAATTTTCAAATTTTCACAAATCAAATCTCGAATTTAGTGTAACTAGGAGTAAGATAAATAGAAGCTCGAGACTATCTCATATCATATTAGGTCAATTACCTAGAATAGCTTAGATATATGCTCCCACGTAATTTCAAGCTCAAAACAAATTTTTCTCAAGTTTAAACAATTTTATAGCATGGGATAATTCTAAACCAATGATAGGTACTTGTAAGAAATTAAAAACAGAGCAACTATTCATCATCTCCAAACACAAGAGATAGCTACTATTTTATTTATTTAAAGCAGGACTAAAAAGGAAACTTAATTATACACACTCTTTTTATTCGGTTTTTCATGATTATGCATCTTTGTTTTATTATTATTATTAAGCATAATAAGCTTAATATATATATATATATAAATAAAAGTAGAAATAAAAATAGATAACTGCCGGGTCATTGGGACTTACCGGTGTTGGGGGTGGGGGATGAAACCTGCCCACCCCCCGTGGTCGGCCCGAATAACGAATTGGAAATAAGAAGCGACGGCAAGTAGGCGAAAGCTAGGACATTCGGCTCGGACACCGAATGTCAAAGCTTTCATCCTATGGGAGTCTACAGAAGGCCACGCCGGGCGGAACGTTGACATTCGGCCATAATTGCCGAATGTCGGCTCCCATCCCCGCCATGTCGCAAGCAAGAGATCACGCCGGGCGGAAGCGTTGACATTCGGCCATAATTGCCGATGTCGAGGCTCCCGCCCCGCCAAGTCACGCAAGAGATCACGACGAGCGGAAGCGTTGGCATTCGCCATAATGCCGAATGTTAAAGCTTTTCGCCCCGCCAAATCGCACGAGAGATCACAACGGGCGAAGGCGATGACATTCGCCAAACTCGCCAAAAAGGCGGGGGCTTCGTCTCGGGCAAGTCGCCCTAGAGGACGACAGCTTAACGCATAGGGATTTCGGTGAAGCCTGCCAAAGGTCGAGATGTCGGCCTTAGGGGAGATCCAGGATAGAGTCACCGAGCTTCGGCTTGGGAGGACTAAAGTGGCCGCCGCGCCGCGTGGCCGGAAGGGTCTGATGTCGGATGTCCCTTGATCTTATCTTGCAGGTGCTCATGGTCCAGTACCGAGCGGTCCAAGGAGGATGGGTGGAATCACGAGGCTGGAAAATACCATTGTACCCCGTGTCGCCGGTGGAAGACGCTGGGACCTAGGGTTGGTCGGAGGGCAAAATCGGAATTATAATAGTCTGCGGACTATAAATAGACCCTCGAGGGGGCCTTGTAAAGAGAGATAGAGGATTAATAGAAAGAGAGTACCAGTTTGCTGATGCTTTCGTGTCCAGCTTAGTAGAGTAGAGTGATTCATCCTACCTGGGGTAGCCTGCTTCGGGGCCACACCAACATTGGCGCCCACCGTGGTTGTGCGCGAGCAACCCTTGGCTCGTGGCGTGGGAGGCCTAAGGCGGCGGGCTGCTCGGGCCGGATCTCCCCGCGGTGGATCCATCATCGGATCCTCCGCTGATGTCACGCCCGGAAGTCCGGGGTCAAGGTGCGGTAGAAGACGCCGCTATGGGTCTAGGGGCCTTGACTGGCCTGGGGACTTCCGGAGCAGGAGGCTCCAACATTCTAGAGGATGGAGAGGATTCGAACGAGGATCGTCGACGATCATGAAGCACCAGGTAATGAGCAGGAAGAGTGAGCCAGGGTGATACAAGAGTTGAGCATTAGACAAGCTGAGCTCAGAGAACTAAGAGCCCAGAAAAAGGCAATGTTAAAGGGAGAAGCAGCTAAGCGGAGAGAGGAGTCGGCTCGGGAGCAGTTAAGACTCGCCGAGATTGAGAAAGAGAACCTGCTGCGAGAAATAGTGCAAATGGAGCGAAACACAGTGTCATCCCAAGGAGGAGCAAGAACCACTTTCGTCGATGGAGGGGAAGTCGACTCGGCTTCTGATACATCCGGCCCAGGCATGGGGTTGGCCGAGGCCCAATAACTTAAGGTTGCCCGGCCCCCAACAGTTCTTAGGCACACCCACTCAGGGTCTTTTGGGGCGATTGGGCCTTTCCCCGAGTGGGTGTGCATAAGAACCGCTGGAGTCCCGGGCAACCTTCTTGAATTGGAGTCGCCCTCGACTCCATATTGGTGATGTCCTCATCATCCCCTCCTTCTAGAATTGGAGTCGTCCTCGACTCCATCCCATCATGAACGAACTCCTGCAAAAGGTTAGTGATAGCAGGAAATGCAGAGGACATAATAGGTTGGCAAAACATAGTATAACATGGTGCATCAGGATTATCACATAACTCAGCCAGTAGTAGAAGTTGTAGCAAGAAAAGCACCCCCATTTAAATGAATCCCATTATTTTTAGCAATGTATATGGGAGGTTTATTTTTAATCTCTTTAGCATGTTTAACAATATCTGCGGGAGACAAAGGTAGCAAAGTTATTTTCTTGTCCTTATGCATGAAAGTGTATTGATTAGTTCGACCATGCTGTGAAGCATCATTATCAAATTCCCATGGACGACCCAATAAAATAGAACAAGCTTGCATAGGTACAACATCAAAATCAGCAGTATCATGATAAGAGCCTGTGAAAAAGCTAATGCGTGCTGATTTGGTTACCTTAGTCTTACCACTATTGTTGAACCATTGAAGTTTGTATGGATAAGAATGTTGTCGTGTAGGCAAGCCAAGCTTCTCGACCAAATCTTCACTCACCAAGTTGTTGCAACTCCCGCTATCAATGATGGTGAGAACACGACAACCCTGCACAATGAGAAACATATGGAACAAATTGTTGCGCTGGATCTTCTTCTCTTCCTCTTGTCCCACGCGAGTACTCAACATACGCTGCACAAGAAGGTTAGGATAGCCCACAAAGTGGCGCGATGACGAGTCAATTTTGATAGCATCCTTGGCGTGTTCGCCCTCATCGAATCAGATCAATGTTAGCAAAGCAAGGGCTAAATCATCTTCAACATCACTAGCACTTACATATCCATCCTCGGTAGCAATGAAAGCACGTTTTGTGGGGCAGTCCCGCATGACATGTCCCATGCCATGGCACCGTGGCAAACAATTTTGGAGCCGGAGGATCCGTAACTAGTAGAAACACCCCGAGTGACACTTTTCTTTAGATGTGGGCTCGCAAAATAGCGATTTGCTTACCTCGAGAAGAAGGTGCGGTGGAGGTGGTAATGTTGCGGTAGGAAACTTGGGCGTCTCATGTGTGAAACGCTACTGATGAGAGTGTCTCCCATTGTTGGACCCGAAAGATTGTTGTTGATGGCATCCCTATACTTCACGTTCTGCCTTAATAGCAAGATGATACAATCGAGAAAATGTATTCCAGTCTTTATAATCAAGAATATCTTGGATTTCATGATTTAAACCACCAAAGAATCTAGCACAAGTATGTGCATTATCTTCATGGACACCACAACGTGCTAAACCAATAAGCAAAGATTGATAGTATTGTTCCACACTCTTGTCATCTTGTTTTAAAGTTTGCAGTTTTAAAAGTAAATCACGTTGGTAATAAGGAGGAACAAAATGAGATTTCATGCGCCGCTTTAAATCATGCCAAGTTTGAGGTATAGGAGCAAGCATTACTTAACATCAACAGGATTACAAAGGTCATGCCACCAAAATAAAGCAAAGTCTTTAAACTCACTAGTAGCAAGCCTAACTCTATGCTCATCAGAACTCTATGAGATGAAAACTTTTGATCAACAGCAATTTCCCAATTTAAATATGCCTCGGGATCAGCATTACCGAGAAAATTCAGGCAAGGAGAATTTAACCTTACTAAAAGGATCATTAGTATTATGATTACCTCGGTTACGATTACCTCCCATACCACGGCGATTATGATTAAGACGTTCCACATCGCGATCGAATGTAGCATCCGCATCAACATCGGCATCAGCACCATCATCAAGATCAGCACCATCATCAAGTTCATCAAAAGCATTTGCATCGGGATGTGGACGCCACGCCGGCGTTGCTCAACATGCTCGATCCGAGTCATCGATTGTTAAGGCTGCGTGTTATCGTCGCGAATTGTTCTGGTCACGCGTGCGTTGATCAGTAATGAATGTGGTCAGCTCAGCCTTGGACACACACTCATTGAAATCCGTTGAGAGGCTATTTTGGTTCACCTTGGGGCCCCCCGACATGGTTAGAAAATAGCAAGAGACGACAACAAAGTATTATCCCTAGCAACTAACACGACCGGGAGGTGGCGAAAGTGGTGGTATAAGTGGAATGCAATATCAAAAAAACGTCTTACCAATGTCTTGCAAGTATTCTTACCAAAGCCAAACAGGTGGTACAATCGGTCGGTGAGCTTGTGGTGTAAAAGTTGCGAGAGGAACCTTGTGTTGATCGAAGTATATTTAGAGCTATGGGAAGACAAAATATAGTAGGAAGGAATAGCAATAATTTAATTCAGAAATTGCAAGATTGAAAAGTAGTCCCAAGCTAGTCTATGTCGCCGCCTAAACTTGTCTTGGACCTAGTTCGAAAGCAAGGAACGACGCCTCAAAGACAAGGACTCAAAGGATGCATGCACTTCTGAATTTTTTTTTTTTTTTGTTCTTTATATTTTTTCTTTCTTTCTTTTTCTAGGTGCGGCTTTTTCTCTCTCTTTTTTTTTTTTTGCACCTTATGCCTTTTAATCTATTTTTTTAAACCAGAAGGTGCCGCGAAAAATTACAGCTTAGAGCACTCCAAAATTATCGATCGATATGACTTAAGACCAAGTACAAAGAATCACGTTGTTCAGTCTTCCAAAAATAGCTATCCAATAATCAAGCGTACATGCTTAAGAGGAATCCAAATTTGAATTAATTTCTTTTATATAAGGAAATAAGAAAAGTTACGTATTCCTTATCTCTTCTCGTGCTAAAAGAAAAACTTCCCTTTGGCTAGAAACTTGGGCAAGGATACACAGATAATATATTACTCCTTTACGAATTATATTTCCTATTTTCTCTTCTTTTGCCTTCTCGATCTCACTTAGCACACACGTGAAAGATAAATCTGATGATCCCTATTTTTTTGTGGGGCAAACAACAGCACCACTTTTTTTTTTTTGTTTTCACCAAACACACACAAAAAAAAAGACTAGACCCTAGACCGAGAACAAGACTAAGCACGACGGACACAACGACGTGGCAAGGGACAACAATTCAATAAAGCAAACTGAAATTAAAAGATTACAATGGCACAAAGGGTCGTGGGATAGGAAAAATTGAAATATTTTTGGGCTTTTTGTGGACTTTAGGTATTGAATGAATATCGGTCTAAGGGCAAACGAGATTATACCCCACGGTAAACCCTGGAGCTCGATACCAATTGATGAGATATGGCCCGATCTTCCGTGAGGTACGGATAAATTCGATTGGGTGGAGAACTCGGCGTTGATGATCCGCCCCGAATCAACACACCGACCCCCGCAACCGCTACACCACTCCTCCAATGGTTATCAACCAAGCACGACTTGATTGACCTCGCCAAGAAGGCTTTTCCCCGCAAGCGAATCGAAGAACACAAGCAGAAACAGGTAAACACGCAATCTGAATATTACAAATACGAATTGACGAACCGAGATAATGGTGTCCGAAGTTCGGATCACAAAAGGACTAATCGCCACAGGTGTGAGGAACAAGAACGGGGCATTGGATCAATGTAAGCGGAATAATCTTCTCGGTTACAATGAATCAATCAAAGTTTTTCTCTGGAAAACTTGAACTAAACAAAACCCGAGTTGTGTCGGGGGGCTTCGTGAGCCTTATGTAAAAGAGGTGAAGGAAACAACACGGCCATGCGTGAACAAAGGAATAAAAAAGCCTTCTTGGCAAGGTCAATCAAGTCGTGCTTGGTTGATAACCATTGGAGCAGTGGTGTAGCGGTTGCAGGGTCGAATTGTGTTGATTGAAGCCGGATCGTCAACGTCGAGTTCTCCACCCAATCTAATTTATTCCGTACCTCACGGAAGATCGGGCCATATCTCATCATTTGGTATCAAATTTGGGCCCTTGTTTAAGGGGTGAGAATGATGAGGACATCATCCACTATTATCCGTTGGCAAAGACGCAACACTAAATGGGCCAGGTGACCCAATTGTAGTCGGGCGGCGGCCGTGTGAGCCTCCTCGATAATCCCACCTCGCTAAACTTGGGAGGAGGAAGCCACCTTAAAAGGGAGAGCCACCCTTCCCCTATCAGACTAGTCTTTTGGGGCGATTGGGCCTTTCCTTGAGTGGGTGTGCCTAAGAACTATTGGGGGCCGGGCAACCTTAAGTTATTGGGCCTTGGCCAGCCCCCATGCCCGGGCCGGATGTATCGCTACACCACTTTGCTCCAATGGTTATCAACCAAGCACGACTTGATTGACCTTTGCCAAGAAGGCTTTTCCCCGCAAGTTTTAATCGAAGAACACAAGCAAGAACAGTAAATACATATCTGAATATTGCAAATATGAATTGATGAACTAAGATAATGGTGTCCGAGTTCGGATCACAAAAATCAATCAAGGGCTTCAGGAGCCTTATGTAAGTGCGATGAAGAGAAAATACCACGGCCATGCGTGAACAAAGAAACTAAAAATGGGAAATGCTAGGACATCCACTAGATGTGAAAAACTGCATGCTAACTAGTGTCCACTAGAATTTGGGAAAAAACTGCATGCTAACTAGTGTCCACTAGAATTTGGGATTGAATTTGGAGCTGCGCATTGGAAAGGCCTTCTCCTTGTCTCTCGCTATTAAAAGGAGTGACCCAAATGTGAGGTTGCATGTGGCCTTGGCCACCCAATTCTTGAATTCATTTCTGATTGCATGAAGCGTCGGAGTAAGGCAACATTATTTTTAGCAAAAAGGAATGTCCACTCGAATTCATCGGTGATTGCTCTTGGCTTTAAATAGCGGAAGTGTCTGAGTGTCCAGCGTGGCGATGTCCTCATCATCCCCCCTTCTTGAATTGGAGTCGCCCTCGACTCCATCTTGACGGTCAACCCTTTGCAAAGGTGGTGGCCACGGAGGTTTTTCTGGTAGAGATTCATCATTTTTTCTCCCGCAAAAGGTTAGTACTAACAAAAGACATTTTCTCCCCTTCTTTGAATTTGATGTGTGTTTTTAAACCAAAACTAGAGGAATATGACATGACAACAGTATTGATTTTATAATCCTCTAAGGCATCATATTTTTTGCAATAAAAGGAGAGTTCAGATTTGTACAAATATAAACTCGATGAATCAAATATTGTCCTTTGTTGTTATATTTGCCAAAAATATGATATGTATGCCTAGAGAACCATGGCAAATCAGCATATGCATAGAGTTTCTCATCTAAAGAACTAAGATTACACAAACATTAAATTCAATGTAACCCAAAGTATTTAAAGATGACAACAATTTCAATTCATCAATATCACTAGCATTATGAATAATATGTCTATTTTTAGTGCATGTGTTCGGTTTTGACACACATATATCATAAGCATTCTTTAATGGTTGCATCAGGTGTAGTATAAATATCATCATGCAAGTCATATTTATCACAAGGAACATCTAGCAAATCATCTTGTGACAAAGCTAAATCAAGCGAAGGTGTCACTAATGCTTGCTCTATCATAGCATGATTGGTGGAGAAATTTAGCATATTAATAGAACTCTCACCTTACGTGAATTTAACATCGTGGGAATTACCTTTGCTTCCATGTTCAGCAAGAAAAAAAATAGGTGATGGTTCTGAATTTTCACATGAGGTTATGTGCACCTCATTTTCTTTCATGTCCTCGCCATCCTCGTTCCTTTCTACATTATCCTCGCAAAAGGTTAGGTGGAGCAAAGCGAAACAACAATTGACTCGATCCTATAATTATTTACCTCAACATATGAATTCAAGGTAGGAGGTGGATTAACAAAAAATTCTCTCATAAGAAGTTTCATATCATTCCAAGTTTGAGGTTTGTCTGAAGGATTTAAAGAATTCCACCAAGATAAAGCATAATGTCGTAAAACACTAGCTTGCATTTTTTACCTTCCTTCTTGGACACATAAAGCGAGTAGCAAATATGTTATCTATAGCAATTTCCCACTCGAAGTACTCATCAGCACCCACACCATCATAAGTCGGTGGATATAAACCTGTCATTGTTAGAAGGCAACAAAAGACAACACAAAAGTATTATCCCTAACAACTAATAGAGATGGCGAAAGTGGTGGTGGTAGTGGAATGCAATATCGTAAACGTCTTACAGCGTGTTGCAAGTATTCTTACCAAAGCCAAATAGGTGGTACAATCGGTCGGCGGGCTTGTGGTGTAAAAGTTGCGAGAGGAACCTGTGATGACTGAAGTATATGTGGAGCTATGGGAAGGCAAAATATAATAGCAAGGAATATCAATAATTTAATTCAGAAATTGCAAGATTGAAAAGTAGTGTCGGGGGCTTCAGGAGCCTTATGTAAAAGAGGTGAAGGAAACAACACGGCCATGCGAACAAAGGAATAAAAAGCTACGGACATCCACTAGATGTGGAAAACTACATGCTGAATTGATGCATGCGGTGTTAGAGCCACTCATTTATTTCGCGAAGCTATGCATGTCGTCACTTTGGTGGAGTGGCCACAAATATTCCAACCAGAATTCCAAATTTAGTTAGGTGCTCTCTTTGATCTTCATGCAGCGCTTCCCAATTTCTTCATGCAGGATTATTATTTTCACATCTTCCAAATTTAGATGTCATCGATGTCCTCCCAAAACAGGTGATGCAGCACCTTGCCGTGATCACACAGAATGATCCATGGGCCACCTGGAGCTAGGACCAGATCCAAAACGACGGCGTCGTCGTTCCCTTTCCATAGAGTCCAAGATCACCCCGTTCCGGTATCGTATGAGGGAGTTATGACCAAAATATTGATGACGTGTCTGCTGAATCCGAGGGTGACGTGGCAGCTGAGTTGGGGATGAATTGCAACTTTGGGAAGACCATGGCGTAGACACGCCCAGCGTGGTGATGTCCTCATCAGCTTCGCCACTCTCATCATCGAGTCTGATTGAGCCCATGGCCGGTGGGATATAAACCTAGATTGCCATCATTCAATGGAAAATCGGACCCAAGAAAGTTCATCGCCGGCTATGAAAGCTGCGGTACATTCGGCTGGGGGGGATTCGGTTACCCTGGCGAAATCCCTTATCATGGCGGTAGAAGACATCACGCATGAATGGTACATAGCACTTCGTCTGCTTTCGATAAGAAACTAGAAGCAACTTAGAGAGCAGTTGATCATTACCTTTGAGGGTTTCCGCGCATTGAAAAAGGGAACCCGGGATTTACTAAAGCTCAAGCAAGAGGATGGAGAGTCACCGACTCAAGACCTCGAAAAGATAGTGCAGCTTCGTGCACAAACGCCAAATGTCTCGGATGAGGTGGTGATTGCAGCTGCAATTGAGGGGCATGGCTATCGGTCAACGCGCCTGCGCTCCTAGACAGTGGAGGAACCCAAAACACCGACCGAAAGTTATATGACCAGATCAAAAAATTTGCTAAGTCCGAGGAAGGTCTGAAGAGAAGAAAAGCAGCAAGGAAAGATGAGAAACAACAATCGCCACATCCGAATGGAAGCAACTCCCAGAAAGGCGGCAAAGCCTTCGTCCGACAACAATGTACAAGATGATTCGGCTCAAGCGGTCGGATCCAATCAAGAACCGGGTCCAGCCGAAACTTCAAACACAAGATCAGCCCAATCTAACAGAGGTGGCCGTGGCTCCAGAGGCAGAGGACGTGGAAGAGGCCACGACGGACCTAAAGTACCATACTGCTTCGTCTGTGGCGAGGACACAGGGCATTTCAGTAGAGACTGCAAATATGGGCAAATGGCTAAAGAACGGGTCGAAGGACGAAAGTGCTCAGAGTAGCCAAGCACTTAAGCATGTGTTTAACATGAGAGAAACTGTAGGGGTACATCCGAATGCCTATTTCGGCTATCAGCATGCTCAGCTTCCACCACCACCCCCACTCGTGCATCAGCCTGTGCCTCATCCTGCACATCATAATCAATACTCTTGGAATCATCCAGGGTACATTGCCCAACTACAACCTCCGTCGATGGCAGCATCATCCCCAGTAAATCTCGAACAACCGCAACAAAATGTGCACATGAAGCCAGAAGATAGCCAGGACAACAGACTGGTAAACTCAGTGCTACCATCCCAGGGGCACATCTATGCAATCACAGGTGGATCCAATCTCGAGCATGTAAATAAGAGAGCTAGAAGAGACTATGCAAGAAGAGTGCACTCAGTAACACCAAGGTTACCATTGAATAGACCGGCATGGTCGATGGTCCCCATCACTTTCGACGAAAGTGACTTTCGGGTAAGAGACTACCCGCACACAGATGCATTCATGGCAACAGCGCATGTTGATAAGTTTACACTTCACAACATCCCGATAGACAATGGCAGCTCAGCTGATATATTGTTCATCAAGGCTTTTCAAACCATGGACATGGACCGTCGATTGCTACAGCCAGCTGGTAATTCCTTGTTCGGATTCGGTGGGAAGAGGATAGATGCCATAGGAAAGAAAGACATTGCAGTAACTTTCGGAGAGGTTGGATTGTGCCGAACCGAAATCATCACATTCGACATAGTCAACATAGACTATCCTTATACAGCAATATTCGGCAGAGGTGTCATGAGCAAGTTCGACGCGGTAATCAAGCAAAGCTTCTTGTGTATGAAGATACCTTCCCCTTTCGGCGTCGTAACCGTGTGGGGAGACCAAGAAGCAGCTCGGAAGATAGATGCGAAGCCAATACCTGGCTACAGCATGATCAATGAAGTAACAAAGTGTCCGAAAGAGAGGAGGATGAAAGCGTAAGATCCGGAACCTAATCCGAAGCGCTAAAGAGCCGAAAGTAGGGTCAGCTAAATCCACAAAAAGGGTCCCGATATCCACCACAGTCCCGAAAGAGAGATCATAATAGGATCCGAGCTCCAACCTGACGAGGCAGCTCAGTTGTCTGCATTTCTTGACTCCAACTCAGATGTATTCGCATGGTCACCTAAGGACCTAAAAGGAGTGAGCCGAAACTTGGCTCAAAGATAACTGAAAGTGTAGCACCAACCATAAAACCCAAGAAACAGAGATTGAGAAAGTTATCAGAGGAGAGAAGTGCCATAGCAGCAGCTGAAGTTCAAAGACTTTCGGACGCAGGCGTAATTAGGCCTGTACAATACCCCGAATGGTTGGCAAATGTGGTCATGGTCCAGAAAAAGACATCCGACCCTAACATCAAAAGGTGGCGAATGTGTGTAGATTTCACTGACCTAAACAAGGCATGTCCGAAAGACCCATACCTTCTCCCCAGAATAGATACCCTGATCGACCTGGCCTCAGGTTGTGAAAGAATGAGCCTACTCGACTACTTTTCCGGTTATCACCAGATTCATCCGAACTGGAAGACGAAGAGAAGACAAGCTTCATCACTCTAGGGGGGACCTACTGTTTCAAACGAATTCCTGAGGGATTGCGGAATGCCGGATCCACTTTCTCCAGAATGTCGGATGAAGTGTTTAGAGAGCAAAAGAAAAAGAAGAACCTAGTAAACTATGTGGATGATATAGTAGTAATCAGCAGCGCGAAAGAATCTCACATCAGTGACCTAAAAGAAACCTTCGCGAACCTACGGCGAAGCGGGCTCAAACTAAACCCGGAGAAATGTATCTTTGGGATCACAAAGGGCAAGATGCTGGGATGCCTATTATCAGCCAGGGGCATAGAGGCGAATCCAGACAAGATCTCAGCCATCATAAACATGAAGCCACCAGATAGCCGAAAGAAGGTTCAGCGACTTACTGGACGATTGGCAGCCCTTAGCAGGTTTATATCGAGATCAGCTGAAAAAGGATTGCCTTTCTTCAAAGTACTCAAGAATAGTACCGATTTCGAATGGGGACCCGAAAGCAAAGCAAAAGGCTTTCCAAGAATTGAAAGATTATCTCACCAACCCGACAACCATGACGAAACCATCCCCAAAGGCGGTTCTACTATTATACTTGGCAGCATCTCCGGTCGCAGTAAGTGCAGTCCTGGTCGAAGAGAAAGAACATGATAACAAGCTTAAGCAGTTCCCTATCTATTATGTATCTGAGGCGCGTTCGGCAGCAAAGCTCAATTACTCAGAGCTAGAGAAGATATCTTATACCGTCTTAATGGCCAGCCAAAAGTTAAGACATTATTTTCAGGCTCATAAGATCCGGGTTATCTCCTCTTAGCCCTTAGAAGCCCTGTTTAGAAACAGCGAGGCTGTCGGAAGAGTGGGCAAGTGGGCAGCTGAGCTCAACGAATTCGTAATCGACTACGAGCACAGGTCAGCAATAAAGTCACAAGCGATAGCAGACTTCATAACAGATTGGACACCTGTAGCCGAATCCGATCCGGTGGTCTTTGACGAACCCACGGACGGCATATTGCGACGGAGCCTGGTGCGACAAAGGGGGCTGGAGTTTCGGCCATTCTCACACCTCAACAGGGGCCTTCCATCAGATATGCAGCCAGGTTACAGTTCACAAGTACCAACAACACGGCGAGAGCACGGCTGTACATCTTTGCCACTCCGAAAGCTGAGAGCTATGGGGGTTAAAAGGTGCATCATTCATACAGACTCATAGGTGGTGAGTGGGCATTGCGATAAGGAATACACGGCAAGGGAACCAGTACTCATCAGATATATACAAGCAGTGAGATCAATGGAGAAACACTTCACGGGGTTCTCAATAAAGTACATACCGAGTGGCGAAAACAGGGAAGCAGATGAGTTGGCGAAAGCAGCAGCATTAGGGATCCCAACCCCCCCTGATGTATTTTTCCAACAACTTTCGGTTAAGGCAATCAGTGATGAAGAAGAGATGCCAAGAGCTATTCATGTCATCGCAAGTCATGACTGGAGGAGCTCCATATTCGCTTTCTTATCAGGCACCTATGAGCCCGAATCCAAGCACGAGCAGCAGCGAATGGAGTCACGAACCAAGCATTATTCCATCATAAGGGGTGAACTGTATAAAGACGGCATCGTGGCGCCAAAGCTCAAGTGCATTAGCACAGAAGAAGGACGAAAGCTCCTAGACGAGATTCATGGAGGAATGTGTGGAGCTCATAGGGGACCTCATGAAACTGCACACAGAGCAATGAGACAAGGATTTTACTGGCCTACGGCAGCTGAAGATGCAAAACAACTGGTGAAGACATGCGAAAGCTGCCAGATGTTTGCCAAGAAGCAGAACGCGCCATCCAACCCAACCAGGTCGATAGTGCCCACCTGGCCCCTTCAACACTGGGGGGGTAGACATAGTGGGGCCATTACCAATAGCTCGGGCAATGTAAGATTCACCGTGGCACTTGAGTATTTCACCAAGTGGATAAAAGCAAGGCCTCCGGCCGTAATCACATCGACCACCTTGATCGGTTTCATATGGCAACAGATAGTCCTGGTCGTTTCGGAGTTCCATCCTACATAACTATGGACAATGGCAAATAGTTCGACTCAACAGAGTTTCGGAACTTTTGTGAGGAGCTCTCGATCAAAGTGACTTTCGCCTCAGTTTACCATCCACAGAGCAACGAAGCGGTCGAAAAGGCCAATGGTCTAATCTTCTCACCCGTCTCCAAGTCTCTATGGGACGCAAGCAAAGGAAAATGGCGGCCCGAAATGACCATTTGCGGTCCGGGGTCACAACATCTCAAAGTCTCGAGCAATCGGGTTCACTCCGTTTCGCTTTACTCTATGGGGAAGAAGCCAAAACGCCTGAAGAGCTTAAGCTCGGTTCATTTCATATGCAAATAGCTGATGTAACCGAAATACAAAGGTTTGTAGATGCCGACACATCTGAATTCGAAAAAGTTGCAGTCTGCGAGGAACCTCGACAACTACCACAAGGAAACACAAAATTTTGGAGGGACAAGAAGATCCTACGAAAAGAACATCTACCCTGGCGATCTCGTGCTGATTTGGCACGCAGACAAGCAGGGCAAGTTGTAGTCCCAATGGTACGAGCCTTTCATCGTCGCAAGCATGGTCAAGCCCGGGTGTTTTCGCCGCGAAACGTAAGAAGGCAATGAAACCACTCACACGTGGAACGCGGACAATCTCCGTAGGTTCTACGCGTGACGAATGCTCCTAGAGTTGGGAGTTGTAATTTTCTTTTTTTCTCTTATCTTGGTTTGTAATAAGTAACGTACAAAACTACAATAGGGTTGCGCTCTTTTTCCTCACGGGAAACCCTTTTCGGGGGTGTGAGGTTTTTAATGAGGCAACCTTAAACATTCGATCGTGAGCCCCATATAAAGGTCCCATTTTCCCCAAGCATAAGAACAGTGACAAAAGATAGCCAAAAACAAGAAGTGACTTCATCACTTTTGATACATTCGGCACATTACGTATCAGGAAAAGGTGTATATCTTTGAAGAGATCAGCAAACAGAGGCATCAAAAGCCAAAAGACCAAGGTCAAAAAGGGACCGATGGTCGGGAGGAAGTCGAAAGTGACAATCCCAAGAAACACATAGCTAAAGGCAAAAAAGGCCTAAGCTAGCCGAAACCAACGAAAAAGTCGGGCCGCCAACAATCGAAAAACGCAAAAATGCAATCGGCTTGCAAAATATAGCCAAGGCATTGAATAATGAACTAAGGCGAGATAGCCACCCAAGTCGAGAAAAAGGACCAAAAGTAGGTGCACTTTTGGTATTTCTTAGCGTAAGCAGGATAGTCCGCAAGCGCACGGAAAGTACCGTTGTAGCCTTCACCCGGAAGTATTCAGGGTATCGTATTTCCACGAGGAACAGAGGTATTCTCTTCTAGCTAATTCACCCAAGGACAACACAAGGGTAGAGATGATTGGGTAGAGATGGATTCCTATAGCTCTTATGTCTTAATGATAGCCAATACTCTACTTCTACTTGCTCACTTCGGCACGGATCGCACCCGGTGCGCCGGTGATGCCGGCCTCGGCTCTACTCTCTAGATGGACGTGGAGGAGTACGAGGGGGATGAGCAGGGCTATCACCATTGTCGCCTACTTCACTACCGTAGCCTAGACAAAGAAACGAAGGCAGCCCACGGCCCGCACACCACGTCTATGCTATCGACTACTACTCTAGCGTGTACGGGGAACATCCGTCTTTATCGGGGAGTCCTCTACTAGAGCATCCGCCACGGGACGGGACGACGAACCCGCAAACAAGTAAAGGTAAATCTCAGCTATATAAACAATGTAAAGACTAATGAACAATAGACATAAAAGACTATATGAACCCCGAACACTTACTTAGCTAAGATCCCGCTAAGGCGCCAAGTAGATGCCCGTAGAGGTACAAGCTCGGGAGACACCGACAAGTCCGACACTTCCCCGCTCTCTCACTCACATCTCTCCACTACTCAACTCTATAGTTAGATAGGGCCTAAGCCCATTGGAATGTTGCTCAAGTGTATGATGGTGCTCTTCTCCTTATTGTGTTGTTGTTGAATGAGGGGGAGAGAGCCTCCTTTTATAGGTAGAGGAGAGGGGGCTCTTTGGAAGATGGCCATCCCCACATGGAAGGTGCAAACCGACCTCTCTAGGGCGGTTTCAATATAATATTTGAACAAAGCACCCATGGAATCTCGATGTGCATGGCGGCATGCAAAGAACCGACCAAAGATGGGGCGAACGGACTTCTTTGCCGGTCCGCCGGTGTGGCCGATCCCGGCCGGGCCCAAGTTTCCTCCGTTTGGGCTGAGATTTTGTGGGCTTGTAGGCCTCGTCGTTAGCTTTCTCGAAAAGTCCCGGGTTTCGAAAAACGGAGTCGTATGAAGAAGTTATGCCCAAAATACTCGAGGGTGGTCCAAGAAGTCCAAACTTGGCCCGAACTCGATTTGAGCCTTTTATCCTTGGGCTTGATGATGAGCCTCACTCCTCTAGGCCTTTATGTATGATGGAAATACACTTTGTAAATATATATTCTTGTCATATTTCCATGCTTTTCATGGATGCTCACCGAAAAGGATAAACTACCAAAACTTGTGGAACCGATTAGTTGTAAGCCCTAATCTAGAGTTTAGTAATTATTTTTATCTTATTTTATAAAAATATTAGCGGTATAAATGTGTGTTAAGGACCGCCAACAACTCCCCCACACTTAGCCCTTTACTCGTCCTTGAGTAAAGTTCAAGACTAAGATGGGTCATCTGCTTGATATATATAATCTGCATACAAGTTATTCCAAGCTTCACTGCACTTGTGAACTTTGAAGTGTCTACCATATTATCTTGGGTAATTGAATAATGGAACAGCATGGATTCAAATCCCCTTGCATCAATCATCTCTCAGAAACTTGGGTTTTTCATTTGATTTTGAAAAATGTAAAACATAGCTTAGCTCCTCAAATGATTCTCTCAAATCACTCAATTTCTGGTTGGTTCCTTACCAAGGCATATCAAAGTGTTGCCTTCTTTTTCTTTCCTACTTCTAAAAGCTTATATGGATCTTTGGGTAGGGAAAGATATGAAGGCATACTTACTCCACATATATTCTTTGGGTCAAAGCTTGGATCCAAGGAGAAGGATGGCATACCCCTAGATCAAGATGTGCATGTGTGTGGATATAATATAAAGTGGTACCTATACTATACTCCTTGATATGAGTGATCTCTCTTATGAAAACTTTATTCTTGAGAACATGGCTATACACATATATATATTTTTTTTTTTTCATGCATGAGCCTTCATGTGCTCATCAGTTTTTTTTCATACATATTTTAAACTCTTGGACCTTCATGTGTCCAACTTTTTTTTTTTTTCATGGGACCTTCATGTGTCCCTATTTTTTTATAGCCATGTCTCTTTGAACCACAAATATAAAGAGAGATCACTATCTCCTAGAACATGGAGTTTTTTTTTTTTCTAAGATACCTTTTTTGTGTCTACTCCCGATGTAGGAGTAGAGCTTTTGTGGTGGGCGAAAGCATGTTTTTAGCGTATTCGGTGTAGGAATAGGCGATATATGTGGCGTGTACGTGATTCTTGATCTTGGGGGCATGACAACTATCTCAACAAGGGTCAACAAGACTTGACACAAGCTCAATGCAAAGATAAGTACCATATGTGTAAGAGTTTTTGCACTTGATAAACTTGATATGGCTCGGTAGGAATTTACATATCATTGAGGAGCATGCTATTTGAATTTTGATTTTTTTTTTTTAAAAACAAATCCCAAGTTCATAATAAAGAGCAAGGTTCATATCATCCAGCTATATCACATATTTCAATTACTTAGATAGCATGGGGTCCCTATGATAAGTTGTTCACAAGTTATAGGAATATTAGCAAGGAATAAAGAGTATGCAAATTTTATCAAAGGATAGCACGGAGATGGGGCCTCAAAAGTTTTGTCTTTTTGATATGTTCAAATTTAAACTTCAAAACTTTTGTGAGATGTGAGAGCGAGGGTTTTGCACAAACCACCATTTGAAGAGGAAGAAGTTAATGGTAGTCGTTCATCTCATCCATCTTCATTGTGAATTGCTCGGTGTGTGTGGATTGTGTTGGGGAGATCTCAAAAATTGTTCATTGTGTTTGAGAGATCTCCCCACACTTGGTCTTGTACCTGGTTTTATTCAAAACAAGAAAACAAAACAAGAGAAAAGAAACAAAGGGCTCTACCGGTTTTGTGAACCAGGGAGCTTGTTATTATGATTTATTTGTTTATTTATTATTACTAAAGTTTGTGCAACCAACTTTTATTGAAACTCAAGCAAGGCAAAGATAAGGTTCACAAGATAAGCCTAGCCTTGATTTGTCCCCTAATCATAAATTACTTCTCTTGCTTATGAAAACAACTCAAAGTTCATTAATCAAAGTTCAACACCATGTCAAAATTTGATTAAAGAAGGCTATTTTAACCTAAGCACCATGCTTAATTTAAAAAGCCTATGAGTGTATCTCATGTGCGCACATGTGAATACATCCGGACGAGAGCATATGACATAAATGAAGAAAAACATGATTGTGCATGATCATATAGAGACAAGATCGAGTAACTGAGTTGGTGAACAATTATTACCTTTGCATACACGGATAAATTTCTGGCAAAGCACTTATGGATGGAACATCGAAGTTGTTGCCGCGGTTTTGCATGATGACTCGTCCGGGTGCTTCTCAAGGGTTAGGTCACACACATGACGTGTGTGCGGGCCATGGGCCTTGATGGTAGCAACAAAGGATGAGAGGAGATCCCTTCTTGCTTGTTGAAGCAATGAAAGATGGAGTTAGGCGGCACATTGTGTTTTTTTTTTTTATTTCGATCATGTGGGGCTAACCTACTCTTCTCCTCTTCTATTTTTTTCTATTTATTTTTTTCTTTTTTTCCCAATCCTTTCTCTCTCTCTCTCTCTTTTTCAATATTTTTTCTCTCTCTTTTATTTTGACATTTTTTTACTTTTCCTTTTCTATCTCTTTTCTTTTTTTTTCTCAATCTTTTTTTTCTCAATCTTTTTTTTTTGTTCAAAGCAATGCAAAGTCGACATCATCTTTGTACCCTTTTTTTTTTCAACCATGAAGGCTCTTGGTGTGTATGAAACTCTTGGTGGAATGCTCACGATCTTCCCCCATGTTGGTATTTATTAAGTGCAAAAAGAATATAAAGGGGTTCCAAAGCGCATGTGAATAAAAATACCATTGTAGCTTTTACAGGGAGTATTCAGTAGTATCGTTATTTATATTTTCCACGGGGAAGCAAGGGTAAAGACTATGATAAATCAAAATCATGTATCTACTAACTTAATATACCAACTAAACTAAAGTGAGGGGGTAAATAATGTATATGATATGTATGATAATTAATAGCATTTAACCAGGAGAATATTATAATATAGAGTAGATAACTAGGTCGAGAGGACAACGGAGAGAACTAGGTTCCTGAATACTTCTCTAGTACTTTAGTTCTATGATAACAATTATTCTAATACACTTTGGAGCAGCGGTACCGTCCCCGATCCTCGAAAAAGACTGGGAAGGGGTGATCGGGAGAAAGGCCGCCAAAAAAGCTCTACGAATCACCAACCCGAACGTGGTGGAATACAAAGACCCGACAGGTCATTGTCACCCCCAGGGGCTACCACAACTAACCGTGGGATTGGGCAACCTCGGGTAACCTATAGCCTAGACACCACGCCTACACTATAAATTACTACTCTAGCTACCTAGCATAACTAGAGCCCTCAATACGAGCGGAGATCCCATGCAATAATATAATAACTATATCAATAACATGAAAGGCATAAAAGTACTAGAAAAGATATATCTAATTATGGCATAAAGTCTAATAGAGTTGAAATACAAAGATATACGTAACGCCGAAGACTTCTCGAACCCGTAAGGAACGCAGATTCCGCTCTCCCTAACTCTCTACTAGATCTATTCTATTACATTGTAGGCGTCTAATCTAATCCTCCAGCGTCGTGCCTCCATCCGATGAGATATGATGTATGAGATGATCCGAAAGAGGGGGTCTAGGGGTCTATATATATGGGTCTTCTTACGTCCCTTCAACCTTGGCAGCAATGTGGTACTAATGCGGTGTTGGATCTTGATCCATCTCGTGCTTCTACCGACGCCCTCGGATCAAACCGTCATTAAACAACCGGTTTAGATTGCGTCTTAGAGGCGGTGGAGGAAGGTTCCGAGACCGGGCTTGCGGGTGGCGCCAAGCGGGGCCGATCGCCCCATTATTGGGCCGATCGGCCCGGGGGGTTCCCCTCTGGGTCCCGTCGTGCGTCATGGCTTCGGAGTCTTCTAGATGATGTTTTCTTGGTGTCAAGTTTGGTCCACATCGGGATTAATCAGGAGCCTTCTAGAGTCTTTCTCGGAGTTGGATTTGCGTTGCGCCGCGTAGTCGTATGGCTCGCGAACTCTCTGCTTTTTTCTCGTTTAGTCCCCGCAATTCACAACATTACCAAAACTGATGGAAATATGTTAGTGACCCCTATTCTAGGTTGTTATTATTATTTATACCCTTTTCTCATGTTTAATTGATTAATAATTTTATATGATAACAAGTGTCAACAAACTCCCCAAGCTTACCCTTTGCTAGTCCCTAGCAAAGCTATATGCTATAGTAGGATCGGGAGTTGCTACTACGCTTTCATACCTCAAAAGTTCCGTATTACTTAAATAAATTCTCCTCTTAACCGGATTGTTCATACTGTTACCATGAGGCGTAGCCTTTTCACGAATCATAAGCAAGATAAAACAATCAAGTTAAGTACCATGTCTCAAGTTCTTTGATCAACTATCATCCCGGGTTTTGCAATATTTTTCAAAAGAAACTTCGAGAGATCCTATGTATGACCCTCTCAAGTAGATGATGGTAGTGGAATTACACATGTGGTAGGACATACATAGTGGGATGATAGTGGTGAAGTGGATGAGGATGAAAGGTAGTAAATAGCCCTTAGCCTTTTCTAGTATTTTTCTTCTCAAGCATCTTGGACTATATCTCTCTTTCTAAAAATTGCTAAGACCTCGGGCTGTCCATTCTTGGAGAGGTGGGCTTTTGCCCCGGACTTGTGTCCATTTTTCTCTCTCCTTAGAGATGTGGGCCCTACTCACCCTCGGACACGTGTCCATTCCATTATTCATCTCTAAATATATTTTTTATTAGGAGGTAGGCCCTTCTCGCCTAGTATGACTTTTTGTCCGTTACTCTCCCTCTCTTGTCTCCTTTTTCTCTAAATATTTATTTTTCTTTCCTTTCTTTTTCTCTTCTTTTTTTTTTTTCGAATGTAGCCCGACCTCTATTTGGCATAAAAACTTTGAGAGAGACATATCCAAAGATTGCAAGAGTTTATTTTATAACTATGGCTAACGGCTTGATGGAGTATGGGGAGGCGTACTTCTGAGTTAGAAGCAGCGTATTTAGTGGAGTGGGATGATCTTGATGTGAACTCTTAAGGGTTATAGCTAAGGAACTCATCATGTAATTTTATAATTTTTTAAAGATAAAAACCAGGAGTCAAGTATCTCTAAGAATATGATAAACAGCAGCTCAACTTTTCATGTACTTTTATCTTTTAATGCGAAGACTCAGATTAAGCATGTGCTTCCCACAGGTGTTGGGTTTAGAGCAAAATAAGCATTTAAAGCTTTGGGAGAATCTAAGTCCAAAGTGTAAGTACTTTTAAGAGGAATTAAGGCGGAGCAACTATTCATCATCTCCTTAGCATATATCATCAAGATCATAATTAAAAAGGAAGAAAGTAATCTAGCAAGTTCCAGCATTTATTTGACTCTTTAACACTAAGACTTTTAGCTAAGACTCATTAACTAAGACTCATTAACTCTAAGCAAATATAACTAGCTAATAAATAAGACATAGGATAGTGATACTTATAGTGATAAATGGGGGTGCTCTCCCCCAAGCTTGATCTTGAAGTAGTCCTGTGTTCATCCTTGGAGCTTGCTCCTCTTTCGGGGTCTCCTTTAATGTTCTCCCTGTTAATATTAGTTTTGCACATACCCGAAGGAACAAACTCTAGGATGTTATTGTGAGCCTTCATGTGCTCACGTCTTTTTGGATTTTTATATATTTTTTTTAGATAAGGTGTGGACCTTCATGTGCCCACATATTTTTGAGAATTTTTCTATGCAATAGGGATGCTAATGCAAAAACATATGAGTGCAATATTTTTGTATTTTTTATTTTTATGCCGCCACAAGCAAAGGAGTGCGTGCATGGGGCTTTAGGAAACTGATGCAAATGCAGCAAACATATTTTTGAGATTTTCTAAGTGCAGGTTTAGAGAAAGTAAAAATGCTAAAGTAAACATGCTAATTGAAATATGCTTTGCAGAAAATTAAATATGCAGATAAATACCGAGTTACCTCTCGGCGAGAGTTTAAAGCACTTACTCCCATGGCGTGGTGTCGTCTATGGGCCCTCGTTTAAATGTTGTACCTGGTAAGGGTCCTTCAAGGATCTCAAAGGGTGGCGTAGACGAAGTAGCCGAGGAAGTCGATTGTTCATTTGTTGATGCCGGCGCTGGTCGGGTCTCCGAAGGTGTACTCTTGACGTCCTCTTCAGTAGGTGATGCTTTTTTTTCTTTTTCCATGTCGCTTCTTCGGAGGAGACCTTTCTTGGAGTGGCAGGTGCTGAGTGTTCAGTTGGTCGGGGCCGAGCGAACTTCTTTAATCTTTTTTTAATGTCTTCCTTGTTCGTCAACTCCTTTCCAACTCGGGTCTTGTGATTTTTAGCAACGTATCCGCGTCTTGTTTTTCTTGGGTCTCCAGTCATGTCGTGCTCACTTTGATCTTCCTTGGTCACTCCTCAAGTGCATCATCTGATCTTAATAGCTACTTGGTGATGGCGTTGCCCATGTTCTTCGCTGATTCAGCTGCTTGAAGGAAGATTGGATGGTGGCAGCTGGCAGCGTCTTGTTTAGTGTGCATATTGGTAGGTCGGGGACTTCCACTTATAGGAATTGGGGAAGTAAGACTTCTCCTCTTGTTGCAGAAAAGTGAGTCCCGCTTGCAAAGACAAGGTAGAGATCAAGTGCATGGGCTCTATTGGTGGGAAAACACCATCGTAACCAAAATTTCATTTACTTCTATTCTAACCTTGTGGGCACATTGAACAAGATAAAGATAGTGTATAAGTTCATTTATGACTAGGGTGGTAAGATCGGAAGATAAATCTAGCATGTAAATATTTTTAGCAAAATAATGAGCGAACAAGAAAGTGATGCTAGAAACAGATTTAAAAAGCTAACATGTCGAGTTAACAAGATTGAATCATGTGAAACTATAACTCTAGCATGTTTGACTTTTCATTTATGAGAATGCCATAGTAAAGAGGAATTAATGACAACTTACCTCAAGGTGTTACCTTTATTATATGATGGCGCTTATTACACCTTATGGTGGTCCTTCTCTTCTTCTTAAGTGGCATGTGGAGTGACAGTGCATGTCGGGAGGAAGAGGATGGCTTAGTTGTCTTCAATGGAATTGGCCTCCCTCCTTGATGCTTCCATCACCCATGAATTCCTTCTTCGAAAGTGAGCGCTTTCGATTGTGGATATTGTCTTGTGTCACTCTTCTTCTTCTTGGCTCATCGGGAATTCTTTTATCCATAAGTCATGTCTCATATGTCTTGCTTCATCTCTAGTGAGTTCATCTCGACCTCCCCCAAACTTGTTTTGAGTTTATTATTTTTCTCGCAGGGGTTAGTCCAACAAAGATATACCAAAGATCTACTATAGTTTACTATGGTTCAAAAGTCAACCTAGACACCACGTCTAATTTGATTTAGGAAGGCGTTCTAACCTAAGCACCACGCTTAATTTAAAAAGCCTTTAGAAGAAAGATCACCACACCTTATGGTTTCGGGAATCAAACTAAACACCATGTTTAACTTTCGAGCCATGAAAACAATTTAAACTAAGCACCCCGCTTAATCTAAAAGGTGTATGAAAATACTTCAAAACCTAAGCATACTATAGCAAACAACGGTAGCATGAAAGCATTGCAGAGATTTTTTTTTTTTTTCAAAAGAGATGATAGAGCATGATGAGTGTTTAATAGATCGAGCATGCATAAAGGTAAAGATAACCAAGCTAGTGTAGCAACATGACAATAAATGTTTCTATGTATGTAATTCAATGTTGCATAATGACTGGTTGGACATACCTTGTATTGTCATCCTTCGTTCTTCTTTACCCCAAACCTGGCATGGTCAGTGACAAGAATATCCGAAGGAAAAATAATCATATGCTCATAATGTAGGGATATATAGTGATATCCTGTCTATTCCACACTCAATAGAGCAAGGGTAATCCTACTAAAGCTAGTTAATACACTAAATTAGCAGATATCAAGATCATTATCAAAATCTTTACGCCAATTGCTTCCCCGGCAACGGCGCCAAAAAGCTTGTTGGTATTTATTAAGTGCAAAAAGAATATAAAGGGGTTACGCAAAGCGTTTACGAATAAAAATACCATTGTAGCTTTTAGGGGAGTATTCAGTATCGTTATTTATATTTTCCACAGGGAAGCAAGGGTAAAGACTATGATAAATCAAAATCATGTATCTACTAACTTAATATACCAACTAAACTAAAGTGAGGGGGTAAATAATGTATATGATATGTATGATAATTAATAGCATTTAACCAGGAGAATATTATAATATAGAGTAGATAACTAGGTCGAGAGGACAACGGAGAGAACTAGGTTCCTGAATACTTCTCTAGTACTTTGGTTCTATGATAACAATTATTCTAATACACTTTGGAGCAGCGGTACCGTCCCGATCCTCGAAAAAGACGGGAAGGGGTGATGGGGAGAAAGGTCGCCAAAAAAGCTCTACGAATCACCAACCCGAACGTGGTGGAAAACAAAGACCGACAGGGTCTTGTCACCCCGGGGCTACCACAACTAACCGTGGGATTGGGCGCAACCTCGGGTAACCTATAGCCTAGACACCACGCCTACACTATAAATTACTACTCTAGCTACCTAGCATAACTAGAGCCCTCAATACGAGAGTGGAGATCCCATGCAATAGTATAATAACTATATCAATAACATGAAAGGCATAAAAGTACTAGAAAAGATATATCTAATTATGGCATAAAGTCTAATAGAGTTGAAATACAAAGATATACGTAACAGCGAAGACTTCTCCGAACCGGAACGCAGATTTCGCTCTCCCTAACTCTCTACTAGATCTATTCTATTACATTGTAGCCGTCTAATCTAATCCTCCAGCGTCGTGCCTCCATCCGATGAGATATGATGTATGAGATGATCTCGAAAGAGGGGGTCTAGGGGTCTATATATATGGGTCTTCTTACGTCCCTTCAGCCTTCAGCAGCAATGTGGTACTAATCGGTGTTGGATCTTGATCCATCTCGTGCTTCTACCGACACCCTCGGATCAAACCGTCATTAAACAACCGGTTTAGATTGCGTCTTAGAGGCGGTGGAGGAAGGTTCCGAGACAGGGCTTGCGTGGTCGCCAAGCAGGGCCGATCGGCCCCATTATTGGGCCGATCGGCCCAGAAGGGGGTTCCCCTCCGGGTCCCGCCGTGCGCCGTGGCTTCCGGAGTCTTCTAGATGATGTTTTCTTCGGTGTCAAGTTTGGTCCACGTCGGGATTAATCCGGAGCCTTCTAGAGTCTTTCTCGGAGTTGGATTGCGTTGGCGCCGCGTAGTCGTATGGCTCGCGAACTCGCTTTTTTTCTGTTTAGTCCTCGCAATTCACAACATTACCAAAACTGATGGAAATATGTTAGTGACCCCTATTCTAGGTTGTTATTATTATTTATACCCTTTTCTCATGTTTAATTGATTAATAATTTTATATGATAACAAGTGTCAACACCCCACACTTGGACTTTCGTGTAAAAGTCCAATGTAAATGAGTATGTTTCATCATGCAAGAACATCATGGCTTGTAGTTGATCCGCTTCCATGTTCTCGAGCATAATATGCCCTTTGTTCTTCTTGTTCTTGACTTGAAATGGTGAGCAACAAGAATACCCGAAGGTGCATACTAACTTGACAACATGCCCCTGCTTTTATTTCAAAAGGAATGCTTTTTTTTGATAATCCAGGGTACCTCCCGGCAGTGCTTAAGTTATGGTCTTAAGCTTGACCACGGGAATACATCCTGCAGCTAAAGGTGGTGAAATTCCCAGCTTCACCACTAAGAAGCTAGCATTATGCTCAAGCTGCAAGGTTAGCGTCATCGTGCTACTACGAGACTTGCAATGTTTATGATAAACATAAGCATCCACGACCATCCTCTTAAAAAGTTTGACAACGAGGATCAAGAGGTGGTTGTGATCCTCGTAGAAGCACTTAGCTAGAAGCAAAACAAACTCTAGAGAACCCAAAGGTGAGCATGAAATGTGAGAAGTTTCAAAAGAAAACTTGACATGCTCATTAGCGTATTCCCGCTTGGTCTCTAGAGTTGTTGCTTCATGCATGTCCATGGCAATGGAATTTTCATGAAGAATTAACGTTGGTTCATGGCCATTATCGAGAACAATGTTTTGGTGGCCAGAGGGACATGGATTTGGTTTGAGCGAGGGTAAGGATGCTTGTTCTGTTTCACAAGGTTGTGAAATGAACGGGGTTATAATTTTCTCCTCCTCAAACATGTCTTGGTTGGGATGTTGCTTTGCCACTTTGGACTTTTGGGGCGTGGGTTTGGAGTGGCACAAGCAAGTTCTCCCAACTTTTCATCAAGGCTCCCTTGGGAAAGTTTTTCATGAACAAGATCTTCAAGTGGGTAGCCTATCAGAAGTTTGAAATCGAGGATGGGAAAGACATGGAAATCCAAGAGAACCTCGTTTTGTTAATTTCTAATGGCACGGCCCTTGCGATCCCACAACACTTTCGAAGATAAGTCCACATGGACTTTTGAAGAGTTTGTCAATCGGGACTAGCGGTGTGTTTCCCAAAAGGGTTTCCGCTAAGAATTGTGACATGATATTAGTCCCGACTGTGAGGTTGTGTAGGGCATCCACAGAAGTTCCCTTTAACGAACAACTAATGGTGTTGGAAGGTGAAAGAATCTGAATTGCTTCAGATGAATGTTTTACTTCCATTAACCATTTTGTTGACGGTTTGGGTCTAGGGAAGACTTTATTCGTTGTGTGGTTTCTATGGCATGAGAGGTTCAAGGAATTTCCATAATCCTCGAATTCAATCGGGAACTCCGAAGGATGAATTATTCTTTCCTTCAGTGTTCGCGGTTCGGGCAAGGCCTTAACAGTCAATCCTAAGGATGGTAAAGTTTTGGATTAAATTTGGTGAGGGCTTCTCAAAGCTTGACATGCCCTTGGATTGGGGGGGTTTGGGTTTTACGATGGGAGAAGCGTGCTTCTCTAGGATGTGATCAAGGATCTTCCTTTGTTCCATCATAGTTTTATCTATAAACGACCCTCCGGTAGTCATGTCAAGGCATAGAGCAGCATCTATTTCGAGACCCGAACAAAAGAGATGCAAAAGCATACTATCGGGTAATGACAAGTTTGGGCTGGCATGTATTAACTTTGAAAACCTAGCCCAGGCTGCACCTATGGATTCCTTTCGTCCCCGCTTGAAATCGAGGATTGCCCTTGGTAGGGAGTTGATACGAGACATGGGGAAGAACGCAAGACAAAAGTTGTCTTTAAGTTCCTTCCAATCCCCATTCGCACTTCCTACGGCCTTAGTGAACCATTGTTCCGCTCTCCCGGTGAGGGAGAATGGAAACAACTTCCACTTGAGAATATCTTGTGTCATGCCAGAACGATCGGGCATGAACATATCTCCGCAAAAACTTTTAGGTGGCTAAATGGATCATTGTTAACAAGCCACGAGAAGGGTTGTGCCCGAACATAGCCTTTTAACCATGGGTGGAGTTCATCGCTAGATGAAACTTTTGGTTTTGTAAAAGATGGCGGCTCTGTGAACTCCCCTTTGAAGCGTAAGGGTTTGAAGTTGGAATTGGCTTCACGATGTAAAACAAAAAAGAAATAACTATTTTCATTTTTTTATAAAAGATACGAGGGCGAACTAGGTTCGAAGAAGATAGCAACCGTTCCCCGACAACGGCGCCAGAAAGCTTGTTGGTATTTCTTAGCGTAAGCAGGATAGTCCGCAAGCGCACGAAAAGTACCGTTGTAGCCTTCACCCGAAGTATTGAGGTATCGTATTTCCACAGGAACAGAGGTATTCTCTTCTAGCTAATTCGCCCAAGGACAACACAAGGGTAGAGATGATAGGGTAGAGATGGATTCCTATAGCTCTTATGTCTTAATGATAGCCAATACTCTACTTCTACTTGCTCACTTCGGGCACCGGATCGCACCTGGTGTGCCAGGTGATGCCGGCCTCCAGCTCTACTCTCTAGATGGACGTGGAGGAGTACGGGGGATGAACAGGGCTGCCACCACCTGTCGCCTACCTCACTACCGTAGCCTAGACAGCAAACGAAGGCAGCCCACAGCCTAGACACCACGTCTATGCTATCGACTACTACTCTAGCGTGTACAGGAACATCCGTCTTTATCAGGAGTCCTCTACTAGAGCATCCGCCACGGGGACGGACGATGAACCCGCAAACAAGTAAAGGTAAAGCTCAACTATATAAACAATGTAAAGACTAATGAACAATAGACATAAAAGACTATAGGAACCCTAAACACTTACTTAGCTAAGATCCCGCTAAGGCGCCAAGTAGATGCCCATAGAGGTACAAGCTCGGGGAGACACCGACAAGTCCGGCACTTCCCCACTCTCTCACTCACATCTCTCCACTACTCAACTCTATAGATAGATAGGGCCTAAACCCATTGGAATGTTGCTCAAGTGTATGATGGTGCTCTTCTCCTTGTTGTGTTGTTGTCGAATGAGGGGGAGAGAGCCTCCTTTTATAGGTAGAGGAGAGGGGGCTCTTTGGAAGATGGACATCCCCACATGGAAGGTGCAAACCGACCTCTCTAGGGCGGTTTCAATATAATATTTGAACAAAGCACCCATGGAATCCTGATGTGCATGGCGGCATGCAGCAACCGACCAAAGATGGGGCCGAACGGGCTTACTGCCGGTCCGGCCGGAGTGGCCTGTCCGGCTGGACCCAAGTTTCCTCCGTTTGGGCTGAGATTTTGTGGGCTTGTAGGCCTCGTCGTTAGCTTTCCGAAAAGTCCTGGGTTTCTGAAAACGGTGTTCATATGAAGAAGTTATGCCCAAAATACTCCAGGGTGGTCCAGCAGTCCAAACTTGGCCCGAACTCGATTTGAGCCTTTTATCCTTGGGCTTGATGATGAGCCTCACTCCTCTAGGCCTTTATGTATGATGGAAATACACTTTGTAAATATATATTCTTGTCATATTTCCATGCTTTTCATGGATTCTCACCTGAAAAGGATAAACTACCAAAACTTGTGGAACCGATTAGTTGTAAGCCCTAATCTAGAGTTTGGTAATTATTTTTATCTTATTTTATAAAAATATTAGCGGTATAAATGTGTGTTAAGGACCGCCAACATGCACACAATCAATAAAGGTTGCGCTGTAGTATGCATCACAGGATATCTCCTTGGGCAATCAAAGACAATAAAGGCCCAGGATCCAGAAAAGGACAACTAAGAACACTATAAAAGAAGACCCGAGGGTCACATATTTCTCAGAAACAACTGCTGCAAAGGCAAAATCTTTCAATAGGCACCAAAAATGAGAGGCAAGTGGGATCTCAACCCTCCCGAGCTTCAGCTAAGTAGGATTGAGAGGAGTCAGGAAGGCAGTGGCAGCATTCAGCCATACAAAGGGAGAGGGTCGAATCTAGTACAGCTTGGGCAGCTTGCCCACAAGCTAGCGCTAGGAAAGAGCTTGATGAAGGACAGCCTCACCATGTGGGGGTCTTCCACTCAAGCCCTGAAAGAGCTGCGCAGGAAGCACGTCGACCAACTCAGGCGCAACATGGATTACCCATGCTGACCGACAATATCTGGGTTTCAGCGAAACAACAGCTCAACCCGCCCGAACGTCAGAAATCTGAAGCGCCGAATGCTCTGGTAAAGCTAGGGACAACATTCTCCATTGCACGAATCCATCCTCAGCAGCGTGACGAGCGCAATGTCGAATCTGCTCGAGTGTATAAGAAGGTCAGCAAACGAAGGTCGAAAAGGCGACACATTCGCCCAAGCCCGCCACGTAACAATGTCAAGCACAACCACACATATCCGCTAGCTAGGAGAAAAGAAAAGGCTGTAGCTCCAAGATGGCCGAATGTTCAAGAAGGCAGCATTCGGCCACGAGGTAGACCAGGTCCACATTCGCAACACGCGACATGTACAATACGTAGTTAAAGATAAAATCACTTTCGGCAGAGCGCACGACTTTCGTTTCCTCGCAAAAAGGGGAGGGTGTTTATTGTAAAGACAATTTTTTTACGAGAAAACAAAAAGATCCATACCGAAAGCATCATTTACATGGCTTGTTTAGCCAAAGGTCCTTAACGGAGCAATACCTATACCTAGGAGCCGAAAGCTCAATAGGTTCCTCCTTTATTTCTACTTTCGGCTCAAGTAGAACGCCACGAACTAAGTTTCTTTGCCTAACAGAGGGAACGAAAGTACCCCAAAAATCAAGCATCCGATGACCACGACGAATGATCCTTTCTCGACGAGAAGAAAAGTAATCATTCCACCCATCGGGATGATCCTCCACAGCCCTAAGCCACGAAGCCCCACTAATGCGAATACATTTGCGCTCAACACTCAAAGGAAACGAATCTTCCATAAAACCGAGAGGTCCCCTCCTCGGGGAACCCGCCAAGCAGTTTAAGAAATGTTGTAAAAGCAAGATCATTACACAATGGCCAATCGGGCCGAATCCAACAACCACTTAGGGATTATCTACTCTACCCTATCTTCAGCAGAAGTCTGGGCAGCATCGGCGTCCGGCTGAGCAGGAGGGGTTCCGGCATTGGAGGCGCTCCCAGATTGGCACGGGAGTTTCGTCCATCCCGCTCGCGAGGAAGGCGTCAACCTTGGCCCGAATCACCACCTTCTCCTCGGCACTCCGCAAAATTACCAAAGCAGGGTCGTTAGCAACTAGAACAAAAAAAAGCCGAATCCTAAGAAATGCGAAACAATTTGAATCGAACTCACCGATGCTCGGGATTCGCCAAGACGTTACATGGCGAGATCCCTCCCACCCTTCAACCAATAGCCTTGATAAAACTTTTTCGCGCCGAAAGTGCCGGAGCGGGGTACGCCAAGATACGGCCGGATCCTCATTCGGATCCACGACCTCAATATGAGGACAACCCAGCTCGTGTAGGGCGGTGCCGAAGGCCGAAGGGTTTCAAAGAGGCATAGCCTCTTCCGGTCTCCACTTTCGGTCGTTCGGACCGCGAAATCCCGCGACGAGCGGTGAGTCTCTTTACGGCCGAGCCCCCGAGGCACAATGGCCTCATCACCAAACGAAGCCAACAGCCGCTGAAGGGGCGAAATGCCCGCCTTTGTCTCATGCTCTATGGCGGATTTAAAGCGATCGGCTCCATTTTCTTTCGGCCTCAAGCGCAGCCTCCAGGTCCGTAACCTTCTCGCGCTAGCTCGCCGACTTCTTCGGCCCTTTCGGCCCGAGTCTCGGCCTTCGTCTTCGAATCTTTGGCCACCTTCAAGTCCTTGGCCAACCTTTCGTTCTTGTCCTTTTCGGCATCAAGGACCTTGCGCCTCGACCTTGGAATTTTTCTCCAAGGTCTAGGCAACGAGCATCGACTACGAAAGATAGTCGAAAAACAACGATAAGCAAACATGAAAACGAACATTTGCAAATAAAAAAAGCCGGATCCAAAAACTTACCCCGGTGGCATAGAAGTTCAAGGCATCGAAGAGCCGCGAGGTTCCGTCTCTGGCAGCTCCTACTCGGTCCGCGGAGCCACAAAAGAAGTTGAGCATTCGGTGCCGAATCTCACACCTTCTTCCGAAGGGAGAAGGGGCAGCTCGCGGATCGACTCCCGCCACCAACCGAGCGTCCGAATGCGCTCCTAGACAACATGCAAGCTTGTAAGTCTTCTCTCGGTGTGGGCTCATCTCCTTGGGGGAGCTAATCCCGGAGTACACAACAGCCTCCTTAAAGTCACTTGAATGACTTCCGAGGGAGAGTGAGCCGAAGCCAAATAGTGTCTCCTTGAAAAAGCCGGATGACTTGATGAATTCCCCGATAAAACCGAGACTTACCCGGGGCAGCCTTTGGCGACGAGGATGAAGGATGAGCGGTAGCCGAAGCTGGGCCTTCCTTGTTTGTCTTTTGCTTTTTCAAGTCCACAAAGATTCGTAGCTCGCGGGGCGGCAGCGCGTCCGCTTTTGGCGACGAAGTCGGGGCGGGAAGATATCGTGTCTCCAGCATCATTCAAGGTCACGAGAGGGTCCTTCACACCCTTGTCGGCCATATCCTCCGAATCACTGGAGATGACCTATAAAACATCACGAATGAAGATTTAGCATCAACAAAGATACACCTGTACGAAAGCAAAACAGTAAAAAAGATAATAAATTGCCGAATGCACGGCCGAATGTCCTAAAGGATAGCGAAAAGTACCGAAGCAGAGGTAACTATGCCAAATAGACGAGTGTGGCCGAATGTAACCTTTCGGCTACGCAGACCAGGAACCCTAGCCAGTTCACGACCTACCTCAACGTCCTTGGGCTCTTTTGACCTCCTCTAATGAGATGTCTTTTGCCTCTTGATTCGTTCAAGAGGAGCCGAATCATGAGCAACGGCTTTTTCCACGGTAGGCCGCCTTTCGCGCTGCCTTTTCCGCCCTAGCCTCCTCGGGGGACAACCGATGAGGATAAGGAACCCCATAGCGTCGAAAGCCCTATTGATTCGGGCTTTCTCCCCAAGGATCTCGCAAGCCGAGTTCATACTCGGCCGCCAACCGACCCAAGGATGGCATCGGCTTCGTCCACCACATATTCCAAAAACACCTTCTTTGAATGGAAGCATGAAGGAATGGTGGCTTGAATCACATTCGTTTCATAGTCATATGTCAGAGGATTGATGTCGAATCGCACCCGAGAGCTCAAGGGCCGAACCTCCATCGCGATCCATTCCTCGACCAAGTCGCGAGTACTTTGCCTCGCTAGAGTCCCAAGGAACGCCAAGGTAGCTTCGGCATCTCCATTAGCATCTTCAAAGAAAGAAGCATGACACTTAGCGCGCAGGGGTACCATTCGGCTCTCAAGAGCACTGTTCATGGGCAGGCCGAATGTGGATGTCTCCTGCTCATTCCTGGCGCTGACTCGGGCGTAAAACCAAAACTGCGTCCATCTTGACCATTTGTTGCAAAAGGTAGGGGCAAGTCGAATGTTTCCTTTTCGGAATAAAGGTGTAAGCCCCAAACTGAATGTAGCAATGTTCGTTCTTCCTCACCTCCCGAATCTTCTTGGGCTTTTTGTGCAAAGCATTGAACTGAACGAAGGTCTCCACACCACGAGGGGCTCCCATCATCTTCATGGCCTAGACGAACGCGCCTAGCCGAGTGAACGCGTTCGGCATCAAATGATGAAGCTGAAGGCCGAATCGCTCAATGATACCGCCAATGAATGTATCCTCACAGGGCAACCGAAAGCCAGCCCTAAAGTAATCCTTGAAAACAAGTGCTTCGCTAGGCCGGGATTGAGAACTTTCTCCCGGTCGGAGCCCGGCAAAGCTACCTTGTTCAGCGGTCCATGAAACCCTTGCGCACATAGTCTTTGAGAACCTCTTCGAGAACGCATGAGGTTCCGGCCCAATAAACCTCACAGCGAGCCGGAGGCCCCGGATTCTCCTCGAACCTTCGGCAAACGAATAGCTTTCGTCATCCGATCCTTCTTGGGCTCCAAAAGAATTCTCGGGCTCGCTTGTGCCGAAAGATCCGCTCGAGGCTCGTTGAGATCCGTCCACCAACGGGGAGACCCGATAATATCGACGCCGATTCGACCTCTCCCACAACTTGAGGGTTTGGCAGGGCTGGTAGATTCGAGCGCCCCTCGCAGGGGCTAGAAAAGATGCGGGTTGATGCTCTGAAGTGGCCTCGCATTAATCACATTTATGGGGCCGAATCCAAACTCTGTGAGCTGCTAGTCGATACGGAGCTCTTGGACGAAGAGCCGGACCCCGAAGCAGCCGGACCCGACATTCTACCGAATCAACGAAACCTAGAATACAAAAATAGAAAATGACGAAACCCTAAAATAAAAGAGGGCGCCCAACTAAACCGAAAGAAAAAGGTACGAGAGGAAAGAAACTTACTTGGAACGATGAAGCTAGTTGGCCGAAAAGCCTTCAAACTCCGAAAGCTCAGTCACCGAAAGTCGAAGAGCATTTGGAAGATCTGGAGCGCAGGAGAGCAAGTGAGCCGGGGGAGGTTCACCGCCCCGGCACTGCACGCCTTATATAGCGAAACCAGCTCGCGACCTGAGGCGGCGTCCCATCCACCGTCTCAGGGCTCGTAGCCTGAGGCGGCGTCGTTTCGACTTCCATTCTAAAAAAAAGATTAAATATTATTATTACTTCATCTCTGATAGAAACAACTATCGGGCTTTCGGCTCGGAGGGGGTTTATTGAGGGCCGATTGGTCGAAACTAAAGGAAGGACGAAAGAACCTTGCCCTTGGTCTCGAGGGGCTCTTGTTGGGGGAGGGGATGAAACCTATCCACCCCGCGGTCGGCCCGAATAACTGAATTGGATATAAGAAGCAACATCAAGTAGGCGAAAGCTAGGACATTCGCCCGAATGCCGAATGTCAAAGCTTTCATCCTATGGGAGTCTGAGAAGGCCACACCGGCGGAGCGTTGATATTCGGCCATAATTGCCGAATATCGGCTCCCGCCCTGGCCAAGTCGCGAAGAGATCACGCCGGCGGAAGCGTTGACATTCGGCCATAATTGCCGAATGTCGAAGCTCCCGTCCCCGCCAAGTCGCGGAAGAGATCACGACGAGCGGAAGCGTTGGCATTCGGCCATAGTGCCGAATGTCGAAGCTTCCGCCCCGCCAAATCGCACGAGAGATCACAACGGGCGAAGGCGATGACATTCGGCCAAACTTGCCGAAAGGCGGGGCTTCCGCCCTGGGCAAGTCGTCCTAGAGGTCGTGATAGGCGAACGCATAGGCATTCGGGCGAAGCCTCGCCGAAGGTCGAGATGTCAGCCTTAGGGGGAGATCCAGGATAGACTCACCGGGCTTCGCTTGGGAGGACGAAAGTGGCGCCGCTGCCGCGCGGCCGGAAGGGTCCGATGTCGGATGTCCCTTGATCTTATCTTGCAGGTGCTCAAGCTCTAGTGCCGAGCGGCCCAAGGAGGATGGGTGGAATCGCGAGGTCGGAAAGTACCATTCTACCCCGTGTCGCCGGTGGAAGACGCTGGGACCTAGGGTTGGTAGGAGGGCAAAATCGAATTGTAATAGTCTACGGACTATAAATAGACCCTCGAGGGGGCCTTGTAAAGAGAGACAGAGGATTAATAGAAAGAGAGTACCAGTTTGCTAATGCTTTCGTGTCCAGCTTAGTAGAGTAGAGTGATTCGTCCTACCCGGGTAGCTTTTGCCGGGGCCACACCAACACTGGCCAAACGGGGATAACTCCCCCAAGCTGGTGTTGGTTTAGGGGTTTAGAGACGCCCGCGACCGGCGGCGTCCATGCATGGCACTCATTTCCTCATTCTCGCCTTTCGATGGTGTCTCGAAGCTCGGTGATGTTCTCGTTCGTGACGGGTGTTCCAATCTCTCGATAGTTGTAATAGTTGATCTGGTCGTACCTCATATCTTGAAAGGTGTTGTACATTGCTTGGAACGTGTATGCATCATACCCTGCAAAAGAGCTGCGGGCAGGTTCGGGAGTTTGTTGTGAGGTACCTGGAGTAGCATAGAAGTAACCACTTCCATGATAAGGTTCTCGTCAAATATGTGCATCTCCTCCTTGCTCACTTGGGCCTCCTTGTTCACTTGGGCCTCCTTGTTCAAAACGGGGACTGATCGGTGCGACCATAATCTGATTGTGATGGTGGAGGGTAGGTCCATTGCTGGTATCCTCCGAATGCTGGTTCTTGTGGTCTTGGGTCTGCACCGGTCCATATTGGATCATGTGTACGTGTCTGTCGAGTTGGCATGGGTCTTTGTACATTAATGGGCTATGCACGCACATTCAACAAATAAGACTGCACATAATATGTGGAGAGATCAGGGTTAGGCAACCGAATCTCCCCAATGGTATGATGGGTCATGACATAGGTGCTCCCTACTTTCTTCAAAATGTGTCCCTTACTAAAGAAATCAAAACCTATGATAGGTCTATCATCCCTTAGAAAAGCAACATGAGCATTATCATCCAAGAGTCCTAAGTGGTTGGCAATTCTAGCGATTAGTGATGTTCAATTGTCATTTCCTAGGAGAGTTGGCACAGCTATCCAATGCTGAACTAACATGTATATCGGTGAAACTTGCCTTCTTTTTATAGCTGCACAGATTAATTGCAACTCTCCTACTCTAACATTGTGTCCATCCTTCCTAGGCAAAAGAGTGAAAAGAATCCATTTATGGAAGAAACGGAAAGTGGGTAAGTGTAAGTCTCGGCTTTTGCATCCAAGAATGCATCTACATTGGTCAAAAATCTTTCCAAACAGTTGCCCGATTGAAATCATCTAGAGCTATGTCTAAGTCCATGACACAAGAGTGTAGAAAACCAAGTGCATCACTCAAACTTCTCCAAGTGAGAGAATATTGTTGTTGGAAGAATCTAAAGGTGACTCCATCGTCATTGCAACGAAGAGTGCAAAGAAATTCCATAGTAAAAATTTAGAACCATCCTCCGTGATTTTTTAAAAAGTTTCCCAGCCCAAAAAGCGAAAAATATGAGCAAATTCAGCATCCATACCTGTTTGAGCTAGAAGATCAGGATCGATTTCGGGAGGTGAGTGAACTTACGACCCTTCAATTGATTGTACCTTTCTCTCTCATATTGTCCATGAAACTTGAGATGTGAGTTAGAAGTTAACCTTCTCCTTTGCAGCGAGGGGCTGGATGTGGTGGCACATCTTGCTCGCTCATAGCTTGTCTCGATGGGACTCTAGAAGATGACTCTCCAAGCTTCAAGACGTTTTGATCTTTTTCCACTGAATGATTTCGAAACTCATCCCGCAAAATATTAGTACACAAACAAAACAAACAAGAGACTAATGGAGGGGTTAGAATAAAAAGTTAGAAATCATTTGTCCAAAGTCGGTCGTCCAGGGGGTTAGTCGTCCGAAAAGAAAGATTGCAAGGTTGTTTTTATTTTGACAGAACTCCCCTAGAAAAGTTTTAACTTGATTACTCCATATGGATAGCACCTCCACTAATTTTTCTAATTTTCTCTAATACTCTCAAGATCTTCTCCTCTCTCAAGAAAATTTTCTATTGCTACTAAGAACTTCCTTCCTCCTTCTCACTTCTCTTTCTCTCTACTACAAAGCCCAAAGCTTTTCTGGATACTAGAACTTTGAATGTGTAAGTTGAAATGTTGAGCAAAGCGTGTGGGTGTGATGAAGAAGCGAGGAGTGAAGGGCCTTTTATAGAGGAGCTCGAGGCCGGCGGCCGCCGGTGGTGATGGCGCCCGCCATGGTGTGGTGGGCCTCCTCCCACTCACCTTCATGCAGCATATTGCTCACCCCAATGCCATTGTTTTGAGTGGGTTTTGGTGCAAAAGAATGGCGGGGAGTGGTGCATGGTGGTAGGTGAGTTTTTCGGTGGTTTATGTCTTGTCCAAGTCGGGTGAAATATGGAAGTTAGTGTATGACAAGTAGGACCCATCACATAGTAACTCTATTTTTGTATTTTTCAATATATAAATGCAGGAGTAAAAATAATAATGTAAGAATAAATATTTTTGAGCCTCCACAATAAATATTTTCACGGGTTGTAACACACCATAAAATTATTTGTATGGGGCATAAAATTTTTTCGTAAGTAAGAATAAAGTAGATAAGTAATTACTAACTTACCTTGGATAAATGTCCGTAGTTAGAGTCCTCGAACCGGGACTTCCCGGCTTTATTAATTAGCGGATGCTTTCTCCGTTTCCGAAGATCGCACCGATGATGGCTGTTCTTCAATTTCGATTCAATTTTATTTCTTTGTCATTGCCGAGCTCGATCCGGGTTTAAATGCGAACTTTTCTTCCTTTCCATTTAAGTTGAATGTAATCTCTCCAATTTGTGACAACGATATTTGCATTTGCCGTGCTTAGGAAAGGTCGTTCGAGAATGATTGATACTCACGGAGTCTAGTGGCATATTCAAAACTACAAAATCCACAGGTATAAAGAATCCTCGATATTAAGCGGTACGTTCTCTCGCAATTCTGAGGGGTATCGATTGATTGATCTCGCCAATTGTAATGATATTGAAGTTGGCTCTAGGGTTGTATACTTGAGTTGGTCAAAGACAGGTCTTGGGCATTACGCTAACACTTGCTACAAGGTCACATAGTCTTTGTGAATTGATGATCTCCAATTGAGCAATTAATCTTTGGGTATCCTGGATCTATCATCTTATGTGGCAAAATATTAAGGATAGCCACACTTTGCATTCTTTGTTAACTTGATCACCTCGTAGTGGGTAATGGTCTTTTCTTGTTCAGGATATCTTTGAGATACTTTGCATAGGTTGGAACTTGAATGGCATCTAGTAGAGGTATATTGATGTATAATTTTTGAATCACCTCCACAAACTTTGTAAACCGATCATCCACTTGAGGTCCATGGTTTCTTCTTGGATATGGTAAGAGATTTGTATCATGAAAGTCTTGAGTCATTTGAGGTTCTTGAGTCAATTCTTCTATGTCATCATTTCTTTCTTCTCTAATAGGTTGTACCACAGGTCTTGTTATTGTTCTTTGGTGCTACAGGTGTCGTAATTGGTGTCCCTCACTGCTTTGTTTCTATTATTCTTCTTGGATCAACTGGACCACGTGTAGATTTACCTCTTCTTGTAGTAACATTATTTACTGCTCAAGGTTAGTGGCAACAGATTTTGCAGCAGATAACTTTGCTATTTTAGCTTCTATCATTTTATTAAAAGCAAGTTGATCTTTAAAAGCAACAGAGAAATTATCCATCTTAAGAGTTATATCTTCTAATATTTTATTATTAGCAACAAGCTTCTTAGAAAGGGTTTCATAAAGACTGGTTTGTTCTTGAACTAACTCTCTTAAAAGGGTTGTCTAGGAATTTTACCTTGATACTTACATGGTTAGTTGAATTTCATTTGTAAACTTCGTCCTTGTGATTGAGTTGATGTTGAATTATTAACAGCCATGCTTGAATTTGATGCAGAATCAATATAATCTTGTAAATCTTGTCGTTTCCGCTTATCTTTGGCTCGTTGTTCAAGCTAATTCAATAACACATCCATGTGGGTTGATATTGCTTTTACTTCTTCTTGGAATTTCTTCAATCTGATGGTAGTGTTGAGTGTCTTCTTGAATCCAGCTTTGATTTTCTGTTATCTTGTTCATGATTACTTCAGCTTCGTCAAGAGTGAGTGATAAAAATGATCCTTTAGCAGATGCATCTAGTTGCTCTCGTGCTCTTTGTGATAATCCATGGTAAAATCCTTGCATAAACAGCCAATCTTCTATTCCATGATGAGGGCAATCTGATATGTATTCTTGTAAATGTTCCCAAGCACACAGGATTGATTCTCCTTTTCGCTGTTGGAAATTGGTAATTTTTCCTCGTAGGGCATTGGTTCGACTTTGATAGGGCATTGGCAATCTCGAGAAAATTCTGCAGATGTAGGCGTGCATCTTCGTGAATCCTTCCACTAAATGGAGCAGCTTGTATTATGTTGATGAGGCTTGGCTTGAGCTCAAACTCAGATTCTTTAATTTGAAGTGTTGGTCTGTATGAATGTTCTCGGTGCTAGGGAGCAGAGAACTCTCATAGGGATTTTCCGACCATAGCTTCAATAAGCGATGTATGCTCTCTTGATTGATTTGATTCGATGAATGAAGTGAAGTGAATCACAATCAATTTCGAATTTGATAAACCCGTATAAAATAAACAAAAGAAAAACAAGGGTAAGCTTTGCTAAAAGCAGCTACCTAGTTTTAGATTCTCTTCATAAGTTTCCATTTATTAATATGTCTAGCTAACTTTTATTTCCTCCCGGCAATGGCGCTTTAAATGGTTGTTGGTAAATCTAACGTCACTATAACATAAGGTGGAGTTAATCTCACCTTAGGCCATATGCCATCGAGAGAAACTCAATGTGGTTCATCTCTTAACACTACTATGTGCTAGGTTGTCATCCCCAAAGCAGTAATACTAGGAAATACATGGGTGATACTTGTGATATATGTTGTTTGCAATCTATAATAAAATAAATATAAAAGGTCTATCCGCGTTTACGAGATAAAAATACCGGTTTGTAGCATTTCAGGGGAGTAATCTAGGTTTTGTCATTTATATTCTACCACGGGGAGGAATAATCTAAAGATGGGCACTAACATAATTAATAAGTGACATACTTATGAGAGATCCTTTTACTAGTGCTAACTTTAGCGGGGGTAAGTCAATAATAAAGATATAATAATGATAAATAAGTGAAGGCGAGAGACATTACTCACAGAGACGGAAATAGACTACTAAATTAGACTTAGCATTGGACTACTTTAAGAGATAGAATTCATCAATAGCACTTAATCTACTAAGTCATTACATCTATTCTAAGGCATATGTCATCATCCATAGCATAGTAAACTCTAGATCATGTATCCGGACGATTATAAAGGAAAGTCAAGAGTGAAACAAGATATTCCCCATAATCAATGTCCACGTGTCTTATAAACGGAGGGTGGATTCCAAAAGACTCAACAGACTGTCACTCCTGCGATCTATCACACGGCCGGAACATAAGGTGCATTCGCAAGTAAATCATATATAAGCACCACGCTTACATAAATATCTTTACCACCTAACCCACTCGAGTATTGAATTAGGCGCTCTACGAATAGATACATATATCTATCATAAACTAAATCTATATCAGTCATACTATTAGAATAAAGTAAGAACATAGCAAACAAACACATAATATTAATTAAGTGCAAAGTCATAGATACAAGATAATTCATACCGTAATACTTGAAGATCGAGAACTCTGGGTAAACACACCAGCTCTAATTGTATCTTTACGCTAATCAACTTGGATGAACTAGAACTAGATGAACTAGTAGCTAATCCTATTCTACGGTGGTAATTCTCTCTTCTACTTCGCCCGACTTGTCTAATAATGAGTTACAAAATGAATTCGATATCGGGCACGGGGTTAGAGGGGGTCTTCTTATATAGTACTTGGCGATGAACGATGACCATTGGATCAAACCGACCTTCAACAACGGGATAGATACAACCCCAAAGTCGGTTGTAAACCGTCCTAGAAAGGAGAGGCTGACAGGCCGACCCCACCTGGCGGCCGGCCAAAATGGCACAGGCGGCCGCCAGTGGCCTGTCTCCCCTTGGCCTCTGGTTCCTTCTGGTGTTCTCTGGTACCTTCTAGAGTGTTTTAGTCCACTTTTCGGGTTGAGTTACTTCACGGTCAAGTCTTGTCATCATATGTCTTGTATATTCCGAAACTTTCTCCATTATTCTCTGCAATTACCTGTTAAGTCCCTGGAAATATATAAATCACCAAAACTCGTGAAAATTATTAGTATAAACCTCTAATCTAAGTGTTTATTCAATTTATGTCCTTATTTCTTCTCTTGTTGACATATAAAAATAGGTGATACTTGGTGTCAACAGAGGCGCTCACGAGGAACGCCTGATCCTCACGAGGACGATTGGGGAGGTGGAAACCTACTGCTACGCCATGCAGCGGGACGTTCTCCCCTAGCAGGAAGTCCTGGAGAAGCTCTGAAGCAGCGGGGATGTAGTAGCGGTGGAAGTACCTCACGATGCCATAGTGGAGGCTCCACTCTAGCGCTGTAGCCCGCAACACGATGGTGTTGGCGATGATAGCTCCTTGTTGGTCGTCGTGGCGGGTGCAGTTCCGTGATCATGTCGTTCGACGTCGGGCCGTCGATGTCGTTCATCGCAACGCAAGGCGCCTGCGGGCCTAGTATGCGGTCAACCAGTAGCGGCCATGATGTCGTTGTCGATGTCGCCGTGGTAGGCGTGGTGGCGGCCTTGCCGCGCCCGTTCCGGCGCCCTCCTTGGCGTCGTCCGGCTCGTCGTCGTTAGCAGCGGCGGGCGAGGTCGATGGCCTCCTCCATCGGCCAGGGGCTCGAACCATTCGTGTGTAGATCGCAGCGAGGTGCGCAAGCCCTCGGCGAAGAGGTCGACGCGGTGGCGCTGTCCTTCAAAATCCATGCGTGTAGCATAGACCTCGAAGGCGTCGATGTAGTCGTCCAGTTTCCCGTCCTGAGAAGGCGGTGCGTACGCCCCCATGGTGTAGAGTTGTCGGGGAGGGCCGAAGTGATGTCGTAGTCACTGGTGAACTCGTCCCACTCGGCGGGGACTTCGTCTTGGATAGGTCGAGGTACTAGACTGCAGCAGTACCAGTGAGATGGAAAGTTGCATAACTCACGTAGTAGTCCGGGTCGATGTCCAAGTTGAGCTCGTACAAGAGCTCCAGCTTGCGAATCCGTGAGGTCGGAGTCGTCGGTGCCGTCGTACTCTCGGACTTGCGGGCGTGTGACGTAGCGAGGGGGTGTGATTCCGCGGGTGGCACCACGGCCTGGGCGCCGCGGGTGGCACTGGGGAAGGGGCCGGGGGGCGCCGTGGGTGGCACCATCTCTGCCGAGAGTCCTCCACGGTCGCAGGTGTCGGTGGAGAGGAGAGGAGAGGGCAGCCGGGTGATGCGGTGTCGTCGAGGATGATGTCGATGACGGCCGGTGCGTCATGTACAGCATCATCTTCTTCCTCGAGCTAGAGGATGGCGGGGTCGGAGCCGATGTCGGTGTCCGCCGTGGGGGAGGGGCGGCGCCGGGGTGGCTCCCCTAGGCCGGCCCGTGCCGGCGGCGGCGGCAGCCGCCGGGGCTGTCCTCCGGCGTGGTCGTCGTGACGTGGGGAGGTCCTGGAGGTGATGCAGACGTACTCCATGCGACGGAGGCGGGTCTCAATGTCGTTGAAGCGTCGGGCGATTCGGGCGCGATTATCGTTGAGGGCGCCTTCAGCGGCTGCGGTGAACTCCTTCATCTCGAAAGCCATGGGTGGTGGGAATAGTCACGGTCTCCGGATACTACCGCCGATTCGGCTAGATTGGGCCGGAATTGACACGTGTTCGTCGACCGTTGGAGCTCAAGTAGGCGTCGGGGCTGCAGTCTCGCCGGGCGGCGACGAGCGGCAACACGAGCAGCTAGGTGGAGGGGAGGAGCCGTCGGAGGAGGAGGGGCGGCCGGCGGCCGGGCGCGCCGGAGCGCACGGCGAGGTGGCGGCGCTGGGCTGGGGTGGCGCGCGGCGCGCGGGGGCGGTGGAGGCCAAGAGCTGAAGGCGAAAGATATTTTTTTATTTGCTTGCTTATCCCCTAGAGATTACATGCCTCTTGCTTATATAGCCCGAATAGTGGGACTTGTAATCTTAGCAATCTTTATAAGGCTTCGTTATACGATTGGAATACCTTTTACAAGCTTGCCTATTTATTTATTTCCTAATAAGGGTCTCCCTTATAGATGAGATAACCCCTTGCACACCAAAAATTACCTAACATAATCCTAACTTGAAAGCGAAGCAAACTCGAGTCGTACGGGAGAGAGAAAGCGGCGGGTAGGGGCCGGCGCCCCCTGCTGCCTGGCAGCGTTCCTGGCCCCTCTGGGCCGGTGGCCGTCGCGTTTGGCCCAATTAGCCACTCTCGGGCTGGCCCAATTCAGTTCATGACAGGACACGCTAAATTCCTATGGCGCTAAAGTGCATTTCCTTTTTGGTTTATCACCCCGAGAAATATGGGTGACCTTTTTGAGAGATGGACTAAAATTGCAAAACAGAAAAGTCAATTCATTGTTATTAGCAGCAGCAGCGACAATACTTTGGGCAATTTGGTTAACAAGAAATGAAGTGGTTTTTGATAAATGTAGACCAAAATCTTTCTTGCAGGTTCTATTCAAGGGAACATATTGGCTACGATAGTGGGCAAGTCTACAGTGGTCGAGATTCAACGAGACCAGCTAATCCAAGCTGATCAGTACCTTGAAACATCGGCGCTGCAGTTTTTCAGCTCCGGAGGATGGCTATCTACAAGATTTATTGGTCATATTTAGATTGAACCGTATTTCATTTTTTGTTTATTCAAACTTGGCTGTCTGGTTGTTCAGTTGCAGCGTGTCTGGTGTCCGATAGTGTTTGTAATAATAGGTCTGATTCTATCTGTTGATAAATGAAGCCGGATTTTATTTTCATTATCTAAAAAAAGAAAGCTTAACCGTCTCTAAAAATAACAATTTTGAACAGAGTCGGGCACTACTACATGGGGCTGACTTTCTAGCCACCTCTAAAATACGATCTCTAGAGGTGTGCCCGTCAGAAAGTATTTTTATTTCCGAAGAAAAATATTGTCTACTTTCGTAGCTATTTTCTGAAATTTATGCTGGTTGGAAGAGAAACTCAATATTGCATTGCTCCTGCTGCGCTGCTTCTAATCATTCTCCACATCAATACCTAAAGGACTGCACTCAGCAAAGCCCGCGATACTGGTAGTGCATCTCGCTCTCTGAACATGGAGTGAAAGAGCAGATTAATGAGAGTAATAATTAGTATCGTGAGTCACGACACAGACCTCCCGCTCGCGTCGCCTCCACGCGGGCGACCGGGCGGGAAACCCTAGCGCCGCCCAGAGCTCCCGTCCGTCCACTTCACCTGGCGCCGCCGCTGGAGCGGGGCGCCCGGCATGGGCGCGGCCGGCGGGATGGCGGCGGCGAGGCTCCTTTCCTCCTCCGGTGGTGTGGCAGTTACGCGGCGGCGGCGGGCGCCGCCTCGTCGGAGCTGCGTGGCATGACGAGGTCGCCGGCGGGGCCACGACGACGCCGGGCTGCCGCCCGGCCCGCGACGCGCCCGGGCGGCGGCGGGACTTCCTTTCCGTCGGCCATGTCGTCCTTTCCCCTCCCCATCGCGCCGATCTGCCTCCGGGGGCCCAGCCGGTGGATCCGGTGCCCAGGCGGCCGGATCCGCGACCCCAGGTCGGTGGGCGCGCGGTGGGCTCCTTGGGGCACTGCGGCAGGGCGGAAGCTCCGGATCCTGTCTTTGCGGGCGGATCGGGACCTTGCAGCCGAGGGCGGGGTGCCGCGCGGGGGATGGCGGAGTTCCGCTCCGCGTTCCCGGTCTTCTTCTACGGGCGTTGTGGCACGCGGTGGCGGCCGGCGCGGCCTGGCGGCGTGTGCGGTGGTGGTTTTGGCCATGCAGGCGTTGGGGGACGTCACCTCTGCAGTCCCTCCCCTGATGGCCAGGACGGTGGTTCCAGCTCGGCGTCCGTGGAGCTGGCGGGGTTTTCGCCGGCTCCGGTGGTCCACTGGGGCTCCCCGGTGAGCTTGTCCATGCTCCTGCGGTCGAGCTGCCAGGGGAAACTGTGACGACGGCAGGGACCGAGGCAGTCCGCGGGGGCTCCCCGGTGAGAGCATGTGCTCCCGAGGTAGAGCCGCCTGTGGAGGCACTCGGTGGCGAAGACGAAGATGAAGACTGGCGCTGGTTTCGATAGGTGGACGCGCGAGCGACGGGGCGTGTTTGCTGGTTTCTCCGGCTTGTCGTCTTGCTATGGGGGTGGCTGATGCAGCTCTGCGGCTGCGTGTGCAGCCGGGCGCGCGCCGATCCCGGGCGAGGTTGCAGCGGGGCGACAAGCGGCGACGACGGTGGTGATTTTCTCGGATCCGAAGCTGGGCTGACATCTGTTCTAGAGTCTTTGGGCGAAAGTCTAGCGATGGCGGCGCTTGCGGGTGTCGTCTTCCCTGTTGGGGGCGTCGCGTCTCTAGTTCCTTCCACGGGTGTGTGCCCGGTCCGTCATGGACGAGCGACGGCGGCGTTTCCGAACGCCGTAACCTTGTTGAAGGCGTTGCTGTGGTTTAGACTAGGCTAGGCATCTCCGGATCCGCTCTTTCTTTGGGTTGTTGTTCTCTCCGTTGTATTGGCGTGGGTGTGGTTTTCGGGCCCGGTTTCCCTCAAAAACTGGGTCAATCTTCTTCTTATTAATCCAAAGCCGGAACAGCTTGTTTCGGATCTTTCAAAAAATGAGAGTAATAATTGAGTAACATGTAAAAATCGTTTGCCACTATCACCACTGCGTCACACCCATATTCAGTGCCCCTTCAAAACCGTCAGAAAACAGTATTATGAGTATCTGGTACCCTTTTATCTCTATATGTGAACTGTCAGTTTTTGAATTATTTATATTGTATTTAGTGGATGGTTACACTTTAATCCATGTATTTAAGCTTTATTGTGTTATTTAGTTCATCTATAGCATGCTGTAAATATTTTTGGACGGCATATACCTATAATATGAAATCCTAGATAACAGCATCATCGATTCGCCCGTCCGTTGGTCGTCCTTGCGACATGTCCAAGGATGTGTCACGTACTCAGGTACGTACTACCGTTATCAGCAACCGCATTCGCCAAGCTATAAGAAGGCGCCAAGCATGCTCTTCCCCACACCAAGCCATCCAAGCAGTAGTAGAGCATTGCTCGAGCACAATTCGTCTACACAGAATCCATTTGCTTGCATTGCACGGTTGAAGCGGCAGCTCTCGCCATGAAGAACCACGGTGCCACCGCCCTCCTGATCGCGTCCCTCGTCGTGGCTGTCGCCCTCTCCAGCACCGACGCGAGGCTCACCGCCGTGCGCCGCGACGCGCTTGGAGGTATGCCAGCTACATACTCCAACCCGTCGTCGTCCAAGCAATATAATCATCCAGTATAAAATGAAATGCGTCATTGCGTGCGTGCCAAATGAAATGTCGCAGGTTACTACGCGCTGGAGAAGAGGGCTGCGTTGCCGGTGCCGGAGCTGACCTGTAACAAGGTGCACGGGGTGCACAAGGGCGAGACGTGCTCCTCCGTGGCGGAGGGATCCGGACTGACCCAGGACGGCTTCCTCAGCTTCAACCCTAACATCAACTGCGATGAGATGTTCGTCGGCCAGTGGGCCTGCCTTAGAGCCACACCTGCTTGACTTTGCGCTAGCTGCCCCGCTGCGTCGCGATGATGCTGAGTCGTCGTGCTGTGGCTTGGAATAATTAAGGAGGGGCGTCGTATCCTACGGTTGTTTGTTTCGTTGGTTCGTTTTACGTTATGTTTTGTCTCCATGTGCTGTGAGCGAAGTTGCTAATCAGCTAGGGTTGCTGGTTGCACTATTTTCAGTATCCTCTCTGGATGCGTGGCGTGTCACTCGATCTGGCCTTAACACATTTTATTTCCAAGAAGAAATTTGATTTCATCGGTTTGTTCTCATGTAGTCAGGTGTTGATATGTATTGCATTCACGTCTACTTCATTTCGTCCGCTGTGTGGCTGATAAGAGGAGATATAGCCTGGACACATTTTCACCGAAAACCGAACACCAAACCGAACCAAGCCGAAACCGAACCGAAATCTCGGTTTTTTGGTATTTCGGTTCGGTGTCGGTTTTTATTTTTACCCTATTCAGTTTTCGGATTCGGCCGGTTCCTGGGTGAAACCGAACTGAAATCACGATTCACCTGAGTTGGCCTCACTGACTCAGTGCAAAACCATCACTACGTGATTTCTAGCCCAACCCAACTGGCCACCCCATAGCCCAGCGAGTGAGTCAAGTGGACGCCGGTCCCCCGCCCCGAGTCTCCCTCATCTCCTCACGCGACGGGAATGCAGTCAGCCAGTTACCGACCCTCGATTTCTCGACCCTAGCTGCTAGCGCAGCGGTGAGGCGTCGACGGCGGCGGGCGGCGGCGAGCATCGGCGGCGTGGCTGGGCGGCGGCAGCGTGGTGGCGGCGGGCGGCGGCGTCAATTGTCGGGACGCGCGAGTGCGGGGGCAGCGTCGGCGACCTCAGAGGAGCAAGTCGGGCAGTGAAGCAGCACCACCATTGGGTATTACTGATTTTTGGTAAAACCAAAAAAAAAAAAAAACTGAAATTCTCGGTTTTGAGAATTTTAGTAAACCGATCAATTGTCTATTCTAGGAAACCGAAGTTTTTTTTGCCACCGAACCGAACTGAACCGAATGGTTGGTTTCTATCGAATGCCCAGGCTGAATCAGAAAAATACACCAGCATCTCCGAAAGTTCCAAAACAATCTCTCAGTCTGTGATTTTGGCGAGATTGAAAAATATACATCTTCAACAACTCTCAATCTTCACCAGTACACAAGTGAATTTTACTCCCAGTTCCAAACCCCCATTAATCCTGGTTATGCAACCGGGAGTATGCCTTGGGATTAAAGATTTTGGAACCGGAGTAGCAGTCGACTTTTAGTTCTAGGTGGCAATACCAACCGGGACTAATTAAAGGTCCTTTTTTCCTTTTTGATTTCATTTCAATTTATGATTTGTTTTGATTTCAAAACACTACCCCAAAGCATCACCGCTGCGGGTCCAAACCCCTCCTCCTTTGTCAGAAAATGAACTCGCAGAACCAATGCCACCTGTGCATATCAAAGAGGCATCCACGACCTCTTTAACGAGAGCTCGACAGTGATAAGAGGAACAAAGATTCCCACAAAGACTTCGCCATCAACTTGGTCCACCTCGAGCTGCTCCCCGATGACACCCTTGCCATTATATCGGAAGGTCATAAGAGTGTCGAGGCCTAGAGCTCCACGGTGACCCTCAAATCGGAGGCGCAAAAGAGAGCACCAAGATCCAAAGCTCCACAGACATCACCTCGTTCCCACCTGGGATTGGGGGACAATTCCTCATGGTGAGCTGTGACGAACGCTCTTTCGAAGGAGAAACCAAGGAGCAGCGCAATGAGTCCATGCCTTAAAGATCTATGGCCTGGACAAGTACGACGGTCATGTCCACCCATCATAGTGGCTCCAAGCATATGTCACGGTGGTCCATGCCGCCAATGGCAGTGTCAACGTGATGGAAAATTACCTACCAGTTATGCTAGCGCCAAATGTCTTGAGGTGGCTCGCCAGCCTTCTAGCGGACTCCATGAAAAACGATGAAGAGCTAAAGACCGCTTTCACAGACAACTATGTGTTCACATCTGAGCGAGAAGCCACAAAGCATGATCTCGTCAGATTTATCGAGGAGGGGCCGGACAACACCCTCCGGGACTACATCCAACATTTTTCATAGGTCCACAATAGGGTCATGAACATCAATGATGAACAGGTCATCACCTACTGCACCACCGGCCTATGCCATATCGAACTCCGACAAAAGCTCAACCGAAAGACTCCAGCCAACATTGCCGAGTTGCTCAAAGGAGAGAATGAGTATGCCAATGGCGAAGAAGCCGATATGCACAATGCACAACGCCGATAACAACGGTGTGATGATGAAGACCGCGCCATGATAAATGTTGGTGGTCGTTATCCACCATTTTATACCACCAATTTATATCCAAATGCTATGACCTAGTTCCACTTGTTTCTCGAGAAAACATATTTTGCGGGAGAAACACCGGAAACAAGCGGAAATGCATGAAGCAAAGAACAAAGCGCAAAGTAGAACACACATTCCTGAAATGCACAATCAAAGGGCAATAGAGAAATCCCGATCAAACAAACAAGCAAACCAAAGCACCCCGGATCAACAATCAGGACCGCCCACAAGCCCACCTACGAAAGGCGGTTATGGCGGAGCCAACCCGGGTCGATGAGGGTCCGGCGGGCAAAACAGAACCGCCTCTCACACCGCCCTTTCTCTAGCGGTTGCATGCCGCCATGCATAGGCGGTGCCGGGGGTGCTTCGTTATTTACCCGCACAGAACCGACCATCCTAGCTATAAATTAGATGGGAAGGCTCCATTCAAAACACACACCACACAAGAGTCATTGTCCTCTATTTGTATCTTTTTACTTTTTATGAGTACTTTGTAGTAGGATCTTGTCAAGGCTTATAAATGGAGATCAAAAGCATCTTGGAAGTATTCAGTATGATCAACATAGAGTTCTTCATCTTGTTCTTGTTCTATACTTACCAATATAGTTATGATTATGAATTAGAGTATAGTTCTTATGATGTGATCTTAGCATATGAACTAGTATATAGTTTTCATGTTATGTTCTTGTCATATAGAACCTTAAGCTTAATCTATCATACACACATGTTTAGACTAAAAGCAAACTTGAGATGTTTAGTCTCGGTCGTTGTTGGTTTGTGGGTGCATCGTTCGGTCCTCGTGACGGATGCTCTAGTAGAAGGACCCCGATGGCGGGTAAGGCTTGTTACACGCTAGAGTGGTAGTCGATAGCCTGGATATGGTGTCTAGGCTAGAAGCTACCTTCGTTTGCCCTCGTACACGTCACGGTTGAGGTAGTAGGCGTCGGGTGGTGACAACTCTATCCATCCCTTATAATCCCAAGACGTCCGTGTATGGTGTAGAGTCAGTAAGCCGAGGTACCTAGCGGACCGGTATAAGCCCGGTGCCCAAAGTAAGTCAATAGTGACCATGGCTATCTTAACCTAGAATCTCTAACAATTATAAAGCATGTTTGTGTATACGCTATCTTACCATAGCTATTTAGGATATGCCCGCTCCATGTTAGATTATTCTTTTATTCTTTCTTTCACCTTTATCCTTAAGATTGGTTTAAGTGTGTGTGTCAAGTTATCCTTTATCTACCGTACCTCAATCTTTTTATCAACTTTGTCTATTGCATAGTAATGTTATCTAGTCCATGTTCATATTAGGGACTTTTACACCATGCCTTCGTTTGGAAAAATATAAATAACGATACCCTGAATACTCATGGTTGGAATGCTACAACGGCATTTCCATGCGCTTGCGGACTTATTCTATAAACGTTTTTTTACCAAAAGACTGTGGGGGAGATCCCCACAGTAAAAGGCAATTTATTAATTAATTAAAAGGGGAGAGATAGAAAGTACATACGGTGCAATTATCCGAAAGCATCTAACCAAACACAAAAAGATGATCTAAGATCAACTTTGAACCTAACCGATTGAGTAGACACTTTGGGATTTGAAGTTCATCACCCAAAAAGCTGTAGACTCGGTTCTCGACGACTGAAAACTTTATCGTTTGAAGCTTCCATAGTTCCTGGGAAGCAATCATCACCACTTCAATAAAGCAGGGGATGTTGTGTGTGGAGCGACCTTTCTTGCATAATTTCTGTCCGTAATACCAACTTGCATGTTCCAACCGATTCCCGTTTTTGCAGCACTCCTTGGCAAAATTCTATAATTATGCCTTCCAAGGCATAGATGCACATGTCCTCTTCAAGAAAAAATTGAAATCCGGATGCATCCCAAGAATAAAATTCTTTGCATGGCTTGTGATGGTTGATAGACTCAACACCAAGGAAATGCTACTGAGGCGACACTTTCACACGCAAGGAGGTATCAATTGCATACTCTGTACCACTGATTCTGTAGAAAACCAACATGCATTTCCTGGTGACATTGCTAGGATATATCTATTCTGGTGATGACACTAAGAAACGGCAACAATGACCGCATCGAGACACAACTATTGCGTCGATGACCATCTTCACAGGGACCGTAACCACTACAACAACAATTGACGTGATAGACCGAAAGAGTCCAGAACATAATTCCATCGGCGCCAAGGCAACCACTGAGTCCATGAAGCTGACCAGACCGTGGCCAAGCCCTCATATACAGACTCCTATATGAGACCATCCTCAAAGAACCTTGCTAGTGCACAAAAAAAGTGAATCACAAGATGCACGACTGCGGCCGGCCTCCTCACCAAGCACTTCAAGAGGCAGAAGGATGATGCAGACAAAGGCGACAAGGGCAGCCACCAACCACCAAAGGGGGTGCTCCGGGGTTCGAGCAGCATAACAAAGAGGTCAACATAGTCTTTGGTGGGACTAGCTGCAAAAAAAAAGTCTTTGGTGGGATCTCCTCCACCGAGACCAAGAGCGACCATAAGGTGTCACCCTCCGTCGCGTCAACAACGTCACCACAAGCATCGAGAGGGTCGGCCCATGCGCAAGCCCCTGGTCCGAGTTTCCTATCACCTTTGATCAATCGAATCAGTTGGCCAACATCTCATATATGGGGCACTTCCCCCTCCTCCTGAGCGCCAACATTAGCAAGGTTCGCTTCAACAAGTTCCTCATCAACCGGGTAGCGCCATCAACTTCCTTTTGCCAATGGCTTCAAGGAGCTCAGCCTCTCGAAAGAATACCTGGGGCATGGTTCCTGGGCAAGGATGTAAGCCGCTCGGCAAAATCACCCTCCCCGTTCAGTTTTGAATGGCTGACAACTTCCGCAAGGAATGGTTGAATTTCTACGTGGCCGATTCGAGAACGCCTACCACTCCATACTCAGTCGACCTGCGCTCACCAAGTTCATGGTGGTACCACACTATATGCACTTGGTATTGAAGTTGTGGAGTCCTTGTGGGGTCCTACCTCTTAGGGGCCTAGGGCCAATGTCCGGATGGCTCATGCCTGCGAAGAGCAGAGCCTCAACATTGCCGAAGCTCTCGACCTTCCGAAGCGGATGGCCATCATGGCCAAGCCCTCCACTGCGGCCGAAGCATTGACTTCCAACTCTTGCAAGTTGCAGCATGAGACAGTACCCACCACCTTCCAGAAGCCCACCCATGCCAGTCCTGCCCCCTTCGGGGCCTCCAAGATCTCCAGGATTGAGTGATATATCGCCAGGCCCCGAGTAGAACAGCACGCCACATACGGCCCTGTTCATAATAAAACAGCTACGTATCTCCGTACTTTTCACTACTGAATAAAGTTTGTTTCAATTCTTTATATTGCTCTTCATTATTTAATTATTCCATTAAGCGTTCTGCTAATTAGTACAGCTGCATGCCACGCCACTAATGCTGACAAAATATCCTTACAAAACAGCGTTGAGCATTGATGTAAACTGAACTATGGGCGAACACTATTGGAAGCCTATTCGCACTCTACAAAGGCATTGCTAAGTGATGCACTCGGCAAAGGGCACTCGGGAAAATTTTTGGGACAAATGGCCCTTTGCCGAAAGTGTCGAAAAACATGCGGTAAAGAAAAAATAAAAAATAAAAAATAGCAAAACAAAAAAATTCTACAATTTTTAGCGATTTTTTACTAAACTAATTAGTTATCTATACTGAATCATGTTGCATTTTTTGGACGGCATACCTTAATAGAAAATCATAGATTCGCCACGGTTAATTAACTAGGCCCCTTGCTAGCTCAGTCAAAACCATTCTGCATGGATAAGTGAATATTCCAATTGAGCTCCATTGGAATCATAAACACCGCCCTTCGGATTCACTTGGTCCCGGCTGTGTGCAACAGAGACGCCGGCTAAGAAATGTGCTGGGACGATGGCATGTCCATAACAGGTGTCATCGATTCACCCGTCCATATAGTTTTTGTTTACTTGCCATATAGTTTTACGAGTTGCCAAAACATTAGATTTGTCAAGTAGAATTTGGCAAACTTTTAGAGATGCTCTAAAGGACATGCACTCAGCAAAGCTGACGATTCCGGTAGTGCATCTCGCTCGCTGAACCTGGAGTGAAAGAGCAGATTAATGAGAGTAATAATTGAGTAACATGTAAATCCTTTGCCGCCATCACAACTGCGCCATACCCATATTCAGTGCCCCCTTCGAAACCGTGACAAAATAGCATTATGATTCTCTAGTACCCTTTTATCTCTATATGTGAACTATCGGTGTGGTTTTTTGAACTATTTATATTGTATTTAGTGGATGGTTACATTTCAATCCATGTATTTAAGCTTTATTGTATTATTTAGTTCATCTATACTGAATCATGTTGTAAATATTTTTGGACGGCATATACCTTAATATGAATCCTAGATTCGCCACGGTTAACTAGGCCCCTTGCTAAAAAAAAACGAAACCCTACCCGGGAGGAACTGGTGGTTCTGCATTAACAGAATGATGCAACACCTAAAGTTGCTCCCCGACGGGGAGTCGAACTCAGGCGGGCTTGCTCTACACCTGGGAGCTTTACCATCGAGCTACAAGCTCGTTCGCAACTAGGCCCCTTGCTAAGTCAAAAACATTCTGCATGGGTAAGTGAATATTCCAAACGAGCTCCATTGGAATCATAAACACGGCCCTTCGGCTTCACTTGGTCCCGGCCGTGTGCAACACAGACGCCGGCAAAGTAATGTGCTGTGACGACGACATGTCCATAACAGGTGTCATCGATTCACCCGTCCGTTGGCCGTCCTTGCGACATGTCCAAGATCTGTCACGTACTCAGCTACGTACTACATCATATCAGCAACCGCATTCACCAAGCTATAAAGAAGACCCAAAGCATGCTCTGTCCGACATCAAGCCATTGAAGCAGTACGTAGTAGATCGAGCATAGCTCGAGCTCAATTCTTCTACACAAAATTCAACTGCTTGCATTACACGGTTGAAGCAGCCACACTAGCAATGACGAACCATGGCACCGCCGCCCTCATCCTGATCGCGTCCCTCTTCGTGGCATTTGCCCTCTCCGGGGCCGACGCGAGGGTGGTCACCGTGCGCCACGACACGAATGGAGGTATGCCAGCTACATACTCCAACCCGTCGTCGTCCAAAGCAATCAGCCGGCATAAAATGAATTGGATCTGATCGTGCGCGCTAAATGAAATGTCGTCGGAGGTTACTACGCGCTGGAGAAGGAGAAGGCTGCGCCGCCGGTGCGGCAGCTGACATGCAAGAACGTGCACGGGGTGCAGACGGGCGAGACGTGCTCATCGGTGGCGGAGGGGATCCGGGCTGACCCAGGACAACTTCCTCGCCTTCAACCCCAACATCAACTGCGAGGAGATGTTCGTTGGCCAGTGGGTCTGCCTTAAAGCCACACCCGCTTGAGTCCAGTGCATGCATTTTGCGCTGCCCTCCTGCGTCGCGATGATGCTGAGTCGTCGTGTGCTATGGCTTTTGAATAAGTAAGGAGGGGCGTCCTATGGTTGTTTGTTCCGTTAATTCGTCTTTTGTATGTTCGTCTCCTTGTGTGATCGAAGTAGAATCAGCTAGCTAGGGTCGTTGGTAGGTTTTGTTGGTTGCACTATTTTCAGTATGCTGTAGTGATGCGTGGCATGTAACTTGATCTGTCTCCGCAGCACATTTTATTTCCAGGAAGAAATTTGATTTCGTCGGTTTGCTCTGATGTAGTCATGTGTTTGATTTGTATTGCGTTCATGTGTTCTTTGTTTCGTCCATTGTGTTGCTGATGAGAGGAGTTGGTATGATTTGGACTCTGATAATTCAGCCGCCATAGCTAAAACGTACATCTCCTCTTGTAGTCACACATTTTAATGGTTACATTTCTCGACTACAAAACTTTACCGTGGCAGGCGCTTTTGGGTTTTTCTGTAGCAGGCACAGTAGCCCGCCACGGTGGTCTGGTCATGGTTAACCGTGGCCATAACCGTGGTGGGCTACAGTGCCCGCCCACGTAAATGTATTAACCGTGGTTGGCAGCATAACACGCCAACCGCGGTTAATACATTTACCATGTTAGACGTATTATGTTGATCCCTAATTAATAACCACCAGAAACTACACCAGCCTCTCTAATAGTTCCAAAAAATACATCTTCAACAAATCCCAGCTCTAAATCTTTTGACAGTTGGAAAAATCGATCTGGTCTGGTGGATAAACTCAAAGGTATATCATCACACAAAGGATGTGAAAAGGGAAGTTTTAGAGCAACTGCAACAGTTGGCGTAAACATAGATGCCAAATCCTATGATTTAGCGATTAACAAAATTAGAAAATCGCTAGTTGGTGAAAAATTTTGGGTTGAGGTGTCAAATTAATCGGATGTTTCGCTACATGCAGTTGAGCATTACTACAGGTGCGACTAGGCTTTCTAGCCACCTCTGGAAATCCGATTTTTACAGGCGCTACAGTTTGAAAGCATATTGAAATACATATTTCAATTGTTTTCTATATGGGAACGTATTATGTGCAAACCAGTATCCCGTGCAACCATGCAAACTTTTCATGGGACCGTAGATGGCAAATCCGATGGCCAGCAGCGAGGCGCCCTTTTATAGGAAAATGCCCGCAAGACCGATGGCAATTTGCAGGAACCCCAGCGCAAGACGGCAGTTCATGGACATGTCCGTCCGCTTCGTCCTTCCATCGCGGAGGGGAAAAAATAGGGACGCCGCCGGGTGGGATTGAGGAGCCCACCGTCACCAGGCGAGATTCCCTACCCTGCCGCCGGCTTTCTGACCGGCACACGCCGCCCTGCCCTGTTCGACTCCACCTCGCTAGCTGCCCTGCTTGTTGAGCAGCTCTCTGACAACCCGCCCATCGGTTTGACCAACGACCGCCGCACGCACCGCTTCCCCAAGGCCGCCGCCACATCTTGCCGTAGCCGGTGATGGGCCTTGAAGGCAAGCGGGCACAGGAATCTCGTCGGCAAGGAAGGGGAGGCCATGCCCAAGCCGCTGCCGGCCTCGCACGAACGGCAGAAGGGGCGGCGACAAAACGAGCCCGTGCCCATGGGGGTGTTGACAAAAATGCCATGGGGAGAATAGGGCCTGCGGGCGTTATTTGGCAAAATTCGCAAGTAGCAGCCGCTGAACATCGGATTTGAGATCCACAGACGAGATGGATAGTTTGCACGGTTGCATAGAGTCTTGCTTTTGCATAGGATACGTTCTCTTTCTATATATAATAGTAACAATTACCGTAATAGTGCATATGACTAGTAGACTTGTTCATCCACCTCATCTCTGCCATCCATCTAGTGAAGCACTAATCCGGGAGTAAAATTCTAATTATTTATGTATGGTGCACCGGTATTGATAATTTCCTTGACAATATACAAGATGATCTTTTACAATTTATTAAGCCCAATTCGCCCTTCATCACTTGCCCTACGTCAGCCGCAACTTAAATGTGCTGAAATGTGATAGCTGCCATGCCTCCACAAATCCAAAAGCCTGGAACACTGCTGAGAATTACATCATGATAACAACAATCCATGTTTTTTAGTCCATACATACAGAATATAATCTTTGTGTCATTCTGATGTGACCAATCCATGTTTTTTTCAATCTGTACTAAGCAGCTGATTTATTCTAGGAGTACTATTTAACTGCTGCGTGGAAATGTATATGTGTGTATATGAAATACGCAGAGAGGTGAGTGTTGTACGTGTTCCTCAATTCTTCAGAAATTGTCGCAGTTGGCCGGCTGGAAGGACAGCATCGACTTCTGCACATCGTACCGGATGTGGTAGTTCATTTGCATGATGTTGCCAACAATGGACAGGCTTGGGGACTTCTGCACGATCCAGCAGCTGACGCTATCGTCCACCGCACCGAAGTAGTTCTCCGTCGGCAGGTCCATATCGCCGCCGTCGAAGTGGAGCACCATGGACGGGAACACGTCGACGGACGACGTCTCGAAGCAGACCTCGTACCCGTCCCTGCCTGAGGCCGGGGTGAACTTCGTTGTCTGCGACAGGACCGCCGCCTTGGCCTGCGTGTACGCCGGCTCCGCGAGGAACGCCACCGTGGTGCCGGAGTCGAAGATGATGCCGTCGCTTCCGTCCCCAGCGTCGTCTCGGCGCCGATCGAGATGCTCTCTAGGTTCACGGTGTAGAAGGTGGTTGTCTGCAGGAGCGGCGTCGACTGGACACCGGCGCCCGTCAAGGCGCCGGAGCCGAACAGGGAGGGGTCGACTTGGCGGCATCACTGGGAAGGCAGTAGGAGAAGGCGCCGACGTTGAGCTGCGAGACGAGGGACAGCGGCCCGCTGCCGAGGCCGACGAGGCCGGAGCCCGAGCCGTACCCGCCTTCGGACATGGTGGTGCATCCGAAGCCGATGCCCGGCACGGCGTCGCTGCCGAGCGTGAAGGTCTCGCTTCCGAGATAACCTTGTGTGTAGTGGTGCGGATCACTGGCAAGGCCGTAGGAGTACCTGTAGTCGCACTCGGCGCCTCCAGCGCTGCACCGGGACGACAGGTCGTTGCAGAGACTGCTGGAGCACGGCAGCTTGGAGAAAGACGACGACTTGTTTGGGTAGTAGGAAGGGGAGCCCTGCGGCGCGCACCGTGCACGCGCCGCACTTGGCCCAGATGAGGTCGCTGCCGGTGTCGGCGAGCGCCGAGAGCTGCTGCGGCGGCGTGCCGATCGAGAAGGTCATGTCGTATGCGCCGCCGCCGCTGTCCAGCTGGAGCGGGGTCTGCGCGCTCGCTGAGGCTGCGTCGAGCCGGGCGGCGAGGGTGGAAAGCCGTTCGCGAGACTGGTGCGCGGCCCGCGTTAGGTTGATGGCCGATTCGGTGCGAGTCATGGTGGCACGGAAGGGGCGTCTGCCTTCCGAGAGAGGGCCGGATGAACGGCGAGGAGGAAGGTGATCGCAACAACGAGCATGGATGACTTTGCCGCCATTTCTCGAGTTTGAAGGATTTCTTACATGCTGTAATGATAAGGTCTACCTACGCACGAGTAATATTTATATACCACTACAGGATACAAAGGTCCACAGCGCGTCGACGGCTCGACGCCAATCGTGCTCTACACAAAATTAAAATGATCGTACGCGAAGCGTGTTACCCACGGCATTTTGAAAACGAGATATAGGTGCCGTATGGATGCATGCGTGACGATACCTGTATATTATACATGTCTGATTTTAAATATCTGAGATCAGAAATTCTGATTCAGAATGTATTTGTATGGCAGATAGCGCTTATTTGCACTAATATCCAAGAAGAGTTGCTCCGAACACAAGGTTCATATATAGGTGCCTGAGCAGTGATGAGTGATTGTTGGTGACTAACGGTTCATTAGTCCAGCCTCAATAAGAGTTTGATGAGTGTTTCATGCACATTAAATACAAGTGGCACATCAGCAAAACTTCACTTTTTACATGAAACTTCTAGAAGAGAGAAGGAAAAAGTTTCAGCATGTTGAAACCTTTGGACTTTGTTTCACATGCGTCGGAAACGGGGTGAAACCCCATTGAGACAAAAATAGCGTTTCACCATGAAACTATGCAATTAAATCATGCAATGAGAGAGAGGCTATGTGTCGACTTCGGTCAGCGAAGTCGCGAGATAAGCGGAGTGGCTGAATATTTAATTATTATTTAGCTTTATTATTATAATTATTAGATTAAATTAAAGATAGACAAAAAAGACTAATGGGCCTGGCCCGTTAGCAATTGTAAACCCCTCATATAAATATGGGGGCAACTATCGTGAGACAATTAAGAAGAAAATAATTAGGTTTTTACCTAGCTCTCTAGCCCTCAAGCCGCCGCCGCCGCCGGCTCCAGCGCCGCCGCAGCGCCAAGCGCCAACGCCGCCGGGCCGCCGCCGCCGCCGCAGCCGTAGCCGCCGTGCCATGGCGCCCGGCGCTCCCGCCCGCCGCCCGCTTGCGCCGACATCCACTTCGTTGTTCGATGATGACAACTACGTCCACGCCTTCCGTTCTTCCTTCGCGTTGGATCGGAAAAACGGGTTGTGACAGATTGGGACCCTTGACTCTATAAAATTGTACAATTAGGGAGACACCTATTTCATGTCAAAGTTTCACATCTTGGAAACCGAGAGGTGAAACTCTCCATTAAGACTAGCCTTAGTGCTGTGCCACAAACAACCTCCCGCTCCATCATCTTTCATTCCTCGGCCCTTTTTGTCGGAACAGCCATGCTACAATACTTTTATCTATAACATATATGTATTAAAAAATGTTTTTGCGAGGAGTTTTGATTTTTTCTCAGAGTACACACGAAAACCGTCTCGATTAACTGACGCGGTTACAAGAAACCACCTCACCAAATCCATTAACAGAGGTGGTTATTAAAGAGAAGCTTGCCTTCAGAAATAGCACTATTAAGCAAGGCGGACCACTTATAAGGCATGTCTTGGTTAATATTCTCAAAGGCCCTAAAGAAATCCCATATGCAATCCATATCGTGTTTATATATGATAAATAGAAAGGGAGCTAGGGTTTCACTCCTTTCAATCAAAGTCGTTTCTCCCTCAGGCCCTTTGCTTGACATTTGTCCCATCTCCAGACAGCCCGATACCTCAACGCTCCTCTCTCTCTCCCCTCCGAGCGCCCCTCTCCCTTCCCCATACCTAGCGGCGCTCCGGCCAATGGCAAGTAGAGGCGGCGCGCGGGCAGCCCTCCACTGGTGAGTGGGTGGTACACGTAGACCGAGGCAGATCCGACGTTCCACCGACGAGCAAGTCGCTTCACGGCGTGGGACCAGCGGATCTCGCTCCTTCCTGCATACTCGGCAGATCTAAGTCCAACTCCAGCCCACAACGTTCCACCTTCTCCACACTACAAGAAATCCTTCTTTTTATGACCAAATGCCTTATCATGGGGCATATTTTTGTCATATAATGTAACATAATTAATATGATGAAAAATTATGTGCCATCATAAAATTGCAAGAATCATACCTATTTATTTACGACGTTTCCTTACTTGAGTCAAGTAAAGGTACCAAGTTTTGTCACGAAATGTAGTTCCGGGTAGCTGGATGACAGTAGCAATTTATGACGATGCATATAGTTCTTATGTGGCATTATTTGACCATCACTAAAATAAATGGCAAAGACGTGTCGCTCAGGGCTTGAACACTGGACTTCCAGTATCACAAGGTAGTGACTTACCTACGGTGACACTGTAGTGAGTTCGTTAGAACTCTAGTTTGTAATGGGCAAATACCATGAGTGCCCGTTTACAAGTGGCAAGTGGCTGATAGTGGGCCACTAGTGTTATTTGATTCACAGTCACTCACATTGACCTACCTCTTCACCTACCGCGTAACATTAACCTCACCTACCTAATCACATTCATCGCGTCTAGATCTAACCTCTTCCCTTTCACCTCCTCTCTTGGCACCTCGCCGCCACCATCCACACCCATGCCCCTATCGTTGGCCGTCGAGGATGACGAGTCTATAGAGACGCAACGACGTAAGGGGCCCAAGAAGCTACAAGTGGGTCCCATCCTCCTCGGCATTGGCTGTGGTGCTGGCGAGGAAGGTGGTCGCGCCTCTATCGAAGAAAGTAACCGTTGTGCGGGCGACGAGGGAACCGAAGTGAAGGCGCTTGTTATGAAGCCGAAGGCCGCGCTAATGAAGAAGGTCGCGCTGGCCGGCAATAAGAAACCCTCATTCTACAGCGCCTGCCACGATGAAGAAGGTCGCGCCCTCTACCGCGCTAGTCGTGAAGAGGAGGAAGGCCGCGCCATTGACCACACCCTCTTCATTGACTTCGCCGGCGAAGAAGAAGAACTACCCCCCTGCGCAAGATTCCTGGTCTGAGAGTGGCATCTAGGTGCTGCTCTACCATGACTGCTACATGGGCAACGAGAACCTCTATAAGAAATTTTTGCACTGGGATGATAGGTGTGGCTGTCACTGCCTGACATGAGTCTGTCGTCTGGCTGCAACAGCCTCAACTCGCCGTCCAAGTTGCCCTCCATCTTGTCGTCCAGTTCCCCCACGAATTAGATGTACAAGATTTAAGGCGGGTACGACTCGGGCTTGGGTTGTCAGGAGACAATTTGTGACTCTTCAAGTATTAGATGATGTGTTGACCAACCAATATGTGACGCTAGTAGCTGTCGCGTCATTAAGTGTAACAATACATGGCGGTAACCGTCACAAAAGGTCTTGACATTTTGTGATGGTTGTCCATCACAAAGTCACGAGGTACATTTTGTGACTTGTTACCGGCATGCTGCTGCCTTTTGGTCATAAAATAGTTTTTATGACAAGGGATTGGGGGCGGTGCTAGGGCGGCTAGGTGTAGATCTAGGGATTCTTCTTTTTTTTTTTGTTTTTATACTATTTACCAAGGCAGACACTTAACCTCCTTAGACAAGGTAGCATTAATCGTGACTTTTTGGTCCGAGGTGGCCGGCCAAAACGCCTCGCTGCCTGCCATGCTCCAGCTGAACAGCTCCCTTAGTTGTGTAGTAGTGCGGCTTATCAGCCGTAGATAACACCAGCTGAACAATCCCTAGTTGTCTTGTTCAGTTTGGTGCCCTCAACAACTTCATTTGACTCTTTACAATCAAATTTCCATACTTGATTCTACATCTCTGACAGCATTTTAATTTTGTGCTTACCTGCCAACCTTCTTACAAAATTAAACTAAACTTTATTAGCTCTGATTGCACTTGTTAGAATTTACCCTACACAACTCTTTGAAAACTGCATTGCAAGTATGAAAGAAGCTCCTCACTGTATCAAGACATACAAAGATGAATATCATAGAAATTCGTAAACGACGACACTGAAGAAACAACAAGAGATATATTTTTATGAAGTACGTCTATAAACACAACTCCGATAGTATAAACAACCTTGCATAATCCGAGAATTGTAGATTCTTGCTCTATATAATAATCTAGTCCTATAGAACTGTATTGCCAAATGAAGCACTTCTTTTTTCTTCTTCTTTTTTTTTTCAAAATACAAGCCACGAATTGGTAGCCGCGTGGATAGAAAGATTGCAACATGCTGATGGGGGTCACGGTCAACTCTGGTCTCCGTTGATAGAACCAAATGTATTGTGCTTAAAAACATTGGACCGATGGAGTATATCGCCAGCTAGTGACCAATTTGCAAAAGGTACACGTTCCTACTTTTTTTACTACTGTACCGGCCTAACTGGTACAATCCAAGAGCGTAGACCAGGGCCGGGTCGGTCGTCTATTGTATTGATGATGATCCTAACGAGTGAACGCGAGCGAGTAACTTTTTTTTTTTTTTTTTTTGGAGAATGCGAGTAAAGGTGACCTAGGAACTGACAAATCAACGGTCGTCTATTGTAGTGGCGTGCCGGTAGCCTCCCCTTGGCGCCAAGCGCGGGGATATCAGTGCATGAAGAAATTTCACCGGTTGGGTCGACTTCAGCTGCCAAAAATAAGCGCTGTTTTCTCCGTCTTTTCGTGGTCGTTCTACTTCAAGTCCAAAACCACTGAGAATACAAGTGCAAAAGTTTACTTTTTGCTAGACTTGTCCACACTTTCTGGTGTGCTTTATACGGTGGACATAAATAGTGTTTCAACAATTCTCCGTGCTTTACTGTGGGTATATACAGAAGAATTTTATTTAATTTCATAGAGAAATCATAAGTAGGCTCTAGCAAGCAAAAGTAAATATTACATACAATTAACATTGTGGAACTATGACTGTTGAAATCATTTTTAATCCATGATATTAAGATCCAAGTGAAAAACAAAAGAACACTTTCTAATCCATGGGACATAAAATCCTTCCAGGAGAATGAGGAGATGAGATCTTGAGAGCATCGGGTGTAGGCACCAGCGAGACCGAGCTCAAGCTCGAGTGGCGGCACTCGATGTTCAACCGGTTCACCGCACGGTTCTGCAAACTCGTCATGCCATCTATCGAAATCGACGGACAGCTCGGAGGACTATGGTAACAGCATGCGACCCGCGGAGCTTCGGGCATCACACTACACCACTCCGACCTCTCAGTAGGCCGATAATGTCGGAATACAGCTTGCTGACATCTATGGGTGTATCACTGACCTCGGCATGTACACAGCCCACCTCTACAAGGCATCGCCGACCTGTCACTCTTGCTTGATGAGCTCACTTGGATGACGTTGCATAGCGGGTACAAGGTGCTCGAGGACTTGCTGTGGGGGATACGACCCTGGATACCCACGGTGGACCACATAGGCTATGTTTTCCAAGACAATCTAGCCCATGACAAGATGAATTGCGGGTCGAAGCACCAGTTGACTCACACCGCAAGACATCCGGGAGGATATCTCGAAGATAACGATCTGATAGAATAGATCGCGGCTTTCTTTCAGAGCGAGATTTGGCTCTTCAGGTGTTCCTCGAACTTGTCTGCCTTGGCCTTTTCGGCCTCAAGACACCGAGAGGCTAAAGGGCCTTGGCCCTGGAAATGCTTCTCTAGGGTCCGGCTAGCGAGAATAGTGCGCACGAAAGGCAACCATGTCAGAACATTCAAAAGAACAAACCGAAACGTCAACTGAAGCTAAGCAATGCCAAGTGCTTACCCTGGTGGCATGGAAGTTGAGGGCTTAGAGCATCTTGGAAGGGGCGAGCTTTAGGAGGTCTTTTTTAGGTTAGGGGGCTACGGAGGAAGTACTGCACTTCTCCGTGAATTTGGCCCCTTTCTCCGACGGGACAAAGGGGCGAGTGCGGGGGTCCACATTGGCAACCACCCTCGGCGTCCAAATAAGCCCCCTAGACAACGAGCAAGTCGGTAAATCTTTTCCTTTAGGGGACTCATCTCTTTGGGTGAACTTGAAGTTGTCCAAGGAAAGCACACCGTGGACAAATAGGCAGCCTCTAAGTACTTCGGAAGTCATCATAAACTCCCGATAAAACCATGACTTACCCGGGCCCGTCTTTGGGTTCGAGCCGCCCGGCCTAGCGCTAGCGAGGTGCATCAGCGAGCTATCCTTGGCCCCCTTTTGCTTTTTTCCGAGAGGGGGGGCAGCGCCGGGAGAACCTGCTCACGGGTTCACTCATCTTGACAAAAGACGGTGCCATAGAGGCGATTGTCGTTTGTCGTTCAGGTTTCGTGGGGGTCCTTTCGGTTTTCGCGCCATTTCGTCCGAAGTCATTTGGAGATTTCCTTTACAATGTCAAATTAAACAAGATTCGACCAGCCGAGTTAGAAATAATAACACACGCGTCATAGAGCTAAAATGGCTAGAAAGGTCGGGAAGCTGAAATGAAAGTTAGCTGCCATAGCGTTAAGGTAAACTACCAATTCGGTCATGTTAAAGCCGAAAGAGGGAGTGTGGCCAAAAGTGATCTTTTGGCTGCGGCATCCCGAACTTTTGCCATTTGGCATTTGTTGACACCTGTTATAGCATAAAAAAATATATAGGCTTTTAAAACGAAAATAAGGGCTTAAAACGAATATCAACATAGTATAAGGGCTTAACTAACATGATTCCACTAGTTTTGGTGATTTATATATTTTTCAGGGATTAAACAGAAAATGCCCAAGAGTTTGCAAGCCCTACGACATAAAGACGTACCCGTGACATAAACCAACGTGGAACATACACTAGAACATTCCAAAAGAGACGAGAGGGCACGGAAAGAGGCAGGACCCCACCGATGTAGGGTCCACGCGGCCGCCCTCGGGCACGCCGCGGCGCCACGGGTGGGGCCCCCCCGTCGGCGTCCCATTCAAGGTCGGTTCACTACCGCCTATGAGGAGCAATCTAGTCCATCAATCAAGGTCGGTTTGATCCCTACGGCTCACGGAGGCTTGCTTGGCTCCTACTCTACCTCGGGGCTATATAAGGAACCCTAGGGGCACCCCAAGGCATCATCTCTCATTAGCTATCTACTGAGCAAAAGCTAGGGTTTCAATTAGAAGAGAGATCCCTCTAGTTGTCTAGTTGTCTAGTTGTCTAGTTCATCTAGTTCATCCGGTTGTAAGATCAAGGAGACGAGGGAGAGGAGAGACACGAAAGAGCGGACTGTCCGGATCTTCTTCAACTTTGTACCTTTGTGGCAACTAGTTCGTCTTGGTGAATCTCCGGGTTCTTCATTCATTAATTCTAAGTTTTCTATTTACTTTCATTCAACATTTACTTCTACTTTATTTATTAGATTCTCGCTTGCATCAAGTGCTCTAGTCCTTATAACGCTAGAGTAGTAATTATTAGATTAGGCGTGGTGCTTAGTCTAGTGGTTACCTAGAATTGCACCCAATCCCACGGATTGTTTGTGGTAGCCCTGGTGGTGACAGCCACGACGGCCGGCGTATTCCACCACGTTGAGGGTTGGTGTTTGTAGGACCGTAGTCGGAGACTTCCTAACCCTCTTCTCATCCCTTTCTGTGGTTAGTGTTCGATGTCCCAAAATAAATAAATCTTGAAGTATCTTTTAATTCCTAGATCTATTAGAGAAGCCCTAGAAACTTTCTCTCTCTCCCCACAAACACATAGTTATCCTTGGGCGACTTTATACCTTGATTAGTGCACTTCACGTTCCCGTGTGGAAACCGATACCTTGGAATACTCTTGGGTGAAAGCTACTGGCGGTATCCGTGCGCTTCGCGGATTTTTTCAAGCGTCGCGTTAACAAATACCAACAAGCTTTTGGCGCCGTTGCGAACGGTAGGCTGTGTTAATCTTGAAACAAGTTCGTCTATTTTATCTTTTCTTTTTACCACTATCCCTTCCACATGGATTTCACGCCAATCTATAAATTCTTTTGCTCCAAAGGGCGATTTGTTGGAGCCTCCACCATCATCACACCCCATTCTTACAGATGGCTATGAGCTTGAGCCCGCTCTTATAGCCAAAGTGCAAGAGCAATCCTTCTACGGTTTAGCAGATGAAGATCCATACGCACACCTTAAAGAATTCGAAAGCGGTTGTGTTCTTGTCGGGTATTCAGGCATGACACAAGAGACCATTAAATGGAAGTTATTTCCGTTCTCCCTTAAGGGAAGAGCGAAAAAGTGGTATGCTCATTCTGTAAGAAGCGTAAATGGAAATTGGGAAGAACTTCTAGAAAAATTTTGTCGTGCTTTCTTCCCACTTTATAAAATTGCAGACCTTAGACTTGAAGTACTTACATTTAAACAAAAAGAGAAGGAGACTCTAGGAGCAGCCTGGGCTAGATTTACAAGCCTTACCAATTCCAGCCCAAACCTTTCCTTACCAGACCATGTCCTCGTACTATCATTTTTACCTTGGCCTTAATAAGGAAATTTGCTGCTCATCTAGACATCGCTTGGGTGGATCATTCTCACATAAAATTGCTAGTGAGAGAAAAGCCATTCTTGAGAGAATCCTTGAAAACACTCCATACACTGGCATATATGATGAATTCCCCTGAAGAAGAAGTCGAACCAAGCCCTGAACCAATAGAGGAGGAACATGCAACCAAATTGGAACTTCCAGTTGACTCTTCTAATATTTTGGTTGTTGAGACACCTCCTGATGAGGGAACACAAAGCCAAGTAGAGGATGATGAACCATCACCTTTAGAGCTTCCCTTTTCATTCGAGGAAGACATCTTTGAAGATTATGGGAACACCTCGAATTTTCCTATCCAAGCGAGACCTCTAGAAAAGACCACTCCACATGATCCATTAGAAGAATCGGTTAGCATAGAACACCTTAAAGTCTATCAGCAATCATGAGTTATGAATGGCTAACGAGCGGAGTTATCATCCGAGATTGCTCGAGTCACCTCCCCTTCAACCTTTCTTCTATGCCAAATCGGAGGGTCCGCTAGGGAAGTCCTCTACAATCCTTCTATCGGGATAAATATTATTTCAAAGGAGTTAGCCGTTACCCTTTATCCCAACATGTCCTTAACCCCATCACAAAAACTTCTACAAGGCCCATCAAGATTTATTCTTGAAAGCCATGGAGTTTTAAGGACTATTCCTGTTAGAGTCAACAACTCTGAGATATGTCTAGATTTTCATATTTATGACATCTCAGAGGTTCCACTCTTGATTGGCAGACCAATCATTAGACTTCTACAGGAAGAACCATTGCGAGGTTACTTAGACTTCAAGGTTGGGAATTCCACCATGACTATTCCTCTTAACCGATCTATTAATACGATAGTGGAGTCCAGACCTGAACAAGACCCTATTGAGGAGCTCTTAATGGCATCTCTACAAGAGATGGCCCAACCATCCTTCGACGTTGAACACTTCATTCAAGAAGAAGAAGAAGAGTTGGTAGAACCCATTGAGCTAGGCGAAGATGAGCAACCTCCACCTCCTTCAATAGAGCTAAAACCACTTCCTCCTGGCTTAAAAATATGTCTTCCTTCATAATAATCGAGAAACACCTGTTATCATCAGTGACAACCTTTCCATAGAAGAAACACACAAACTTGTCACTGTTCTTGAAAGACATAGATCAGCCATAGGCTACTCACTCGAGGACCTCGGGGCATTAGTCCAGCGCGTTGTACTCATCGCATTCCTATCGATCCTGAATGCACACCTTCAAGGGAGCGCGTAGACTTAACAAAGCAATGAGAGAGGTTGTTATGAAAGAGGTCCTTAAGCTCCTACACTGGGATTATTTATCCCGTGCCACATAGCGAGTGGGTTAGCCCCTGTCCAAGTAGTGCCGAAGAAGGGAGGAATGACGGTCGTTAGGAATGAGAAGAATGAACTTATTCCTCAACGAACCATCACAGGTGGCGTATGTGCATTGATTACGAAAAACTTAACAAGGCTACAAAGAAGGATCACTTCCCGTTACCCTTCATTGATGAAATGTTGGAATGGCTTGCAAACCACTCTTTCTTTTGTTTCCTTGATGGTTATTCGGTTATCATCAAATCCCAATCCACCCTAGTGACCAAAGTAAGACCACTTTTACATGCCCGTATGGAACTTACGCATACCGGCGAATGTCGTTTTGGATTGTGTAATGCTCCAGCTTCCTTCCAACAGTGCATGATGTCTATTTTCTACGATATGATTGAGAAAATCGTTGAAGTGTTCATGGACGATTTCACCGTCTATGGCAAAAACTTTGATGATTGCTTGGAGAATTTAGACAAAGTCTTACAAAGATGTGAAGAAAATTACTTAGTCCCTGAGGCGGGAGAAGTGCCATTTTATGGTTCAGGAAGGAATAGTGCTTGGACACAAGGTGTCCGAAGCGAGGGATAGAGGTGGATAAAGCGAAGATTGAAGTTATTGAACAACTTCCACCACCCACAAACGTGAAGGGAATCCGAAGCTTCTTGGGGCATGCAGGGTTCTACAGGCATTTCATCAAAAACTTATCTCAAATCGCTAGGCCTCGACTAGTCTTTTAGCCAAAGATGCACCTTTCATCTTTAGTGATGAGTGCCATGAATCATTCCAAATCCTTAAAAGAGCACTCATTTCAGCTCAATTATTCAACCACCTGATTGGAATCTTCCTTTTGAGATCATGTGTGATGCTAGCGACTATGCGGTTGGTGCCTTTTTTAGGCCAAACCAAGGATAAGAAGCATTATGCCATATCCTACGCTAGCAAAACCTTGTGCGGACCACAGCTCAATTATGCTACCACTCAAAAAAAGAGCTATTGGTCGTTGTCTTTGCTATAGACAAGTTTAGATCTTATTTAGTGGGGGCAAAGGTAATTGTTTACACGAGACCATGCTGCTCTTAAGTACCTCCTCACTAAGAAAGATGCTAAGCCTCGGCTAATTAGATGGATTCTTCTACTCCAAGAGTTTGACATAGAAATCTGAGATAAAAAGGGAGTAGAGAATTCGGTAGCTGATCACTTGTCTAGGATTCCATACAAGGAGACACATGAGCTACCCATCAATGATTATCTAAGAGATGATACTTTGCTCAAGATAACACACTCCGATCCATGGTATGCAAACATCGTGAACTTTATAGTGAAAAGGCTATGTCCCACCCAGGTGAAAACAAAAGAAAGTTAGTTCATGAGAGCCGTTTTTCACCGTGGGATGAGCCCTATCTTTTCCGAGTTTGCGGCGATGGATTGTTAAGAAGATGTGTCCCTATGAGTGAGGCAACTCAAATTATAGAAAGATGTCATGCCTCGCCATATGGAGGACATTATGGAGCATTCGGGACACATGCCAAGATATGGCAAACCGGCTTTTCTCGGCCAACGATGTATGCGGATACAAAGGAATTTATCGGGGAGATGCCACGGATGTCAAAAAGCATGGAAACATCAATACACCTAAATGCGATGCCTCTCACAAACAATCTCCAAGTTGAACTATTTGATGTTTGGGGATTGATTTTATGGGACCATTCCCAAGTTCGGAAATTTTGAGTACATCTTGGTGGCAGTGAGACTATGTATCCAAATGGGTAGAAGCAATGCCATGTCGAACGAAAGTGATTCAAAACATGCAAAGAAAATGTTCCATGAAATCATATTTCCTCATTTTGGTACACCCCGGATGGTTATAAGCGATGGAGGATCCGATTTCATTGATAAAGTCTTCCGTAAGTATTTTAACGACCATGGGATTCGTCATAACGTTGCAACACCATACCATCCTCAAACTAGCGGTCAGCGAAACATCTAACAAACAAATCAAGAATATTTACGCAAAAAGACGTGGATGAAATGGGGAAGACATGGAAGGACTAGCTTCGGATGCAATCGTGGGCTTACCGAATCGCATACAAGACACCTATAGGCATGTCACCTTATTAACTTGTATATGGAAAAACTTGCCATTTGCCTGTTGAATTGGAGTTCAAGGCCCATTGGGCAATCAAGAAATGGAACGTGGACCTCCACCTAGCAGGCGAGAAGCGTCTGATGCAACTATCGAGCTAGAAGAATGGAGAGAAAAGGCTTATCACAACTCCAAGATCTATAAAGAGAGAACAAAAAGATGGCATGATAAGAGAATCAAGCATAAGGAGTTCAAGCCTGGAGACAAAGTCCTACTATTCAATTCAAGAGTAAAGCTCTTTGGACATGGTAAGTTGTGGAGTAAGTGGGATGGACCATACAATGTAGTCAACACGTCAACACATGGAGCCATCACCATCCAAGATGAAACAGGTAACACGTTCAAGGTAAATGGCCAACGCTTGAAAGTTTACCTTGAGCCACAGATCAACCTGACTAAGGAACTAGATGTGATTGAGTTTATATGACTCTTGTATCAGATCACTCTAGACAATTAATGCTTAATGCCTAACCTTTAATCAGTTCCACGAGCTTTGTTGTCTATTTGAGTTTTTACAGGATCTATGATTTATGAGCCATGGCGAAAAGAAGGCATTCGACCACTTGCTAGACCATTAATTGCTAGACCATTAACTCAACAAATCACCATCATTAATGATACAACAAGGAAGGACGACATCGCCTCCATTTGTCTACCTCATCTCAACACCTACATAAAAATCTAGCTTGGGGAGAGCACCCCGGTTATCGAGATAAGTATCCCTTTACTTATTTTTATTGCTTGCTTAAAAAAAAAAGTCATAAAAAAGATGCATAATGTTTTGTTTAGATTTTGATATGCTTGCTTGTTTTTTAAGGTGTGGTTAATAAGTGTTTGCTAAAATAAAGTTTGGATATGATGAATAGTTGCTCCTTTGTGATTGCTTCCAAGTACCTAGCTTTCAAGCTTAATCTCTCTCAAGTCTTTAAGGCAAAATGTTTTGACATATAATTTGCTTTCAATTTGAAACCTTTGTGGGTAGTGAATGCTTGATCTAAGTCTAGGTGATTGATGGATATGATATATGAAAAGTTTGAGCTGCTATTTATCTTGTTCCTAGTGATACTAGAGTCCGGAGATTTATCTTTTGAAAAAAATAAAAGGGCTTCATGATGAGTTCTGTATGACCAGTATTCCTACCATTACCATATAAGCCTATCATACACCTCTTACAACCTACAATCCACTCATATATGCTACTTCTATCATAGAAGTACGCATCCATCACATTCCACCAAAAGCGCATTCTTGATATAATGCATATAGTTCTTGTTTCTTGTCTCTCCAAAAAGGTTAAAAAAAATATTGAGGTTTGGGTTGTATTAAAAAAAAAGTAGGGAGATGAAAAATGGACAAGTGTTCAAGCGGGGCTAGTAGAGCCTACCTCCCCGAAGAGAAGAGATGAAAAATGAACAAGTGTTCGAGGGCTTAGTAGAGCCCACATCTCTAAAGAAAGAGAGAGAAAAAGGGACACAAGTCCGAGGGTGAGTAGGACCCACCTCTCTAAAGAAAAAAAAAAAGAGAAGAAGATTATGCAGCCCGGGTCCTCCACAACTTATCCAAAGGAGAGATAGTTTCAAGGAGCAAAAAGAGAGAAATATATATATATATAGAGAGAGAGAGAGAGGGCTTCACATTTTACCACCATCATGTTCACACCATATACCACTTTCACCATATATGACCCTCACTCTCATGCACAGGAATCTCTGAGTTTTATTTTGAAAATCTTGCAAAAACTCTAGGATAATAGTTGATCAAAGAGCATGAGACATAGTGCTTGACTTGATTGTTCTATCTTTCAATTGCTCAAGACCCAAGTAAAGGGCTACAAGCCCCATGAAAAAAAAGGTTTGAAGTTAGAATAATAATCTTTGAGAGGGGTTCTTGTTTGAAAACTTGTGTACTTTTGAGGCATGATAGTGTAGTAGCGCTTCGATCCATTGTTTAGTTTGGCTTTGCTAGGGACTAGCAAAGGGTAAGCTTGGGGGAGCTTGTTGACACCTGTTATAGCATAAAATATATAGGCTTTTAAAATGAAAATAAGGGCTTAAAATAAATATCAACATAGTATAAGGGCTTAACTAACATGATTCCACTAGTTTTGGTGATTTATATATTTTTTTCGGGATTAAACGAGAAAATGCCCAAGAGTTTGCAAGCCCTACAACATAAAAGACGCACTGTGACATAAACCAACGTGGAACATACACTAGAACATTCTAGAAGAGACCGAGAGGGCACCGAAAAGATTTGGGCCCACACGTGGGGTCCACGCGCCGCCCTTAGGCTGGCTGCGGCCGCCCTGGTGGGTCCCCCGTCGGCGTCCCATTCAAGGTCGGTTCACTACCGCCTATGAGGAGCAATGTAGTCCATCAATCAAGGTCGGTTTGATCCTATGGCTATGGAGGCTTGCTTGGCTCCTACTCTACCTCAGGGCTATATAAGGAACCCTAGGGGCACCCCCAAGGCATCATCTCTCATTAGCTATCTGAGCAAAAGCTAGGGTTTCAATTAGAAGAGAGATCCCTCTAGTTGTCTAGTTGTCTAGTTCATCTAGTTGTAAGATCAAGGAGAGAGGAGAGGAGAGAGCTGAAGAGCCGGACCTGTCGGATCTTCTTCAACTTTGTACCTTTGTGGCAACTAGTTCGTCTTCAGCGAATCTCCGGGTTCTTCATTCATTAATTCTAAGTTTTCTATTTACTTTCATTCAACATTTACTTCTATTTTATTTATTAGATTCTCGCTTGCATCAAGTGCTCTAGTCCTTATAACGCTAGAGTAGTAATTATTAGATTAGGCGTGGTGCTTAGTCTAGTGGTTACCTAGAATTGCACCCAATCCCACGGATTGTTTGTGGTAGCCCCAGGTGGTGACAGCCCTGACGGCCGACGTATTCCACCACGTTCGGGTTGGTGTTTGTAGGACCGTAGTCGGGCTTCCTAACCCCCTTCTCATCCCTTTCTGTGGTTAGTGTTACGATGTCCCAAAATAAATAAATCTTGAAGTATCTTTAATTCCTAGATCTATTAGAGAAGCCTTAGAAACTTTTCTCTCTCTCCCCACAAACACATAGTTATCCTTGGACGACTTTATACCTTGATTAGTGCACTTCACGTTCCCGTGGAAACCGATACCTTGGAATACTCTTGGGTGAAAGCTACTGGCGGTATCCGTGCGCTATGCGGATTTTTACGTGTGCGTTAACAAATACCAACAGCAGCATACCTCGATGTCACGGGCTCTTTCGGGAGCCCCCGCTGAGCAACTTGCTTCCTTTTTATTCGTTCATATGGAACCAAATCTTGCATGACAGCTTTCGCAGAGGATTTAGCCTTTCGGCTAGCCTTGGTCAGCTTAGCTTCGGTCGGGCTAAGGCTGTCCTCATAGCTCACATCCATAGCTTCAAAGGCCCGGTTGATACGAGCCTTATTGCCCAGAATTTCGAGTTTCACATTATGTTTGCGGTTAGCATACGGGCCAAGTACAACGTCGACCACATCGGTGACATAGTCCACAAACACCTTGTCCGAATGGAACCTAAGGGGACGACGAGCCTTGATGTGGACAGTCTCATAGCTTGTGTTCACCGGTTCAATGCTGAACTTAGCATTCGTGCTCAATGGGACGAACCTCGAACAATCCACTCCACCAGATCGCGAGAACTTTGCTTTTCCATGGTGGCAAGAAACGCATAAAGGGTAGTTCGGCATCTCCCTCAAAGATTGCCGAAAAAGGCGTTGTATACTTGCCTTGCATGAGAGTCATATGACCGATAAGGGGTCTTCCCACAGACAAGCCAGTTTTCGTAGCTTCACGTGTGTCTTTCGCGCTGATTCGGGCATAAAACCAAAACTCTGTTCATTTCGTCCATTTGTTACGAAAAGCGATTTTGTAAGCCGGATGCTACCACGAGGAATAAAGGTGTAAGCACCAATTGAACAATACAATGTTCACCGATTCATTCATCTTTAACCTTGTTTGGTTTCTTGTGACAAGAGTAGAACTTCATGAATGTATCCACATATAGGGGAGCTCCCATCATCCTCATTGCCCAGGCAAATGTGCCAAGCCGGGTAATAGAGTTCGGTGTTAGGTGATGCAGCTGCAAGTTTATTCGGTCCAACACACCACTTACAAAGGAGTCTTCACACGGGAGATAGAATCTGGCCCATAAAAAATCCTTAAACACGAGCCTCATTGGGTTAGGGTTCGGAAATTTCTCTCCTTTTGGTGCACGACAGAACGAAGGAGTCTTTCGGTCCATGTACCCCTTCCGAACGAAAACATCCAAATCACCATCAGAAACTCGAGATGGACCTGCCAGTAAACCTCATGACGGGCAGATGGACCCAGGTTCTCCCCAGACCGTTTGTCCTGAGAATAGACAGCATCCTCTGAACCATCCATCATTCCAAAGATAGCTTCGGTATCCTCTGTGACGAAAGGATTACCAGCCGTAGGCGAGCCCTCTATGTCTATCAGCTCGTCCATGTCAGTAGGGGCTTGGGTGTCGCTGCGTGCGTTAGTATCAATGATATCCTTGCTAGTGTTCGAGAACAGTTTGGGTCAATGGTTCTCGTAGGCTACCGACCAACCGAACCACCACTAGGCGAATCAAAACTAGATGTGCTGCGAAGCCAAGCTAGAACCCAAGTAGACGAACTCGAGCTCGAAGTGGGACGAACCCAATATTTTAGCGAATCAATGAACCTAAAGTACAAAAATTGGAAACAAAAACTGAAATAAAAACAAGGGTGCCACGAGAACTGAAGCAAGAAGCCAAACCGAAAAAGAGGACTTAACTTACCTCAAAGACGAAGCGCGGAAAGGACCAAAACCCAAAGGCGACGAAGAACCGAAAGCGTAAAGCCGCAAGAGCTGAAAGCATAGGGGCTCGAGGATGAAAGCTAGAGCGGGGGTGCCGGCACGCCGCTGCCGGTCTCCCTCCTTATATAGGCCCGAGGGGCGTCGTCGAGGAGTTGTCCCATCGTCCGGTTAGGGGGCACGCGATCCGATGGGGCGATGGTTCAGCTTCTCACGAAACAATTAATTAAACTCATCGAATAAAATAAAAATAAAATTAAATTAAAAATAATAAATAAAAAAGAGATGCGTAGTAAAAGATTCCAAAAGAACGGTTCCACTTCGTGTTTGGTAGGGGTTTCTTAAGGGACCGAATGGTCGCGGCCAGGAGTAAGCCAACGACTCTTACACCTAGCTGCGAGGGGGCTCCTGTTTGGGGAGGTCAGACCTTGGCCACCCCTACTTTCGGTCCCACCTAGCCCCCCGGGCGGAGATGGGTTTTCGGAAGGACTACTCGGCTGAGGTAGGTTTGCTAGGGCCGAATGGCTGTGCTTTGGTCGCTCACGACCAAAGACCTAAGCATTCGCTCGAGTGGCAAGTTGGAGGAAACTAGGAAACGGCGGTTCCCCTCGAGGATGTAAAGGTTCGTGGGTAACTTCACCGAAAGCCGTAGCTTCCGGGCTCGGGACCGAAAGCCGGGGAGATTCGGCTAAGAAGAACCAAGGAACCCGTTCCTTGGCGGAGATGCGAGTCATCGGCATTCGATCATAATGCCAAAGGGCCCTTGGTTTGTCCCATGGGTCTCCGTTTTTTGCGGCGAGCCGACGACGGGGACTCGGCGAAGGTACCGAAGGTCGAAGCTTCGGTCAAGCGCGCGGAGGATGGGGGCGCGGGCAAGGAGCCGATAGCCATTGACTTCGGCTTTACTCACGGAAGGGTCGGACTTTCGTCTAGTGAACAGAAAGACATACCTTTCGGTTGTTTCCTTTATTTACTATGTAGGTGATCCAAATGGAGGCGAGTGGTCCCTGGCGCTGGCTGGTAGTGCTATACGAGCGGGAAGGACCATGAAACCCCTGACGTCAAGCAGGATGACCCTAGAAGAGGAGTAGGTAGAGGGGTATTTTGGTCATGTAAAAGTCTACGGACTCCTATAAATAAGCCCCGAGCGGGATTGTAACAGACAAAAAAAAGATTAATAGAAAGAGAGTTTCAGTTTCGTATCCGCTTGTGATTTTCGTACTCGCTTGAGGTTTCGTTTCGTCCTACAGGGGGTGGCACACTTTAGGGCCACCCCAACACTTATGTCGTGTACATGGTGTTCAAGATGTCCAATGATTCCTTTGGGCTAGTTTACCCACTCCAAAATTTGGTGCACATAATAACTGGGTATGATGAATGCATCTTTCTATATTCTTAGTTTACAGGTCTTTTCTGTTTGTTTTTAGTTTTGCAGAAACAGGCTAAGCTCTTGTATCATCAGTAGACAAAATAATATTTGTGGAATCCCCTGGTGTTGGAAAAATGGTATACCTCTAATCTGAAGTAGAAATGGTAATTTTGTTCCCATCAGGTATCTTATTGTTCGCCACTGTGCTCTCTGTATTCCTCAGTTGTTCCTTTTGCTCTATCAGGAATGTTTTCTTGTGCTTGGTACTGCATCTTCTTAGCTGCTCCAATGATTTTCTAGTAAGTGGCCTGATTGGAACATTATTGCAGCCAACAATAATGGAAATTGCAACTATTGGTCACCATAATTGTAGTTGTAAGCATATGAAATGGCCTCTCGGTTTTGATTTGGTTGTCGCAGTGGCGGCTGATGGGGTGCATGGCGTTAAGTGATACCTGCATGCTGAACCAAAGAGCATTTCATTTGTAGTTCTCGTTTTATACAGTGCTTCACTTTCAGGTTGCATTTTGTAGTTCATTCTCGAGGTGCACTTGCTCGCCACTTCTTTGCATCTTAGTATGTCAGTGCACCGATTCAGACAATTAGTAACACTGCATTTGTCTAATAAGAAATAGAACAGGCATGTGCATTCAGTAACATGCCTGGGAAATTTAAATCCATGTGTAAAAATTTAGGTACTTCTACAATGGAGTACAAGCCAGTGTAACCGTGTGTGCATATTTGACTGCATAACAATTTGAGAGCCATCTGCAAGTTGATTTCAGTGATGCATGGCGTAGCAAACTAAAATTAGTTTATTTCTTTACTGAACTTACAGTTGGGCTCTGTGTGTGCTCTGTTCATGTGCTGTGCAGCATTCATGTACTGTTGCTCTGTAATGTACTCCTACTACTACATATTGTCCTTTGGTAAGATTGTATACATCATTTTCAGTTCCATCTATTCTTGTGAACATTAGGTGTCTATCATCTTGTTAATGTCATTCATTGTCCATTATGCAGGTTGCTGCAATTATGAGATGAAGCAGCCAGTATTTAAACATTTTAAGCATTTGTGAGTATATTTGATGTATACTACTGATTTTTTTGTTGTTGTTGTTGTTGTTCTCCATAATAGTTGTAGTACTCTATTATTATAAATCTTTCCTACTCACCAAATACAAAGCAAATAATACATTCATTTAATTAATTGCAATTAATAATGTTGTAAATTGCAAGTATCCATCACCGTAAATTTGGTTCTAAGGATACACAATTAATTAACTGTGGTTCCGCAAGGGAATGGTGAAAAAATCGCGGTCAAACAGTCCACTTGGCAATGAAAAAATCGTTGTCGATCAAGTAAGTAAGTGACACTCCTGTCTGTTTTGTGATTTTAGATATTTGATCTACCAGAGCACTGCTACTAGTCTAAAAAGCCTTACCAGAAAGAATATATGAGAATCTTGTGAATACTATTGAGGCATTGCCCGTTGATCAGATAGTCTCTTGCATAAAGTTGGAGCTTTTGACAGTGTTAAAACAGTTTCGAGTTTGCCTCTTGTTTGTTTGAGTCTAAGTTAAAGTAAGTGTGTATTATAGTCTACAATTGTTAAGGAAAATGAGTTGTCTATCGGAGACTATACAACCGTTTCGGAAGTGAATCAACAATAACTAACATAGGACCTTGCATCACTAACTTGGTTGATAAAATCTTTCTATCAGTTTCGGTTGTGCTGCCATATCTCGTTTTACATTGCCTCTAATGGCCTGATGTAAGTTATGCGACTAACATTTACAATGTTACACTAACAAATTTCTTTCCTGTGTAGACCGACTTGCTGTTCATGGCTGGCACTAGGAGACCAAGGCCAATAGCAAATGAATAAGGAGGCGGCAGCTGCCTTGTCCATGCTCTTGGCTATCATGATCGCTGCGAGTTATTGCTTTCTCAATCTAATTCCACTCGACCTATTCCTTTCCTGTAGCAAGGGACATATTTCTATGTTTTTGGCTCCTTGTGTAAAGCCGATTTTTTATAATGTGTAAAGCCCAATTTAAGGACTACATCTATCTTCTTGCATTGGTTGCAGACCCGTTTGGTCACTCTGAACAGAAATCAGTGCGGCAGTGCATATAGATTGCCCTGGTTAACGACTTTATTGGGCTTATAGCTGCATTGTGGCCTAAATGAGCACAAACTTGAGTTATCGGGTTTTGGATCTTGCACCGTTAAGGTTTGGCGGGCCCGAAAGCCGCCTGGGTCGGGTTTGTGGGTTCGATCGCAGACCCGTTTGGGCTGTCCTGGTACAGAAAATGAACCGAGGACAGATCTGACCCTTAGATGTAGATCGTGTTAGAGTCTTGGACGTCGCCTGAAATCCAAAGTTTTTCAGGCGCCTAAAAATATCGCAACCTCCAAAAAACTATACATATTTTAAAAAAAAATATTTTAAGTTAACCCATCAGCCAATGATGAAAAAAAACCTAACCCGTGATTGGGTAGATTTTGTTTTAGAAAAATGAGTTTGTATTCCGCCCTCGTAAGAGGTTTGCACATGACCAATTCTTATTATAGTTTCAAACTCAGAGCTCATAAAAAGCGAAACAAAGAAAGCTAGTGTATGTTGTCTAAACACAGGTTGATAGACCAGTATGTTATAATTTGTAATGGATGGAGTACTTATATAGTCATGGAGTTCATGACATTATTCTGACATCACTACTAACAATCTCATTGGTACTAATTAACTATACGTGTACGTGTGCTGCGTAGCCTGCGTTGAATTATGTGATATGTGATGCACAGATGTGTGTTCATTCATCGATCGATCACTCAATTCTTCAGAGACTCTCGCAGTTGGCCGGCTGGAAGGACAGCACCGATTTGTCCAGGTCGTACCGGATGTGATAGTCCATCTGCATGATGTTGCCGACAATGGACATGTGGCTGGGCGAGCTCTGCACGATCCAGCAACTCACGCTGTCGTCCACCGCCCGGAAGTAGTTCTCCGTCTTGAGGACCATGTCACCGCCGTCGAAGTGCAGCACCATGGACGGGAATACGGCGCCGGACGTCGTCTGGAAACAGACCTCGTATCCATCCTTGCCGGGGACCTTAGTGAGGTTCGCCGCCTGCGACAGGAGCGCCACCTTGGCGAGCGTGTACGCCGGCTCGGCCAGCAACGTCAGCGTGGTGCCGGAGTCGAAGATGATACCGTGTCTCCCAGTCCCGGGCGTCGTCACGGCGCCGATGGAGATGTTGTTCAGGTTCACGGTGTAGAAGGCGGACGTCTTGAGCAGCGGCGTGGACTGGACTCCGCCGGGGCCTGTCATCAGGGCGCTGGCGCCGGCGGCGTCGCCGAACAACAGAGGGCTCGACTTGGAAGGGTCGCTGGTGAGGCAGTAGGAGAAGGCGCCGACCTTGAGCTGCCTGACGAGAGACAGCTTGCCGCGGCCGAGCCCGACAAGACCGGAGCCGGAGCCGTAATAGCCCTCCGACATGGTGGTGCAGCCAAAGCCGATGCCAGCGACGGCGTCGCCGCCGAGCGTGAACGTCTCGTTCGCCATGTAACCCTGCGTGTAGTGGTGCGCATCACTGGCGATTCCGTACGAGTACTTGTAGTCGCACACGCCGCCGCTGGCGCTGGTGGCTCCGGCACCGGCACCGCCACACGTGGCGACCGACTGGGACTCCAGCGTACGGCAGAGTCTGCTGGAGCACGGGAGCTTGGAGAAAGACGACGACTTGTTTGGGTAGTAGGAAGGCGAGCCCTGCGGCGCGCACCGTTTGCACACGCCACACTTGGCCCAGATGAGGTCGCTGCCGGTGTCGGCGAGCGCCGACAGCTGCTGCGGCGGCGTGCCGATCGAGAAGGTCATGTCGTATTCGGTGCCGCCACTATCCATCTGCAGCGGGGTGGGCGCGCCCCTGATCTTGAGGCTGCGTCAAGCCGGGCGGCGAGGATGGAAAGCCGTTAGCGGGACTTGTGCGCGGCCCGCGTCAGGTTGATGGCCGGTTCTTGGCGGGTCATGGTGGCACGGAAGCCTCGGCGTTCGGAGTAGGCCAGAGGAAAGGTGAGCGGGGAGCAGATGATCACCGCGAGAACGACGAGGATGGACGATCTTGTCGCCATCTCTGGACACCAAAGGATTTGTCTAACTGCTCTGATGATGAGGATGATGGCTAGATACTGCCATTCATATATAGGCCGGTTCATTCAGGAGTCCCCAGTCCATGCCAAGTGTGTACATCGGTACGTGCTTTACAAAAAAGACCACGCGCTATTTGGAAAATCGGACACAATGATGAATTGATCATTCAAAAAAGACAACGATGAATTGATCAATTCCTTTTAACGACATCGATCGCTGGTATATCCACAGCCACGTTTTTCCTCTGCATTTCCGTGGTCTCTCTCCCTCTAGGTTTCGGCGGCTTGGCAAATGCCTCTTACCGGTCCACCATGATCAGAGTCTCAGAGATGACGGCCGGTATGTGTGGCTTCAGACTATAGGCTTTGACTGCCACAAATGACATACACTACTAAAGACGTCTTCTTTAGGGGCGGCTGCAGATGCTCATTAGAGGCGGTTTTTGGAGCCGCCCCTAATGAGGCCACATCAGGGGCGGCTCGTGTACCAGCCATCTCTAATGTGAATTCTAGATTTCACGTTTTCAAAAAACAAAAACAAAATACGAAAATATTATTTTTTAATCGGGGAGGACACCACCGGCCAGCCACCCACATCCCCCTACACATGGTCATTTTTTCACGCTTTTTGCAAATGTTGCGGCCGCTGGGGTTCAAACCCGCGACCTTGAGCTTGTGTGCAACCCTCCCCTCCACAGCGCTACACACTTACTTGTATCCATATTCCATTTCGCGCCCCCACATATTATACAAATCCGAAAGTGTAAATTGACTATTTAAGGCCCTAAACGGATTCAAACTAAAAAGTGGTCAACTACAAAGTTTAATAACTTTTCGAGATCTACATTTCATATCTAGGAAGTTTTTTTTCGTGCGAGGTCGTTTTTTTATAAATTTGAATTTCAAATTTGAGACATTTGAACACACTTTTGCATGTCTAGATGATTTCAAACTAAAAAGTGGTCAACAACAAAGTTTCATAACTTTTCAAGATCTACATTTCATATTTAGAAGTTTTTCCATCCGAGGTCGTTTATGAAATTTGAATTTCAAATTTGAGACATTTGAACACAACTTTTGCATGACTAGATGATTTCTAACTAAAAAGTGGTCAACTATAAAGTTTCATAACTTTTTAAGATCGACATTTCATATTTAGGAAGTTTTTCTATCTAAGGTCATTTTCAGAATTTTAATTTTTAGTGCCTAATTTTAAAATTCGGCGGTGTAGGGGCGCCTCAATATAGAGCCCCTATTGTGGATAACTTGAGGGGGCGGCCGGTGATTAAACCGCCCCCGATAACAATGAGGGGTGGTCGGTACACGAGCCGCCCTTAATGTGCCATCGGTAAGGGCGCTTTGTGTCCCGCAAGGATTTTTAAGATACTATAGGGGCGACTCAAAGTATGAGCCGCCCCTAATCAAAATACCAGGCGTCCCCTTAGTACCCTTTTGTAGTAGTGATAAGGATCCGCGGGTCAGCGTCGATATTAGCCATCGCATGTACTCTCCTATAGGCGGCATGGTGCTGCCATGTGGTCTAAAGAGTCCACGATATGCTAAGTGTGTAGAAAGAACTACGACATTTGGAAAACCGGACACAACGATGAATTGATCAATTCCTTGTAACGAAATGGTAGATGGAGTACATCAACTCCTTGAGGTTATCACAACACTACCGGAAACAGGGACGTTCCCGTGGGGAAATTCTTTCCCTGAGCTAGATGGAAGAGCTCACGGAAAGGCCCCTCTTCCCTGTGAGGCAAGGCGGTGCACAAGAAAGTCCACACACACGGGCAAGAGCCTTTCCGTGAGGGCTGCTCCACGTGAAACGGCACGGCGAGGGGGCCGCCGGTGCCCCGCCGCCTTTTCCATGAGCCCTCCGGCCCCGGCCACGGAAATGCTTTCTCGTGAGGTCCCTTTGCCGTGAGCAATTGCACGCCTCGGGCAAAGGAACCTCCCCTTTTGCCGTGAGTTGGGGTCCCCGCCACGGCAAAGGTTGTACCTTTTTGTGTTTTTTTAGATTTTGGGCTCCAAACTTTTTTTACACATCTTCACATCATATGGCACTCTATGATCAATTTTGACGAATTTTTAACTTCATTTGGTATATTTAGGTAATTATTCTCTTTTAGGACAATTTTTTAAATGAAGCCATATTTGAACTACAAGTGATTGAATTTTTTTGAAAAGATTTATATTCCTCTTACTCTACGTAGAAGTTTCATGTTTGTTGAGAATGATCTAGTGATTTCATGTGGATGTGGCAATCAAGTAGTGGTTTAGCTATGAAACTTTTTCTATATGCAATAGACATTAGAGATAGTGTCATGTCAATTTTTGGGATTTTTGGAATATTTTGGTAATTATTATAATTTTATGTTGTAATTAAGTAAATACAAATAAAGATAAAACCATATGAAATAATGGTCAATTTTTTCGCTAAAGCATCAATTATGTATGGGTGAGTGAATGTGACAAGGTATTTTTGAAGTAATCTCGATCAAAATTTAAAAATATATCCTAGAAAAAAAGAGACGGCAAAAATTTTTTTCGAAAAATCCTTTCCCGTGAGCATTTAGGGTTTGCTCACGGGAAAGGGTCCTCTTCCCGTGAGCTAACCCTAAATGCTCACGAGAAAGGGGGAGGCCCCCACCTTGGCAATTGGCTGCACAATTTTAAATATGTTTTTTTTTACCCTTTCCTATGAGCCGATCGGGTGGTTCACGGGAAAGGTTTTGGGGATTTTTAAAACAAAAAGCCCACCCGAGCTTCCCTCACCAACACACTCACCCTCACTCCTCTCAGCTCACTCCCCCGATGCTCGCTCCCCGACGCCGGCGCCGCCCGCCAAGACCCACCGCCCGGCCACGCCCGCCGCTTTGATGCCTCCCGCCCCGCCCCGACAATGCAGGCCCCGCCCCGCCCCCCCCGACGCTGCCCGTCGATCCCCGCCCCTTCTCCGCCCGACACCGCTGAAGGGGGAGGGAGGAGGGGGAGGAGGAAGGTGGCGGGGAGGAAGGAAGGAAGGGGGTAGGGGGAGGAGGCCGGGAGAAGGGAGGAGGAGGACCCCGCCGCCGCCGTTATCGCTCGGTGCCTCCCCGACCTCGCACCGCCACCGCCCGCTATGGGAGGAGAGGGATTCGGATTGGCCCATTTGTCGTCCGTCCGGTCCCCGCTCTCCTATCACTTGGCGCCAGAGACGGGTCCGGACATCCCTGTCGTCGTCTTCAGCTTCGTAGGTTGTCGTCCATCAAAGCATGTGAATGTGTTTGTCGGCCATCGTGTCGTATGTTTTGTTTGCAGGTTTTGGAAACCTCACCATGTTAGGGAGGTTCTGTCAAATTTTTGAACTGAGTCAGTGTGTTTCTTTTTATGCAGAGAGGAGCCCGCCCGTCGGAGCCGAGCTGGAGTGCCTTAGCGGCCCTGATCGTCTTCCTCGCCTGTAGCCTGACTCCACCGCGACCCTAGGTATAACCCCTCTTTCCATATCATGGTCGTAGCTAGACTGCGCAACTTAGCTAGGCATCTCCCTTTCGAAAGAGATATGGTTGGAAGTATGCAGATCTCTACATACCTATAACGGTATCTGTTTCGAATTGTCCACGTTTTTGGATAGCTCTAGGATGTGTAGATGTGGTTAGTTTCCATGTTCTACTCCCTGCCTCGATTCAAAGTTTCGTGAGCATCTCCCCTGTTGTTTTTCGAATACACAATCTCCCTCTTAGGGAGGACGTGTATTTGGAGAAACGAGAGTGAGTTGCTACCGAAATTCTCTCGGATGGGAGTAGAGCATGGAACTGACCTCATCTACGCATCCTCGGGTGGATTAGGACCTATCTTCACCTATTAGATCGTAGGATCCTTGTGTAGATGCACTGCATTCTTATATCCTCACGCATATGATAGAGAATGGATGACCGTGCATGGATATACGATGGCTGGAGGAGTTTTGGAGGTTATGATAATGAATGGATTAGCAAGAGGAGTGCTTTCATGGAAAAAGCTTTTCAGAATGCTCGAGGTGCGAGTAAGGTTTGGTGCCCATGCAAGAAATGTGGGAATACGTGAAAGCAAAGTAAGGAGGTCATGTCTAAACATCTTGTGATTAATGGATGGATGGCCAACTATAAGCAAAAGTGCATCTTCCATGGTGAAACTGAATGTCTGAGAGACGAGGTGGTGAGGCAACGCATCAATGATCTTGCTTCTTATGCAGGGTTAGGAGACATGTTAGATGACTTTTATACCAGAAACTTTGGTGAAGGACATGAGGATTAGGGGGAGGAGGAACCAGAAGTAACCGTAAAGGCCTATTATACCATGTTGGAGGCGACACGTAAAACCCCTTCACAACCATGTAGAGGTCTTTCGACTAGATGCCATTGCACGCCTTATGGACTTGAAGGCCAGGTGCAATATGAGTCGAGACAACTTTGACAACATGTTGGCAGTCTTAGGGACCTTGCTTCCATGAGGTTACAACCTTCCAAAGTGTTGGAAATATGCCCTAGAGCTAATCATAGAGATGATTTGTATTCCTTCATTGTATCCATGATATATTATGTGTTCATTAATATCCATTAAAGACAACTTGTATTGATCAACAATTATGTGAATTGTTTGTGAAACTCCTTTACTTGTTTGGTTATTCCATAATTGTCCTCGATCGGAGTTCATGTGAGAACACACATGAATATTAGATCAGCACACGATAGTTGATGACTATGTTTCACAAGTCATAGACATGGAGATGTCAAACTAATAGTGTGGGCACATGTATGACATGAAATTTGGATAGACCCGACATGAGATGTTATTATTATCTCTTTATACATCATGTACGTTATGTCCTTAGACCTGAGATTGTCGTATGTATTCAAGATGTGGAACGACCTACTTAGGGACTATCAAACGTTACTCCGTAATTGGGTAGCTATAAAGGTGGTCTTCGGGTTTGTCGAGGAAACATGCCGTGAGACATAGTCAATCAAGATGGAATTGCCCCTCTCCATGAGAGAGATATAACCGACCACTCGATTGATTGGATCAAGAAATGCATGGCCGTGCTTGGGTTAAGTGTTAACCCACGAGGTGGACCAAATATCGTGTGGCAAGGGAATGACAAGTATATGATTTGTGGTGGTTCGTCGATATGATCATTGCGTACACATGGGAGTTGGCACGCCTTGCTAGAGGCCTTTGTCAACTATTGGCCGAGTAGGTATACTCGGGCCATGTCTATGTGTGCGTGAGCCCATAGGGTCGCACGCTTAAGGGAAGAAAGCCTAATTCGGATTTGATCCAATTAGACGAGGCTTAGGGTTACTAATGGGCCTCCGGCTCGGGAGCCGTTAGCGACGCCTATATATATGAGAGGTGGGCGCGGGGTCGTGACCTAATCCAAGCCACGCCACTTTGGCGGCCGCCGCCGCACACGCCCCGCCTCTTGCATCTCGCGGACCTAGCAGTCCCGGAGGCGCATCGCTTCCTCCCTGTACGTGTGGGATACCCTCGGAGGTGTTGCATCCGGGAGCACAAGGACGAACCGCCACGAGGAGGACGGGACGTGACGGACGATCTCGCAATCGCACGCAAGACCGCTGCGACGCTGCATATCTACGTCGAGGGTCGACGCTTCCGCCGCACCTGGCGCCTAGTGGTAATCCCGTGATCTATAACTAGCGGTAGATCCTTGGTTTATGGGTAGAAAATTTTCATTTTCTCGCTAGCGTAGCGATTCCATATTCCTTCGGTGGTATCGGGCCGTAGCTGCGTCGTTATAGATTCGGATGTGCATATGATGATATGCGCGGTTGTAGATGAGTCTCGATCTCGGTTCGTGGTCTTGCCAAGACTGGTCTTGTTCGATCTACTCCTACCGTCGGAATTCCGCCATCGGAGTTAAGTGATACATGTAAACCCGGTCAAGGCGAGTTTGAGATCAATAAGATTGATCGAATCGAACCTAGGTCATGGCCTGGTCGGGCGCATGTGATGCGAAGTTGCGGTGGTGGTAGATTTGATCTAACACCGATCGTCGGCCGAGTTTGACCAGCCATAACTTTTGATCCGAATCGGATTGAGACGAACTCTAAACTAAAAATCGTTGAGAACGAAAAGTTACATCCAACCGTCACACACTTCGCCCTGTTTCGACGAAATTAGAATTGCGAAAATCAGCTTACAAAATAATGTTTTCGGCCCGTCAAATTTTAGACGCCGAATCGTTAATGCTGTTTTTGCGCATTTATGTGACTGGTATGGCCTTTGTGTGTATGAGATGCATGTATGTAATCAATTCATGACTTGCATGTCGTGAGGATGACAATATGGCTGGAGCCACTGATATATTGTCCACTTAATGTAATGGCCTGCGTGCCAAATTGTGATGATCGCGCAAATGTAATTGTTATTTATTTCTGCGCTAGTATAGACTAGTCTTGGCAGATTCATCACTGGAGGATGGCATACATGGATCATGGAGATGGAGATCATCATGATGAACAGTTCATTGGAGATGGAGATCCCCAAAGTGATAAAAGGCCATACCAAGTCACAACTGTTTAATGTCATTCTTATCGTGTTCTACTTCCACGCGCGTGACTATGTTTCTGTCTACATACGATAGTGAAGTAGAACGATCCCTCGGCAATGTTTAAGTTTTGATGCTCCCCCAAACCTTGCGCTGTCATAAGTCTTGTACAATCGGTGGTGGGTCTATGAAATTAGGGTGCCACCGGTTTTCCTTGACTAGACAGTTCAGACGGATACTTACTGCGGAAGGTTTGGTTACTTGAACAAGATCATCCTAACGGTTAGGGATCTTGGAGCATGGCAGGTTGGCGTGAGCATAGAGATGCTGCCCAACAACAAGAGTCATATGTGATATGATTAGCAAAGAGTTGCTTACCGATCTACCATGTCTTCTAGCGGTGATGCTAAAGCTCACTAGTTGACTTGTTAGTTGTGGGTCTTGAATCACTAAGTTTCAATTGAGGGATATTGATTTTAGTGGGAGTACACTCAATTAATTGTTAATATGTTTTTACTCTATCTTGGATACATTGTCATAGTATTTTGCATTATTTCTGTTGTAGATAAATGGCGCCTAGCAATCAACCGTTTACTTTATGTTCAGCTTCTTGAGAAAGATAAATTGAATGGAACAAATTATGCGGATTGGATCCGCGAACCTCGAGAATTGTTCTCGGGGCTGAGAAAAAAGGAAGATGTTCTAGACAACCCCTTACCAGAAGAGCCTGCTGATAATGCACCTACTGCTGAGAAAAACGCTTACAAGAAAGCATGTGATGCTGATCTTGAAGTGAGTTGCCTTATGCTTGCTAGTATGGAACCCGATCTGCAGATGCAGTTCGATAACAATCATGCAGCAGACGATATGATCGTGGCACTTGAGGATATGTTCCAAACTCAGGCTAGAACCGAAAGGTTCAATGTCTCAAAGGCTCTTGTTGAGAGCAAGCTAGCGAAGGCGCAGCAGTTAGACCACACGTAATCAAGATGGTTGGTTACACTCGGAGATTGAGAAGCTAGGCTTCCCAATAGGCCAAGAGTTGGCTACCGATTTCATTCTTGCATCTCTGCCGCCTAGCTATGGGAACTTCATCTCGAACTACCATATGCATGGGGCGGAGAAAGGCTTGATCGAATTATGTGGTATGCTTAAGATAGCAGAGGTGACATCAAGAAAGGTCCGGCAAGAGCCATGTGATGGCGGTCCAAAACAAGCCTAATTTTAAGAAAAAGGGCAATCCTTATTGGAAGAAAAAGAAGGCCCAGGCTAAAGGTGAGACCTCTAAGCCAAAGCCCATCGAGCCCCCAGCTGGACCAACTGCCGATACCGAAAGTGCTTTCATTGTCATAAAAAGGGTCTTTGGAAAAGAAACGCAAGGAGTACTTAGCATCCAAGAAGGATAGCGGTGGTAAAGGTACTCCCGCTGCTTGTACACTTGTTGTTTATGTTACAGACATATTCCTCGCTGATTCTTATATTAATTCTTGGGTATTTGATACCGGATCGGTTGCTCATATTTGCAATACGATGCAGGGAATGATAAGAAGTAGAAGCGTTGGAAAGGGTGAAGTTGACTTCCGCGTGGGCAATAATGCAAGAGTTGCTGCTCTGAGCGTCGGGACGATGCAACTCCACCTCCCGTCAGGATTTATTTTGGAATTGAATAATTGTTATTTTGTTCCTAGCTTAAGTCGAAACATTGTGTCACCTTCATGTTTGATGAAGGATGGTTATTCTTTTAAGAGTGAAAACAATGATTGTGTAATCTCTAAAGATGGCATGTTTGTGGCTTCGATCCATTGTGAATGGGTTATTTATTTTAAATCTTGATGATGCACCTGTTTGTAATATAAGCGCTAAAAGGCCTCGACTTAATGAGTTAAGTCCTACCTATATGTGGCATTGTCGCTTGGGTCATATAAGTGAGAATCGCATGAAGAGGCTCCATACTGATGGGCTTCTAACTTCGTTTGATTTTGAATCATACGAGACATGTGAGGCTTGCCTTCTAGGCAAAATGACCAAGACGCCTTTCACAGGTTTTCCTGAGAGGGCAGCAGACTTGTTGGAACTTGTACATACTGATGTATGCGGACCAATGAGTACGACAGCTAGAGGCGGATTCCAATACTTTATTACTTTTATCGATGATTTTTAGTAGATATGGCTATGTCTACTTAATGAAGCATAAGTCCGAGACTTTGAAAAGTTCAAAGAGTTTGAATGAAGTAGAGAATCAACGTGGCAAGAAAATCAAGGCCTTGCGATCTGATCGTGGAGGCGAATATTTGAGTCACGATTTTAGCAATCATCTAAAGAGTTGCGGAATTGTTCCACAGCTTAGGCCGCCTGGAACACCTCAGAGAAACGGTGTGTCCGAGCGGACGTAATCGGACTTTGTTGGACATGGTTCGGTCTATGATGAGCCAGTCGGACCTACCTTTATCGTTTTGGGGATATGCTCTAGAAACAGCCGCTTTCACATTAAATAGGGTACCATCTAAGTCCGTGGTTAAGACACCATATGAGATGTGGACTGGTAAGAGTCCCAGTTTGTCTTTTCTAAAGATTTGGGGTTGTGAAGTTTATGTCAAACGACTTCAATCAGATAAACTAACACCCAAGTCGGACAAGTGTTTTTTCGTGGGATACCCAAAGGAAACTTTGGGGTATTACTTTTACAACCGAACAGAGGGCAAAGTGTTTGTTGCTCGAAACGGTGTTTTCTTAGAGAAAGAGTTTCTCAAAAGAGACAAGAGTGGACAAAGGGTGTATCTTGAAGAAGTTCAGGATGAGCCAATAGGTCAAGACTCTACGAGTGATGCTAATGTAGCAGAACAAGTTGAGATACCTGTGGCAAAGGTAACACCGCCACTACCACGAAGATCAGCTAGACTCCGTGAGTTGCATGGGGATGTGTTATTGTTAGACGATGACGAACCTATGACATATGCGGAAGCTATGATGGACCCAGATTCCGAGAAATGGCAAAGTGCCATGAGATCCGAGATAGATTCCATGGGAGCCAATCAAGTTTGGAACTTGGTTGACCCGCCTGATGGGGTTAGACCCATTGAGTGCAAATGGATCTATAAAAAGAAAAGAGATATGGACGGAAATGTTCACGTCTATAAAGCACGACTTGTCGCAAAGGGTTTTCGGCAAGTTCAAGGAGTTGACTACGACGAGACCTTCTCGCCAGTAGCGATGCTTAAATCTATCCGGATCATTCTAGCAATCGCTGCTCATTTTGATTATGAGATATGGCAGATGGATGTTAAAACAGCCTTTCTAAATGGAAATTTGGATGAGGACGTGTATATGATACAGCCCGAAGGTTTTGTTGATCCTAAGAATCTTTGGAAAAATATGCAAGCTTAAGAAGTCCATTTATCGGTTAAAGCAAGCATCTCGGAGTTGGAATATTCGTTTTGATGAAGAGGTCAAAGCTCTTGGCTTTTCGTCAGAATGAAGAAGAACCTTGTGTATACAAGAAGGAAAGTGGGAGCGCTGTTGTGTTTCTAATCTTGTATGTGGATGACATACTGTTGATTGGGAATGACATTCCAATGTTGCAATCCGTGAAGACTTCACTGAATAATATATTTTCTATGAAGGATTTGGGAGAAGCATGTTGACACTTGTTATCATATAAATTTATTAATCAAATAAACATGAGAAAGGGGTATAAATCATAATAACAACCTAGAATAGGGGGTCATTAACATATTTCCATCAGTTTTGGTAAAGTTGTGAATTGCGGGGACTAAACAGAAAACACCGTAATTCGTGAGCCGCACGACTACATAGAACGTAATGAAATCCAACTCCGAGAGAAGACCCTAGAAGGCACCGGACTAATCCCGACGTGAACGAGACTTAACACCCAAGAAACCATCATCTAGAAGACTCCGTAAGACACGACGGATTACGGGCACCGGGGTGGGCCAGCCCCGGGCCGATCGCCCAATAATGGGGCCGATCGGCCTCCCCCTCGTGCCACGTCGCCCCCGCCTCCGGAAGCTTCCTCAACCGACTTCAAGACTCAATCTAATCCACCCGTTTAATGTCGGTTTGATCCGAGGGCGTCGGTAGGATCCCGAGATGTATCTAGGTCAAACCCCGCACCTCCTCCGGGCTATATAAGGAGACCCCTAGACCCCCTTCGAGATCATCTAGTTCATAATCAAGTTCATCAACCGCTTCAAGATCCAAGTCATCAATCCCACGCTCTAGAAACACCGCTTTAAGAAGAGTAGCAATCAAGATTAGATCTAGTAGGAAGGGAGAAATCCGCTCGATCGTCGGAGGCCGGCTCAAGATCAGGCCTCGTTCTTGTAAGTTCTTCATTGTAAGTAGTCTTCAAGTTCCGACACGTTCTTAATATGAATATCTTGATCATGTTTATATTCGAGATTATTTGTTCTAGTATTTACTTTGATTACATGTTTAGCATAGTTGAATTACTATTATGTTCATGCATGGATTCGTATAGCGCTCATCTATTAATATTATGGGTGAGTGGTAGAGACGATGTAATCGTGGTGATTAGATCTTATTTACCTGCGTTTGCACCCTATGTGTCGGGTCGTGTGGTAGATCGTGGTGGTGACAAGCACCATTGAGTCCTTTGCAATCCATCCCCGTATGTAGGTCTAGCGGATGATATTATTCGGGTTGTTCTAAGTTTCGCCTTAGTCTTCACGGATTCTCGCCCTCATGTGTGGATTTAATTAGTCTTTCTTCGATGATTGTTAGATGTATTGCACTAATCAAGTAGATCCTAACTTATAGTTTAGAGTTACATATTGGAGTTTCCAATGCTAGCTAGCCTATGAATTGCTATCGCCCTTCGTTTGACACTTTCTACTTGCACACTGGATATGACTTGGTTGAATCTATTTATCGAGAACTTTTATCATTATCTTTATTGTGAACTTTGATCCCCTGTTTATGTAATTGATAGATTTAATACTTAAGCTTTGCATACGAGAGATGATTAAGATGTTTAGTACACACATGCATAGTTAATTCATGATAGTAGACTTCTTTCCCCCCGTGGTAGAATATAAATTCAAGACACGGTTCTTACTCCCGGTTAAAATGCTACAATGGTATATTCATATTTGTCCGCTTATGATACCCGATTATAATTATTTATTTACTTATTGAGAAGTTTATCAAGGCATAGTACGAATATGTTATTCTTTGCATATTAGTAGTTTAACTATAGGGATGACAACCTTTTGGATATGCTATGAACCTGCAATGAATAATTTTCTTTTAGTTTTATCCGAAGCAACATCGATATTCATTTTTGACGCCATTGCTAGTGATAGGTTTTATATCTGTTTCTAGTTAGTGACGTTAGAAATACCAACAAGCATTTTTGGCGCCGTTACCGGGGGAAAGAAAGTCTTTAGCCAAATAAAATACAAATATAGGAATAACTTGCATGCATCTCTCTCACGCATTGTAAAGTATTAAATTTATCACTAATTGCTTAAACAGGTTTACCCTTGTTATTATTCTTTCTATCTATTTCCAGTGGTAATGTATGAATAGGAATCTTCCCGAAAAAACTTCGTTTCCGATCCGAAAAACTCTTGAAGCGGGCAAGATCCAAGTTGAAGTCTCGACCCAAGATCGCCGCCTCGGAAGACTCCTCCACTGTGCGAAGCTTAACACCCGTGTTCAAGTAATGGCGAACAAGACCCTCCGCAGTACTCTGCAGACCGACTACGGCCAACATCCGCACCGGGCCGACAATGAGGTGGGAGACAAAGCTTTTGAGCTCAAGCCCGCACTCATCAACATGGTACAAGCTAGCCAATTTCGTGGAAAAGCCCATGAAGATGCCAATGCTCACCTACAAAACTTCCTAGAGATCCGTGGCACCTTCACTATCAAAGATGTCTCAAGTGATGCAATCCTACTTCGCCTATTCCCATTCTCACTCTTGGGACGAGCGGCAAATGGTTCTATGCCAACAAAGACAAACTCACTACTTGGACACTCGCTCTCACGCCTTCCCCGGCAAAGTTCTTCCCTATAGGCAAAACCAACGCCTTTACGGGGAAAATCTCCGCCGTTTCAGAAGAACACGATGAATCTGTTCTGCAGGCGTGGGAACGCTTCCAAGACTACATCATCGAATGCCCACACCATGGAATGGAGAACCGGCTACTCATGCAGACCTTCTATCACGGGCTCAACAACAACACCCGTGAGACCATGGACGCCTTTGCTAGAGGTGCTTTCCCGTCCCTTACACCGAATCAAGCTACCGACCTTGTGGAGAAGATGGCATCAAACCAAGCTTGGAATGAGGACCGTCAACCCCGCAAGAGAGAGAGGGGAATGCACCACCGAAAAGAGGTAGACAAATGCGCCAAAATGAACCTAATCATGAAGAAGCTCGAAGCTCCCGAGAAGAAGGAAGTCATGCAACTCTTCGATTCTCGCATGACATGTGAAGAATGTGGCAACACCGACACTCGGGTACCAATGTCCCGAGCTGGAAGAGGACGTGAACTACATCAACAACAACAACAACAACAACCAAGATCGTCCCCGAATCAAGGATGGAATCAACAGAGACCCAACTACCAAGGTAACTACTCGGGTAACTATCAAGGTAATAACTCTTTCAATAATTTCCCACCTTTAAGAGAGTTAGTACAAAACCAAGGTAGACTCATGGATAACTGTCTAAGAAGTTAGCTTCCAACGATAAAATGCTAGAAACTATTAATGCTAAAATGGAAAGCTTTTCTTCACGCAATAAAGAACCAAAGATAGCTTTAATAAAATGATAGAATCACGCTTATCTCAGCTGGCTTTATCCGCTCCTATGCCTAACCGAGGTAAGATTCCCGGGCCAGCCGGAAGAATTAGAATCTGCAAACCTTGTCGATATTTACTATGCAGGTATTCAGACCAAGGATGCACGAGGAGGACTGAACCAGCCGACCGGGGTATGCCCGCCAAGAAAGAAGATCCAGGGAGACCGGTCATCACCATCGAGATCGGCGACCGCACCTACGATGCACTCGCGACTTTGGCTCAAGTGTCAACATCATGCCTAAGGTAAACCTTGAGCCAGTTCAGATTTATTATATACAACCATGTGTCTACAACTTTGCGATCGGGCCACTATGCTACCCCGAGGGGATCCCGGAAGACGTTTGTCTTTACGCCGGTAAACTCTACGTGGCCACCGACTTCGTGGTCTTGGATACGGGCAAAGGTAAGAACGCCCGATCATTTCGGGACGCCCGTTCCTTGCAACCACCAAGGCCATCATCTACGCCGACACCGCGAAAAATCGTCTTCACCGTCAACAAACCGAGGGAGAGATTCAACCGCAAACACAAGACCCTAGCTCCCCTGTTCCATCGGTACCACTACCGCATTCTGAAGTACACGCACCAAATTGCCGAGGAGAAAACAAGAAGAAGAAGCAAGAACAAGAAGAACCGTCAACCTCGACCACACGTGGAGCAAGTCTTGATGATCAATCAAGTTGCAACAGACACAAGGCTCGCACACTCCACCACCGCTAGAGAAGTTAGACGACCCCGAGTTCCATCAATCCACCGCTCCATCAATCAATGGAACTTCCAAGCAAGTTGTCTCGTGACACGGATCGCATCAACTTAATGTCAAAGGTAACGTATCAATTAATATATGGTAATCTGCCTTTGTGCTCCACCTATGTAATGCTGCAAATGGCGGATCAATCACACCGATTCCGTGAAGGTATTACACAAAACGCCCCCCGTCAAGATCAAAGATTGTTATGTCCTCACCGACTTCTTAGTCATGGACATGGGAGAAGAACAAGATCCTCCCATAGTACTTGGAAGACCGTTCCTCGAACACAACAACAAGAGCTATCATCTACATCAGACGGGGCGAGATCCACTTCCAGTTTCAAGGTAAAAAGATACGTTGTTTCTTCAATACTTACACTAACAATGAACAGCCCCCAAGAAAGACCAAGGGCCGAAGCGTCTCCCCGAAATTACAACGAAAAGCTGGACTCAAAGATGGAGAACATTAAGAGGATGGAGAAGGACATCAAAGAAAAGTACACTCAGCTCCTACCCATCTTGAACTCTGCACCGGCCACACCAGAAAGGTCTCCACCAAAGAAACAAACATGGAAAAAGAGAGAAGCTGCACCCACCAAGAAGAGCAACAAGAGTACGGAGACCCGACCAGCGCCGGCATCATCAACTAAACAATCGACTTCCACGGCTACTTCGTCTACACCGCCATTGAGATCCTTGAAGGACCCCTACCGGGTACAACGTTCAAACGAGGGCCCATAGACGACTCTACGCCATGGGAGTAAGTGCTCTAAACTCGCCGAGAGGTAACTCTCGGTATTTATACGCATATTTAATTTTCTGCAAAGCATATTTCAATTAGCATATTTCCTTTAAGCATATTTACTCTTTCTAAATCTGCATTTAAGAAAATCATAAAAATATGTTTGCTGCATTTGCATCAGTATCCTAAAGCCCCATGCAAGCACTCCTTGCTGTGGTGGCATAAAAATAAATACAAAAATATTGCACTCATATGTTTTTGCATTAGCATCCCTATTGCATAGAAAATTCTCAAAAATATGTGGGCACATGAAGGTCCACACCTTTTATATATAAAAAAATACAAAAAGAAGTGAGCACATGAAGGCTCACAATAACATCCTAGAATTTGTTCCTTCGGGTATGTGCGAAATTAATATTAACAGGGAGAACATTAAAGGAGACCCCGAAAGAGGAGCAAGCTTCAAGGATGAACAAAGGACTACTTCAAGATCAAGCTTGGGGGAGAGCACCCCCATTTACCACTATAAGTATCACTATCCTATGTCTTATTTATTAGCTAGATATATATTTGCTTAGAATTAATGAGTCTTAGTTAAAAGTCTTAGTGTTAAAGAGTCAAATAAATGCTGGAACTTGCTAGATTACTTTCTTCCTTTTAATTATGATCTTGATGATATATGCTAAGGAAATGATGAATAGTTGCTCCGCCTTAATTCCTCTTAAAAGTACTTACACTTTGGACTTAGATTCTCCCAAAGCTTTAAATGCTTAATTTTGCTCTAAACCCAATACTGTGGGAAGCACATGCTTAATCTCGAGTCTTAGCATTAAAAGATAAAGGTACATGAAAAGTTGAGTGCTGTTTATCATATTCCTAGAGATACTTGATTCCTGGTTTTTATCTTTGAAAATTATAAAATATTACATGATGAGTTCCTTAGCTATGACCCTTAAGAGTTTCGCATCAAGATCATCCCACTCCACTAAATACGCTTCTAACCCTAAGTACGCATCCTCATCCTCCATAAAGCCGCTAGCCATAAATATAAAAATAAACTCTTGCAATCTTTGGATATGTCTCTCTCAATGTTTTTATAAAGGCTGGGCTACATTCGAAAAAAAAAGAGAAGAAAAAGAGAGAAAAGAAAAATAAATATTTAGAGAGAAAAAGTGAGACGAGAGAGGGAGAGTAATGGACAAAAGTCATACTAGGCGAGAAGGGCCTACCTCCCTAATAATAAAAATATATTTAGAGATGAATAATGGACACGTGTCCGAGGGTGAGTAGGGCCCACATCTCTAAGGAGAGAGATAAATGGACACAAGTCCAGGGCAAAGCCCACCTCTCCAAGAAATGGATAGGCCAGGTCTTAGCAATTTTGAGAAAGAGAGATATAGTCCAAAATGCTTGAGAAGAAAAATACTAAAAGGCTAAAAGGTTAATTACTACCTTTCATCCTCATCCATTCGCCACTATCATCCCACTATGTATGTTCCCTACATGTGTAACTCCACTATCACCATCTACTTAAGAGGGTCATACATAGGATCTCTCGAGTTTCTTTTAAAAAATATTGCAAAACCCCGGGATGATAGTTGATCAAAGAGCTTGAGACATGGTACTTAACTTGATTGTTTTATCTTGCTTATGATTCGTGAAAAGGCTACGCCCCATGGTAAACAGGTTTCGAGAGAGCAACTGGTTAAGAGGAGAATTTATTTCTAATAAAACACAAGACTTCCGAGGTATGAAAGCGTAGTAGCAACTCCCCGATCCTACTATAGCATATAGCTTTGCTAGGGACTAGCAAAGGGTAAGCTTGGGGGAGTTTGTTGACACTTGTTATCATATAAATTTATTAATCAAATAAACATGAGAAAGGGGTATAAATCATAATAACAACCTAGAATAGGGGGTCACTAACATATTTCCATCAGTTTTGGTAAAGTTGTGAATTGCAGGGACTAAACAGGAAAACACCAGAATTCGTGAGCCGTACGACTACGCAACGTAATGAAATCCAACTCCGAGAGAAGACCCTAGAAGGCACTGGACTAATCCCGACGTGAACGAGACTTAACACCCAAGAAACCATCATCTAGAAGACTCCAGAAGACACGACGGATTACGGGCACCAGGGTGGGCCAGCCCCTGGGCCGATCGGCCCAATAATGGGGCCGATCGGCCTCCCCCCTGTGCCACGTCAGCCCTGCCTCCGGAAGCTTCCTCAACCGACTTCAAGACTCAATCTAATCCACCCGTTTAATATCGGTTTGATCCGAGGGCGTCGGTAGGATCTCGAGATGTATCTAGGTCAAACCCTGGCACCTCCTCCGGGCTATATAAGGAGACCCCTAGACCCCCCTTTCAGATCATCTAGTTCATAATCAAGTTCATCAACAGCGCTTCAAGATCCAAGTCATCAATCCCACGCTCTAGAAACACCGCTTTAGGAAGAGTAGCAATCAAGATTAGATCTAGTAGGAAGGGAGAAATCCGCTCCTGATCGTCGGAGGCCGGCTCAAGATCAGGCCTCGTTCTTGTAAGTTCTTCATTGTAAGTAGTCTTCAAGTTCCAGACACGTTCTTAATATGAATATCTTGATCATGTTTATATTCGAGATTATTTATTCTAGTATTTACTTTGATTACATGTTTAGCATAGTTGAATTACTATTATGTTCATGCATGGATTCGTATAGCGCTCATCTATTAATATTATGGGTGAGTGGTAGAGACGATGTAATCGTGGTGATTAGATCTTATTTACCTGCGTTTGCACCCTATGTGCCGGGTCGTGTGGTAGATCGTGGTGGTGACAAAGCACCATTGAGTCCTTTGCAATCCATCCCCGTATGTAGGCCTAGCGGATGATATTATTCGGGTTGTTCTAAGTTTCGCCTTAGTCTTCACGGATTCTCGTCCTCATGTGTGGATTTAATTAGTCTTTCTTCGATGATTGTTAGATGTATTGCACTAATCAAGTAGATCCTAACTTATAGTTTAAAGTTACATATTGGAGTTTCTAATGCTAGCTAGCCTATGAATTGCTATCGTCCTTTGTTTGACACTTTCTACTTGCACACCCGGATATGACTTGGTTGAATCTATTTATCGAACTTTTATCATTATCTTTATTGTGAACTTTGATCCCTGTTTATGTAATTGATAGATTTAATACTTAAGCTTTGCATACGAGAGATGATTAAGATGTTTAGTACACACATGCATAGTTAATTCATGATAGTAGACTTCTTCCCCCGTGGTAGAATATAAATTCAAGACCTGGTTCTTACTCCCGGTTAAAATGCTACAATGGTATATTCATATCTCGTGTGCTTATGGATACCCGTTATAATTATTTATTTACTTATTGAGAAGTTTATCAAGGCATAGTACGAATATGTTATTCTTTGCATATTAGTAGTTTAACTATAGGGATGACAACCTTTTCGGATATGCTATGAACTGCAATGAATAATTTTCTTTTAGTTTTATCCGAAGCAACATCCGATATTCATTTTTTACGCCATTGCTAGTGATAGGTTTATATCTGTTTCTAGTTAGTGACGTTAGAAATACCAACAAAGCATCATATATTTTGGGCATAAAGATCTATAGAGATAGATCAAAGAGGCTAATAGGATTATGCCAAGACACGTACATTGACAAGGTGTTGAAACGGTTCAACATGGAACAGTCCAAGAAAGGGTTCCTGCCTATGTCACATGGTATGCGTTTTAGCAAGAAGCAGCGTCCTTCGACTGCTGATGAGCGAGAGCGCATGAGTAAGGTTCCATACGCCTCGGCAGTTGGTTCCATCATGTATGCCATGATATGTACACGCCCAGATGTCTCATATGCTCTAAGTGTTGCGAGCAGGTACCAAGCTGATCCAGGTGAGAGTCACTGGACACTTGTTAAAAATATTCTTAAGTACTTGAGAAGGACTAAAGATATGTTCCTAATCTATGGAGGTGAGGAGGAGCTCGTTGTAAATTGTTACACCGATGCTAGCTTCCAAACTGACACAGATGATTCACAATCTCAATCAGGATATTTGTTCACAATAAATGGTGGTGCTGTTAGTTGGAAAAGTTCCAAGCAGGAGACGGTGACCGATTCTACAGCGGAAGCCGAGTACATTGCAGCTTCTGAAGCTGCAAAGGAAGGTGTTTGGATGAGGAAATTCCTCATTGAACTTGGTGTGTTTCCAAATGCAAGCGGCCCATTGAACCTTCATTGTGACAATAGTGGCGCGATTGCACAGGCTAAGGAGCCGAGGGATCACCATAAGAACAAACACGTACTGCGGAAATTTCACCTCATTCGAGAGTTCATTAAACGTGGTGAAATCAAGATATGCAAGATACATACGGATTTGAATGTTGCAGATCCTTTGACAAAGGCTCTTCCACAGCCTAAGCATGAGGCGCACATGAGAGATATGGGTATTAGATATCTTAAAGATTAACTCTAGTGCAAGTGGGAGATTGTTGGAAATATGCCCTAGAGCTAATCATAGAGATGATTTGTATTCCTTCATTGTATCCATGATATATTATGTGTTCATGAATATCCATTAAAGACAACTTGTATTGATCAACAATTATGTGAATTGTTTGTGAAACTCCTTTACTTGTTTGGTTATTCAATAATTGTCCCTGATCGGAGTTCATGTGAGAACACACATGAATATTAGATCAGCACACGTATTAGTTGATGACTATGCTTCACAAGTCATAGACATGGAGATGTCAAACTAATAGTGTGGGCACATGTATGACATGGGGCTGGATAGACCCGACATGAGATGTTATTATTATCTCTTTATACATCATGTACGTTATGTCCTTAGACCTGAGATTGTCGTATGTATTCAAGATGTGGAACGACCTACTTAGGGACTATCAAACGTTACTCCGTAATTGGGTAGCTATAAAGGTGGTCTTCGGGTTTGTCAGGAAACATGCTGTGAGACATAGTCAATCAAGATGGAATTGCCCCTCTCCATGAGAGAGAGATATAACTGGACCACTCGATTGATTGGATCAAGAAATGCATGGCCGTGCTTGGGTTAAGTGTTAACCCACGAGGTGGACCAAATATCGTGTGGCAAGGGAATGACGAGTATATGATTTGTGGTGGTTCGTCTGATATGATCATTGCGTACACATGGGAGTTGGCACGTCTTGCTAGAGGCCGCTGTCAACTATTGGCCGAGTAGGTATACTCGGGCCATGTCTATGTGTGCGTGAGCCCATAGGGTCGCACGCTTAAGGGGAAGAAAGCCTAATTCGGATTTGATCCAATTAGACGAGGCTTAGGGTTACTAATGGGCCTCCAGCTCGGGAGCCTGTTAGCGACGCCTATATATATATGAGAGGTGGGCGCGGGTCGTGACCTAATCCAAGCCACGCCACTTTGGCAGCGGCCGCCGCACACGCCCTCGCCTCTTGCATCTCGCGGACCTAGCAGTCCGGAGGCGCATCGCTTCCTCCCTGTACGTGTGGGATACCTCGGAGGTGCTGCATCTGGAGCACAAGGACGAACCGCACGAGGAGGACGGACGTGACGGACGATCTCGCAACTGCACGGCACTGCTGCGACGCGTACATCTACGTCGAGGGTCGACGCTTCCGCTGCACCTGCGCGTCTAGTGGTAATCCCGTGATCTATAACTAGCAGTAGATCCTTGGTTTATGGGTAGAAAATTTTCGTTTTCTGGCTAGCGTAGCGATTCCATATTCCTTCACAAAGAACATGTAGGAGTGGCGGAAACTCCTCAGTGCTCTTAAGATGCATATGAGCAAATACATGCTTGCGAGAATGGGTGAATCTTATTTAGGAAAGAGTACAAAGATGCTACGCACTATCCAAAGTGCAAATCCTCAAGGTATGTAGAGGTAGACACTGGTGATGGTCACAAGAGGCAGCTTCACATCCCTGTGAAAATCCTGCGGTACCTTCCCTTCATACCGAGGATACAACAGATGTACATGACCGAGGAGTCCGCGAAACATATGGCATGACACAAAGATGGGCGTCGCTACAATCCAAAACCCTTCCGACGTCGAAGCATTGACCCATTTTGATAATTAATATTCATGCTGATAAAGCTATGGAGGCTCGTAATGTGTGTGTTGTGCTGGCAATGGATGGGTTCAATCCTTATGGAATGATGTCTACCTCATACGCTTGTTGGCATGTATTCTTTATCCCACTCAATCCCCTCCAGGGTGTCTGCTTTCAACAGAAGAACATCCTTTTGTCTTCGATAATTTCTGGCCACCCGGGGAATAAAATGGGTGTGTTCATAGAGCTGGTGATTGATGAATTGATCAAAGCTCGGAACGAAGGGTTTTGGATGTACGACCGAGCTTTGAAGAGAAATTTTAAGATGTATGTGTGGTATCACTACTCCCTGCATGATTTCTTGTTGTATGGCATATTCTGTGCCTGGTGTGTTCATGGGAAGTTCCCTTGCCTAGTATGCAAGTCGGCTCTGAGGTTCACCCAGCTTCTTCGTTCCGATGGTGCATTTGATTTTGCACCTTCCATATGAGGCACGAATGGGTGGCCCCATGTAGTGTCGTTGGTGCTATGCTATTGAGAGAGTTCAGAAGCATGTTCGGACAAACTATAAAAATAAGTGTAAGATTGAGCGTTCTCATTGCGAGAAGCAAAGCTTTGTGAGGAGGTGTTAGACTTCACATCAAAGTACTATGGTGACAATCTTCTTAGCTCGCATTATCCACCCCCTCGTTACAATGCTGAAGAAAATGAATCAACCCTTAGCCTTTTCCAAGGACAACAAGGAATGACAAGTGGTTCGACCATAAAGATCTTGACACCTCAAGAGTGGCACAATATCATGATATATATACTTACCAACCTTGACAAACTGCTGCCTTACATATACTAAGTCACAACTCGAATCAGAGAACAAACTTGTCTTCTAGTAGTTGAAATTCTGCATCCAACCTCTTTGTCTCTTGTCGGTACAGGAAATTTCAACAACGATTTTGGCATGAATGAAGGAGGCCTGAACCGTATGAATTGGACACCCTGCTTAGACAGGGTGCTAAAAATGGAGAGCCCGGTATCATTTGTTGGTTCAAACACCAGGTACTGTCCAATTTATGCTAATAAACATCTCATTTCATATGCTAACGAACTATCTCATTTCATATATCCCGCTTGAGCTTGCGGGCACAAACCGACCGGGACATGCCACTCGAGCTCATACAGGTTGCTGATGGCTTTTCCCCTAGGGTTAAGTCATTTAACGGTTATGACGTGAATGATGTCGCTTTCACACAACGAGGCATGAGCAGAATCAGCCAAACCGAAAGACCACAAATACCGGAGTTTACACTAAAGGTGATGATGGAAGTACCACTAAAGGTTATTATGGAAGAATTGAGGAAATATACGAACTCCAGTTCTACGGTACTAAATGGCTTGCTCCTGTCATGTTCAAATGCCATTGGTTTGATCCTGGCGTGACGAAAGTGGACGATAAACTTGGGATAGTTGAGATTTGACAAGATTCCCAGATGGCTGGAGATGATGTGTATATTGTGGCTCAACAGGCCACACAAGTTAATTATCTCCCATGGTGTTGCTAACAGGACGGGCGTCTTAAGGGTTGGGATGTTGTGCGAGAAGGTACCGCCACACGATAGACTACCTGTCCCAAACAATGACGATTACCACTTTAATTGAAACACATATGAGGGAGAGTTCTTCCAAAAAGAAGGGCTACAAGGTAAATTTGTGGTAGAAATAACCGGGCCGAACGAAATGGAAGTAGACAATCCAAGTGTTGTTGATGAGGAGGATGAGGAGGTTCGTCATGCGAAGGACTTACAATTGCTTGATCGATTACTTGAGGACAATAGTGATAATGAAGATCCTCCTCCCATGGATCCCGCCAATCTTCATATTTTGGAAGAAATAGACATGGATAATAGTGATCATGAGGATTATGATCCAAAAGTGCTTAAATCGTGACAAAGATGAGGATTATTTCTAATACATGTAATACTATGCATCTCTTATAATAATTATATTTTGTATATTTTTTTCATCTCTAAATAATTATGTTCTGTTTATTTTGTATTTTTACTAATTATCTCCATCTAATAGCAGATGATTCAGAAAGATGCCTCCTTCAAAGGTCTTAAAGAAAACTACTGGTGAGAAATTCAGAAAGCTTAAGGAGATATCGGGTCGAGGCAGCCACAGCCACTAGAGCAGCCACAGCCACAGGGTCGGGGCAGGGGCAAGGGCAAGAGTCGTCCCCTACCACCGTTAGCCTTTGTTGGTAGCAACTACACAGCTACGCTTATCACCGTCTGTACAAATAAAATTTAGTATATTAATTTTAAATATACAAATTTTTTTAAAAAATATTTTAAATTAACTCATCAGCCAATGATGAAAAAACCTAACCCGTGATTGGGTTGATTTTGTTTTAGAAAAAAGAATTTGTATTCTAGCCCCCGTAAGAGGTTTGCCACACGACCAATTCTTATTATACTTTCAAACTCAGAGCTGATTAAAAAGTGAAAAAAATTAAGCAAGCGACCGTCTATCATCTCAACACAGGTTGATACACCAGTATCTTATAATTTGTAATGGATGGAGTAGCTATGTAGTCACGGAGTTCATGACATTATTCTCACATTACTACACTAGTAATAATCTCATTGGTACTAATTAACTATATACGTTTACGTGTGCTGCGTTGAATTATATGATATGTGATGCAGATGTGTGTTCATTCGATCACTCATTTCTTCAGAGACTCTCGCAGTTGGTCGGCTGGAAGGACAGCACCGATTTGTCCAGGTCGTACCGGATGTGGTAGTCCATCTGCATGATGTTGCCCACAATGGACATGTGGCTGGGCGAGCTCTGCACGATCCAGCAGCTCACGCTGTCGTCCACCGCCCTAAAGTAGTTCTCCGACTTGAGGACCATGTCACCGCCGTCGAAGTGCAGCACCATGGACGGAAAGACGGCGCCGGACGTCGTCTGGAAACATACCTCGTACCCATCCGTGCCGGGGACCTTAGTGAGGTTCGCCGCCTGCGACAGGAGCGCCACCTTGGCGAGCGTGTACGCCGGCTCGGCCAGGAACGTCAGCGTGGTGCCGGAGTCGAAGATGATGCCGTGTTTCCCAGTCCCGGGCGTCGTCACGGCGCCGATGGAGATATTGTTCAGGTTCACGGTGTAGAAGGTGGACGACTTGACCAGCGGCGTCGACTGGACTCCGCCGGGGCCTGTCATCAAGGCGCCGGCGGCGGCGCCGAACATGAGAGGGCTCGACTTGGAAGGGTCGCTGGTGAGGCAGTAGGAGAAGGCGCCGACCTTGAGCTGCCTGACGAGGGACAGCTTCCCGCGGCCGAGCCCGACGAGACCGGAGCCGGAGCCGTAGCCGCCCTCTGACATGGTGGTGCAGCCGAAGCCGATGCCTTCCACGGCGTCGCCGCCGAGGGTGAACGTCTCGTTCGCCATGTAGCCCTGCGTGTAGTGGTGCGGATCACTGGCGATGCCGTACGAGTACTTGTAGTCGCACACGCCGCCGCTGGCGCTGGCGCACGTCGCCAGCGACTGGGACTCCAGCGTACGGCAGAGGCCGCTGGAGCACGGGAGCTTGGAGAAAGACGACGACATGTTTGGGTAGTAGGAAGGCGAGCCCTGCGGCGCGCACCGCTTGCACGCGCCGCACTTGGCCCAGATGAGGTCGCTGCCGGTGTCGGCGAGCGCCGACAGCTGCTGCGGCGGCGTGCCGATCGAGAAGGTCATGTCATAGGCGCCGCCGCCGCTGTCCATCTGCAGCGGGGTCTGCGCGCTCCCTGCCCCTGAGGCTGCGTCGAGCCGGGCGGTGAGGATGGAAAGCCGTTAGCGGGACTTGTGCGCGGCCCGCGTCAGGTTGATGGCCGGTTCGTGGCGGGTCATGGTGGCACGGAAGCCTCGGCGTTCGGAGTAGGCCAGAGGAAAGCTGAGCAGGGAGCAGATGATCGCCGCGAGAACGAGGATGGACGATCTTGTCGCCATTCGTGCCTACCTGCTCTGATGATGAGGATGGCTAAGGCACGAGTATGTATATATAGGTTCATTCAGGAGTCCACGATGCCAAGTGTGTACAACAGTACGTGCTTTACACAAAGACCACGCGCAGCGTGTTATCTACGGCATTTGGGAAACCGGACACAATGATGAATTTATCAATTCCTTGTAACGACATCGCAGATGGAGTATACCAACTCCTTCAACACGCTGGGCTATCTCAAAGAAGTTTTCTTCGATTGTGGTGCAGTGTGTAGTACTAAGTATTCTTCGAGGCTGTGGCAGCGCCCACCCGGTCGGCATCCCGCACGTCGATCCTGGGGAGCTGCGGCAGCCGATCTGCCGATCTGGAGGAGGGGGTGGTGGACGGCGGGAGGATGGGCGAGGCGCTCATGCTCGACTAGTGGGAGCTCACGCTTAGCAATGCCGCCGGTGGTGGCGGTGAGGAGAGGAGACGAGGGGCGATTTATGTTTTTTTTAGAAAAAAAATAAAAGAACATGAGCCGGTAGGGAATGGATCCCTGGCCGCAGAGGCATGCGTGGTGCCAGAGGGCGCGCGCTGTGTGTGGGCATGGGGCGGAGGGCGCCGGTGAGGTGGGTGAGAAGCCTCACATTAAACTTTGTCTCTCGGCCTTTGGATCCGACATCATTCTTTCGTCAGCCCTTGATTTTAATGGATGAAAATTCCCCTGTGTTATTTTTTGGATACAGAAATGTTAGACTATTGAGCGGGGACGCTTTACATGGTGGATTTAAAATTATTCGAATAAGTGGATGAAGTTATTAAGTATATCATATCGTTTCATTTTGATTTCCCCCCGGACGATACTATTTTCTTAGTCAGTGCACATGAGGTGTCATCGACAAATATTGCAGAACAAGGAGATAATGACAAATTATTATTGCCAAACCACCAATAAATCAGCTCACAAACTTCATCAGATTGACCTTCAGTATTTAAATTAGGGGTAAAATTGATGGTTTTTTTCTTAAACTAGTAAAATCATTGTTCACTAGTAACCAATTTATGCCAATTAAAAATAGAGTTAAATACCACCAATAGCCATAGTGTGATACATAGGTCTATGAACTCTAAAAATATATTCCAAAAAATGAGCGGTGGAGCACGTGCAGTCGAGTACAAGAAGCAACAAAGACATGTCAATGACTAGTGGGCCGCCAAAATAAGAACTTGGGCCAACTTGTCGGGGCGTTTCAACCTCCGTTGAGATTCCTCTTTCCTCTTTCCACTTCCGCGTGTCCGCTCGAACTAGCAAGCCGTGCGTCGCGCCCCCTCGCCGGGAGATCACCACTGCAGCCGCCGGAGATGAGGTGAGGCAGCCACCCGTCAAGGCTTCTGTTCTAAGTTCTTATTCTGTTACTGGTGTGCCCGCAACCTCTTTACATTTCAGGTTTCTCGTCATTCTTGCCTGGCAGCGTCGACGCCCGCGACCTGTTCGACGGAATGCCTCTGGGGAAGATGGGAAAGTTGGACGAGGGAGCGTCTGCAGAGGTCGGGGGTGACCGCATCAGCACTCTTCCTGACGTCCTCTTGAACCACGTGCTCTCATTCCTGCCAGCGGAGGAGGCTGTGCGCACATGCCTGCTGGGCCAGCGCTGGCGCCATCTCTGGAAGTTCACCGCAGGCCTGCACTTCGGGCGCCTTTTTAAGGAAGAACTTAAGTCTGTTCACGAGCTCCAGAAGTTTGTGGACCATTTCCTCCTCCTTCGTGGAGGTTCTCCTCTTGACACATGTGAGCTCAGGATTGGTGGCTTCTCAGAGGACGATGATGTGTCCCGTGTCAACCTCTGGTTTTGGCATGCTGTCATGTGCAAAGTTCGGGTGCTCATGCTCAAGGTCTATGGGGACACTTTTAGTGACCCCTGCCTTGAGCTTGATGACCTGCCTCTTGTCTCAAAGACCCTAACGAGGCTAGAGCTTTATGGTGTGTGCTGTCATACTAGTCTCCTCAACTTCTCAGGCTGTCCAGGGTTGGACAATCTACAATTTGAGTTCTGTGATCTCTCATCGGCCAAGAAGATCTCATCTGAGTCCATAAAAAGTCTGAACATCATAAATTCCTCTTTGGCTTATGATTCCCGTGTTCGAATTTCTGCCCCAAATTTGGTTTCACTGCAATTAGATGGCTTTTTGGTACAAAACTCCCATCCTTGAGAACATGCCATCATTAACACGAGCATTTGTTCAAATAGCCGAAGCGCTGTGATGACCGCTGCAGTAAAATATTGCATCCATATGAAGATTGTAATTGTGAGTCTTGTGAAAGTTCTGTCAGCATTGGTGATCAAAGTAACAATTGTGTGCTTCTAGAAGGTTTATCAGAAGCTAGAGTCTGGTGTTGATTTCTGGACCTGACGTGGGTATGTTTGCACCTTATCTCAGTTACATCATAGTTTTATTAGTCATCCTCCTTATTTCTCTAGCATTGTTTGCCCTGAATCCACAGTATTATTTACATTGCTGCTGGACATTGATAGCTCTTGGTTAGAATGGCCTTTGCTTTTTGCTTTTTTGCTTTTTTTTCTTGCATTGTCACCAACTTACCTCATCTTTTACGTTTGTGCCTTGTCCAGTTTATTTTTCGAAAGGGATTTGAGATGGTGCCCTATGTTTTACAACTTGAGGACTTTGTTGCTCAATGAGTACTGGTGTGGACCTGATGGCACCCATGCATTAGCTTGTATTCTTGAACACACACCAAATTTAGAGAAGCTCACTCTTCAACTCTTTTCTGAGGTACATACTACATTAATTGGCTGCTGCTACATTTTAGATTTGTTACACTTCTTATTGGTCTTACAGTTTTTCTACTTGTTGACTGCAGGGGCCTAAACATAATGTAGAAATGGAAGGAAGCTTCAGTTCAGCAGTGCAATCTGCTGCAATTTCAAAATACCTTAAGATAATTGAAATCAAGTGTGAAGTGGTTGATGAGAGAGTTGCCAAAGTTCTGAAATTCCTGTGCACATTTAACATACGTAAGCTAACTTGAACTGTCCTTGTGCTTCTATATTTCTGACATTTTCAGCAACATTTATTTTCATGAAAGAACCAGTGTAAATCTGATGAAAATATAAGAGACTGTAAAATTGTACGACCTATGATGCAAATGATAGAGAAATGAAATCCTTGCAGTACCCTAATACAAAGATACACAGCTCTCCATGCTGCATGTTTGAGACAAAATAATGCATGTTCTATGCTGGACATTTTGATGTCAGGTGGTATCCACGAAGCAGTACACAATTATTTAACTGAATTGCATTGCACTGACAATAGAACAGTTTGTTCAGTTCTTAAATAGTTTGAATGCTTGACTTGCTAATTAGTTTGTAATGGACACAAATGACTGAATTGTGTTGTTTTCACTATATGTCACCTTGCCAGTTAGTTCCAAATTGCATCTTCAATATCTGCATTGAATTATTCTAAGTAACACAAAATGCTGACATTTTTGTGCGCGCCTCCTATTTTCTGGAAGGTTTGCCCCCTTCGGTTATCATCTTATCATTTTATATTGCAAATATTAGCATGATATCTTTACACTGAAGTTTTTTTTTCTTCGACCCTCTTTTTATTTTTGAATGAAAATACCCTTAAATTTTGTCTTCTTCGGATAAATCGAACTCTGATGTGTTCGAAAACTTGTGTTCAAGCACTCTTTTTATCGTTATAAGTGAAAAGCTTGTAGAATATCATGTTTGGGAAATTAGGTGTTAAAGAAATCAATGTTTTGGTTCATCGTCAGATTATTTGAACATGCTCATCAGATTGAGATGGATGTTCTCCTGGCTTCCATATTTGTATAGCTCTTTCAAGTAGCTTTTCTTTTTCACCCTATTTCCAGCTTTTCCTGATGTATGTTCCTTGGGCTTTTACTGCTCTTTGTACAGGTGTTTACCTTTTTTTTTACATAAAATAAGTTTTACACAACAGGTGTGTACTGTGCTTTATTTTCCTCAAAAACCGATTTGTGGTTTTCCAGCAACGTCAAATTACCTGTCAAGTAACTGAATTCTTCTACAGATTACATCCTGCCCTGAACTTGTTCTGCCCATCCTTTTAATACAGGTTTCAGTTTCTGATTTCACATGTGAGGAAGTATTTGGGCTGTCGTTTGATCTACTGGTGCTCAATGTTATGAGAAAACTATGAAACACTAGCCAAATGTTTGCTACAACATTTGTGGGTAATTGTCTTGTCAGTGTTGCTTCCGATTGTGTGAGCATGCAGAACTGTAGCATAAATTGATCAGAACTTATGTTTTTTATGTTGGATCTGGCATGTTATGTTATGTTATTTCCTTTGTGCTCAGTTCATGAGGATGTGTTCGAAATTGTGGGACAAATTAATTTGCCTTTAGTATACTTCGATTCAGTGTTCAGCTGGTAGGATAGTTCAGTTCTCTCACGTGTGCTAATACTTAAATGGACATCAGGTAGCAAGATTGGGAAAGACAAACAGACTTGCATTAGACGTTCGGCAAACAGTATACTCAACACATAAATTGGACTTTTTGCACCTGGCAAGTTTTTCCCCTTGATTTTGAGAAAAAGGACTAACGCAACATCCCCCACTGGCCACTTCCAACCCCAGTACCTCCCCCTCAAACACAAATTACAAATGTTTTTTTAGAGCACGTCTAAGCGCGTATTTTATTAAGCAGAAAAGAGTTTTGCAAGTACAACAAAAGAAGGGGACGGTAACCCGTGGTTACCGAAGCCCTCCCAACACCAACTCACATGAGGTTGTGATTACAAAAGAAAGATTTTGCGACTAGACGACATACAGACTGGAGGCTAAACGAGGTGATCCTCCAACCCAGTGATGTCCAGATCCATGGCTCCTAGGTCAAGGCCGCCATTCAAGAAAACTCGAAAGCCTGCCTCTTCCTATCCGACATGTTGTGGAAGGCAGCCTTGAGCTTATTTACAACCTCCGGTCGACGGCAATGCCCAGCTTCTTCAGCAGGACGTTCTGGGCCTGCCTCGTGACGTTGGCCACCCGTGGCTTCGCTGCGATGCGGCCACTACGCCGCAGCGAGTGAATGGAGACCGGCGTCCTAGGACGGCGCAAACGTGGCTTTTTGATGAGCGGCGTCTCCATCGGCAGGCAGACCAGGGCCTCCAACTCTTCCTGGACCGAAGCAGTGGAAGCAGCTGGTCACTCGCTCTCAAGCCCCACGGCGTCGACGTGCATAGAGGTATCACCAACATCGCAGCCCACATCAGCTGGTAGGCCACCGGGGAGGTCGGCCTGGATTGTGGGGGGCTCGAGGGGCCCAGGCGAGCTTAGGCCAGAACCGCCCATGTCGGGGCTAGAGAGACACAGGTCCTCCACCGCGAGGCCTGCCTCCATCTCCGACACCGTCGCAGCCACCTCCAACACTGCCTGGCAAGCGTCCACCTCGACCGACATGGGATCGAACTCCCTGCGCGGAACACCATCCTGCAGAGCGGTGCAAAAGGGGCCTTCCAGCTGACCCATAGAACCTCCGGCCACAGCCAAAGACACATCGAACTTCAAAGAAATGTGCGCCAAGAGTCCATCCAGCGAGGCAGCACCAGGAAGTGCGACAAGGACAAAGGCGGGGGGCCTCACCAGACGAGTCGACGTTCCTCCGGACGACGAAGGTCTCGATCCTGGGACGGTTGTCGACGTCACCCAGAGGCTGGGAGACAGGTGGCTGTTGCGGCGACGAAGACGACGCGGTCAACCGCTGCACATGACGAGACGGGGATGTAGATGTCCACAAAAAAGCACTTGAAGCCTTCGCTTCTAAAAGAATTAGATAAATATCCTGCGCGTTGCTGCGGGAATTTTTAAAATGGTACCTTGTGAATGACACAAATATATATAAATTTGATGAGGATTGGAGTATTATGATGGAATTGTATGTTGCATGCATGTAGTAGTGGAATGGGAAAGGATCAAACGTAAATCACTAAAAAAAAGTCGATGATGAATGGAGAGGATATTTATTAGCATGCTTGAGTTAATGGTAGTGGACTTGTAGGTGGATGATGACGTGGTTGTGGGCCTCTAGGATGACGTGGATGGAGGAATAGAGAGGATATTTATTAGCATGCTTGAGTTAATGGTAGTGGACTTGTGGGTGGATGATAACGTGAATGTGGGCCTCTAGGATGGCGTGGCTTCACCATATTTTTTTTTAAGAATGACACAGTACAACGCAGACGCTCACAACACGCACGCACACTCACCCCTATGAACACACGGCAAACCCTACCCCTATGAGCACCTCCGAAGGACTGAGGCAGTGAGATGAAGTCACCATAACACCCGGCCAGAACGCCGCTACCACTTAATGTATGAAATCCTAGGAAAATCCCAGAAAAGGGCCACTAGGATTTGAACGGTGGGTAGGCCCCTGGACCGCCCTACCATTGATGCAAGCCAATAGAGAAATAGGTAGCGGGCATTAGCTTTATAGGAGTTTAAGATTTGTTCGCAAATCTTGGTATAGACAGTCATGGCATTTTTCTTGCTGCCGACGAGCAATGTTGCATATCGATAAAATCTTAATAAATCGAGGCGGCATCAGTGATATCTCAAGACCGAAGTGATGAAGAGTTAGGCTTTGGAGAGACTGGTATTTGGGCCTAAAATTTTGGCCGGGAATGGGGGTTTGTCCTTTTATGCGTTAAGTGGCATGCGGCGTTCGGTCGACAACGAGCGCCCGAGTGGTGATTTCGGGGATCTCAGATTAGCCGGCTGCTCAATCCTTCGAAGGTGTTTATTAGGGTTGTACTGTGTAACTCTAAAAAAAAACAATCTATCCCAACCTATGGTTTAATTGCATAGTTAAATATTTGTACCGACCCATCAATTCCAAGGATCTAAATGGGGCATAGTGATTACACATCATGCATCTCCGCTTCAGTTTATTTGAGAATCAAGATGTATGCTTCTCTAAATTAGAGCCGTATCGATTCGACTTCGAGTCTTCGACGGTTCATCTTCATCACGTGTCCTGCATGGCTGGGTCCACCTGACACCAAAAGAAAAATCGCCAAGAGGTGACTACGGGTCACGTTGCATTCACGCCGACGCCCATCATTGTCTAGTCGACCAGTCGTCTTCGTTCCGTTTGGCCATCGCCTTGACCTACGTCCGCACCGGATCTAGGTGAATTTTTGATCGGAATTGTTGAGGTGAGATCAATCTTTGTTCCTGCTTTTCGTAAAAATGTCATGTGTACTTTCATTGCTAATTGCTAAGCGCCAGAATCATAAAACCATCTACCACGCAGCGAGTTCGAGGATATTGTCCCAACAACAGAGTTGATCAAGATTGATATATGGTTTACGAGCTTGTCAAATTGGTATTGACTGTACCGCTGGCAACACCAAGTGTTAAAAGGGTATTTTTCTACAATTATTTTAGTGAAATTAACGATAAGAAATAAGATGGGAGATAGTCTTTTGGATGATTGTCTAGTCATATTAATTGAGCGTGATATTTTCTTTGAAGTTAATGGAAATCATATAATCAAGACATTTATGTCCATTCGAAAGCGTTGGATAAAAAGTTAGATAAACAACGTCGTATGATTCTTGTACCTTATGCCTATATATTTTGAATTATCGGTATGTCTTTTGAACTATTTATATTGTATTTTAGAATTATATTAAGCCTTATTGTGTTACTTAGTATATGTATACCAAATCACATTGCAAATTTTAGAATTGTTACTGAATTGATAAAAAATATTTACCAGATTGTATAAGAAAACATTTGGACTGTGTACCCTTAGGTAAAATCCTAGATCCGCCACTGGCTCTAACTCTTATGGGCAAGAAAGGTTTAAAGATTTATCATGATCACATCATGTACATTCTAGTTTGTTTTGGGATTAATTAGACTCTGCACTATATCAGAACACCTAACTTGTAGCAACATGCGTGAGAGTGGGGATCATCAAAGCACTTCGTATTCATTTCATTTTTGAATCGGACTTCAAAGAATGTTTGGACATGCCACTCTAGCTTATAAGGGCATAGAGAAAGATTAGGTTGTGTGTCACAAATGATGCCTATTTAGTAGGATATATGGGCCTCTTTAGACTAACTAACAGAGCTGATTACTAGTTGTGTCAAATTAGTTGGAATTCGCTAGATAGTTAGCTAACAACGCGAGAAGATTTGCCTAAAAAATTGGTCAATCTATTAGTCCTTCTATTTGGATAAGCTAGGACTAACAATTAGCCCTTGTATCAAACGTACAGAGCATCTATAGGGAGGATAGCATAGAGTTGGCTAATAGGTGGGGTTGGGTACTTCTTTTCTTTTAACAAGAAAAATAACGAAAGTACTATGTACGTCCACCGCCGTATAAGCTTAAGTGTAGGTAAGTCCAGTAAAAGTCAACTTTATACACTTGTATTCTCACTTTGTTTTGGACTTGAAGTAGAACGGCCATGAAAAGACGGAGAAAACATGCACTTATTTTCGGCATCGGAAATCCACACAACCGTCGAAATTTCTTAATGCCCTGATATCCAACGCTTGGCGCCAAGGCAGGGCACTACCACCACAACTCTGTCAGCGACAGTATGGAAATTTTTGCCGAAAGCAGAGACAAAGCCATTTTTCCACAAGACTTGACCTGAAGTCCATGGCGATTTAAGTTTATATTTGTTCCTTCCACATATGATGCCTCCCTCGAAAACGACCGTTAATTGATTTGTCAGTTCGTCGACTCGTCTTGACTCGTTATGATCAATTGACGAGCCCTAGTCCGCGCTCTTGGGTTATACTAGCAGTTAGGTACAGTAATAAAAATGTTGGAACGCGTACAGTTCCTTTTTGCAAAAATTGGTCACTAACGATGTACTCCCTCGGTCCAATGTTTTGGTTCCTTTGCCGGAGACCACAGAGTTGACCCCATCATGTTGCAATCTGTCTACCCATCGCCGCTACAGTTGGTGGCTTGTTGGCCCATCGTGTGGCATACGGTGCCGCGTTGTTCAACCGGAGATGATTAGTTTAATTCAAACTTACGACTATGACTCAAGTCTGGTGTGCTACATATATCAGAACTTCTAATTATATTTAGATTTTAGGTCTTTGTTTTGGATAGACGAGAAACTAGCTTAATCAAAAACTCAATTTTACATCTTAGCATTCTAGGAAGAATAGCTTTGAACATACGCAAAACCTGTCTTTGTAACTACAATTTAAAGGTGGCTCAAGCATTCGTATCAAATGTAACATATCTCAAGATTTAGTATCCGTACTGTGTCCATTTTTTGGATACTCAAATCTGCATATATATGATATCGATATTCATTCACATTCATACTAATCCAGAATATCTGTCACCAGATCTAAATCAGATGTTTACTATACCTATCCGTATTTTTATCCATAGTAATTCCACCATATTTGATCCATTTACACCCCTACCGAACATTCAAAACTTATCATATATTATGACTTATAAGGGATCTATAAGTGAGGCATCCTAAAGTCATTTTAAAATGGCAATATTCACCGTACACAAACCTACGACGAAACAACATTTACGGAGACTGGAGGCGTGTAACCAACTATAGTATTTTTCTCTCACAACAAAACAACATCAGTCGCTTATCAGCTGTATTTTTCATGGAGAATAACATAGCAAAGTTCGTGAAGGATTCTGGATGAAAAGGAGGTTAACATTTATTTATATATATATTTTTTTACAAATTTTATCATGTTTTGTCTTGGAGAAACAACTTTGAAACTATGTACGTATTGTATTTGTAAAAGTTCAATGGCTTTATTGTATTGGTTTACATTAATGATTACAGTATTTCCACTATATTCTTGCTCCTGATCACAAGCGTCTGGGCCACAATCATAGAATCAAAATTAATAAGCATTGTTGAAGGATTTAGTGAAAGCATTGTTTTATCATTGCAACCTCGGTCTCGTTTAGTTCCCCTCCAACTTCTAAGTTTTTACACTCTCTCCATCACATCACATTAAATACACCAAAAGACATATAAATGGAGTAGTAAATGTAGATAAAAAAAATAACTAATTACACAGTTTTGTTGTAAATCACGAGACGAATCTTTTGAGCCTAGTTATTCCATGATTGGACAATGTTTACCAAATACAAATGAAAGTGCTACAGGAGTGCTACGGGAGTTTCAACAGTGATTTTTCCAAGTTTTTTGCCAACTAAACAAGGCCCTCATCCAAAATAAACAAAGATGTCGGCGGTGTCACTTTGCTTTGTGAAATTGCATGTGCTATTGTCAGCAAGCTTAATTGGGATCTGATTGTTAGTTTTACCATTTACTAGTTTTATTTATTTTGTATTTTACCATGGCGTTAGCATGGACACCCTACTAGTTAATACATGTCACCAACACAAAAATGGTAATTACAATATCTCCTCACGACTAAGGAAACGCTTAGTAGGATACTTATCTTTATACATCATATTTTACACGAGCAATTGTACAGATGATATAGAATGGTGGTGGTGTAATTTGTAACACACATGACTAGTACTTATGTCCTTAGATGAGGTAGCCTAACGCTATGCTAGTTTGCAGAATATACCGCAAACTGATCATAGGTCACTTTGTTAGGTTCCTTGTTGTGGAACTTGTCCACCTAGGTTTAAGTCCTCGATTTGATACGGGTGCTTGCATTTTCTCAAAATTAATTTTAGATTTAACGGCGCTATACTTTCAGTGGTAGGCGATATTCCCAACAACAGCAAGACACATGTGTGATGACTTCATGATCTCCATATCTGATGGGCTTAGTCCTTCAGAGGGTGCTCGTACTGTGGTGACTTCGTCATGTCGATATCTGATGGGCTTAGTCCTTAGGGTGTCCATAAAGGTAGGATTTGCGTATGCGTGTTCATAGAGATAGGTGTGCATGTGTGCTATGAGCCTCTCCATTGTACTTTATAATTATAAAGAAAAAGTTGGCAGAACATACCACTTGATGATGCGTGGAATTCATTGTGTTATATGGAACTATATGGATGGAGGCCTCCCAGTTATATAGCTCCTGTTTGGCTAATGCTTTTGGACTGAAGGTAACACAGGCAGCAAAATCAGGAAGTCCAACGCCAAGATCACACTGCCTGCAGGTGAGGCAACTCGGCCTGGACATCAACCCAAATAAGCCCTATCTGCCACGCAAATACATTCTGATCCCTGACATTCAAAGTCCGACATCTAGATGTATGGTCACGCCCCCTTCAACACGGTCACTATATCTCATTGTCAAAATGCCGTGGGTACCACGCTTCGCGTACGATCTTTTTTGTGTACAATTGCGCACAATTGGCGTCCGAGCGCGCGTCGTGGACCTCGTATATCTGTATATATATTACTCGTGCCTAGACCTCATTACAGCATGTAAGAAATCCTTCAAAGTCAAGAAATGGCGGCAAGGTCATCCATGCTCTTTGTTGCAATTGCAATCACCTTCCTCCTCGCCGCTCCTGCGGCCTTCGCGGAACGCCGAACCTTCCGTGCCACCATGACCCGCACCGAACCGGCCATCAACTGGACGCGGGCCGCGCAGAAGTCCCACGAACGGCTGGCGATGCTCGCCGCCCGGCTTGACGACGCTGCCTCAGGGAGCGCGCAGACCCCGCTCCAGAAGGACGGCGGCGCATACGACATGACCTTCTCCATCGGCACGCCACCGCAGCAGCTGTCGGCGCTCGCAGACACTGGCAGCGACCTCATCTGGGCCAAGTGCGGCGCGTGCACGCGGTGCGCGCCCCAAAGGCTCCCCCTTCCTACTACCCAAACAAGTCGTCGTCTTTCTCCAAGCTGCCGTGCTCCAGCAGCCTCTGCAGCGACCTGCCGACGTCACGGTGCAGCGCTGGTGGCGCCGAGTGCGACTACAAGTACTCCTACGGCCTTGCCAGTGATCCGCACCACTACACGCAAGGTTACCTCGGCAGCGAGACCTTCACGCTCGGCAGCGACGCCGTGCCGGGCATCGGCTTCGGCTGCACCACCATGTCGGAGGGTGGGTACGGCTCGGGCTCCGGCCTCGTCGGCCTCGGCAGAGGGCCGCTGTCCCTGGTCTCGCAGCTCAAAGTCGGCGCCTTCTCCTACTGCCTCACCAGTGATGCCGCCAAGACGAGCCCTCTCCTGTTCGGCTCCGGCGCCCTGACGGGCGCCGGTGTCCAGTCGACGCCGCTCCTGCAGACATCCACCTTTTACACGGTTAACCTGGAGAGTATCTCGATCGGCGCCGTGACGACGCCCGGAACCGGAAGCGACGGCATCATCTTCGACTCCGGCACCACGCTGACGTTCCTGGAGGAGCCGGCGTACACGCTTGCCAAGGAGGCGCTCCTGTTGCAGGCGGCGAACCTCACTAGGGTCCAGGGCCCGGATGGGTTCGATGTCTGTTTCCAGACGACGTCCGGCTCCGGCGCCGTGTTCCCGTCTATGGTGCTGCACTTCAACGGCGGCGACATGGCCCTCAAGACGGAGAACTACTTCAGGGCGGTGGGCGACAGCGTGAGCTGCTGGATCGTGCAGAGCTCGCCCAGCCGGACGTCCATTGTGGGCAACATCATGCAGATGGACTACCATATCCGGTACGACCTGGACAAATCGCTGCTGTCCTTCCAGCCGGCCAACTGCTAGAGTTTCTGAAGAATTGAGGGGAACACACATCTGCTCGATCGTCCTCTCCCATGTTTCGATGGCTACGTTCTCGGCTTCTTTGTTGATCACGTATCATATAATTCAACACGGGACACGTACACGTATAGTTAATTAGTACGAATAAGATTATTATTACTAAGGGTGATGACTGAATGTCTTAAGGATTCGTGTCGACTATACAAGTACTCCCTCCGTTACAAAATTATATAACATTTTGACTTTTGTATTAAGAAAGTCGTCTTGTAATTTAGAACAGTGGCAGTAATAAATGACAGTAAAGTAAAAAGGAAGATTAACTTCATTGTGTATGGATCTTATTGCCATGTCTCCCTCAAGTACATAGGCTGAATAGAAGCCTGTTCCCAACGACGCAACCACAGAGATGATGTGGGTACAAAATTTATAGGTGGAACTTTGAACATGTTGACAACCAAAAATGTCCATTTTTGGGAAGTTATCAAAATGAGGAACGGACTTCACCGTTGCGTTCCTCTCGTCAAGATGGTCCACAAACATATATAAATTGTTCAATTTGGAGTCGGATGAGAGAGTTATGTTTCCGAGGAAAAATGCTTGAACTAGAGGAACTTCTGATCCGGGCCACGGAACTTCGATTCGAGACCCAGTACTACCCAAAGTTTGGCAAAAATGAACTACAGGAACTTCCGGTCCGAGACCGGTATACTTCTGTCTGAGACCGATACTTTCGGTAGTTGGTGAAGATTGGGCGTGGATATGAACTACTGGAACTTCTGGTGGGTCTGTTCCAAATCTGATTTTCAGATCTCGAACCGGCTTGTTTCTAGGTCGGTTTTTGGTAAGTTTTGGACGTGGGAGACTTGGAGATGTTTCCTACTAGGATATGACCACCCCCCCTCTATGTATATGAGAGGATCATGGCCGATTGATTCCATCCAATTAATCGACACAAAAAACCAATCTATCTCCTATCTTCACACTTTTTTCCAGCCCCTATGCTGTTCATCCCTTGATCCGACGACCAAGGATGACGTCCTAGGCTTGCCGGCCGACCTAGGGCAACCCGGCGACGTCCTTGCCCTGGCCGCGGGGTCCCTCCTAGGCGAGAGCTTGACCGGTTCCATTGCTAGTTTGCCTGAAAACTAGCAGGTTCTTCGTCCCGAAAGCATGTCGCTTTTCCTTTGGTGGTTTGCTTGTAAACCTCTCCGTCCTTCACCACGTAAGGGTGATTATCTCGCTGCGTTCTTCGGTTCGTGGCGGCCCAGGCGTCCAAAGCCATCGTGGTGTGTTGGCCCGGACCACATTCGGCGTCAACAGAATAGAACACCCATTACAGCATGGCTATAGTGTCACAACATTGGTGCCACATATGTAGCTTCGAACCTGGTGTTGCATGCAAGAACAAAACATATGGATATTGACTTTTCTTTTTGTTAGAGATCGAGTTGCTCAAAAATTAACGTTTAGAGGTTTGTTTTATATGGCTTCACCAAAACCGATTGTGGCATCCAAAGTTGCACAATCTAGAAAAAAATATCAACTTAGTGGCTATACGAAATTGAGAGGGTGTTAAAGACATGATTAGTTGGCGTTATTGGCTGCGTAGTTTAGGTTGTTGTAGACTTCAAGTAGATACTTGTAATTTGATTATTGTACAAGCCATGGGGCGTTTTCATATGAAGAGTCACTGATACCTTGTTATTAGTGACGCGTCTTGTTTTTAGGGCATGGGTAACAGATAATCAGTGACGCATCTGGTTCACCCACGTCACTGATATCTTATTAGTGACGCATTTTGTTTTTGGGGCACTCATCGAGGCGTCACTGATAAGCTTTTCTAGCATAGTGGGTGCTCCCATCCTACTTAACACGCACATGATCCCTCACATGAGGTATCTCGTTCCATCCACTTTGACACCCTTATCTATATACTTACAAAGTCGTATTCGTGATAATATAAGAATCTATTACCTACTAATAAAGCGAGAAAATTTCTACCACTTTTTTTTTCACCACCCTTATCCTTTCACCTCCTGTTCCCTTCAAGTCAAAACACCGCTTAGACTTTCCTTATTTTTTATGAAAGATCAACGTGTGATAATTTGAAACAAACTCGGACAATTTGTGTCTTAGAGGAGTCCATTACCATGTCCAGACCTAGGCAAACAAGTCAAAACACCTCTTAGACTTTCTTTTTTTTGTACGAAAGATCAACCTGTGAGAATTTGAAACAAACTCGGACAATTTGCGTCGTATAAATCTACGGCCGGTTGCGCGATAAACAACGCTGGTACACGCAAGATCTTGGACGGCAGTGGCTGTCACATGGCAGCTCTGCGCGATGGCGAGGGGCAGCAGAACAATGCCTGCCGGCTTGTGATTGGCAAGTACCTGCCACATGTCCGCTGAAGAGCTCGCGAGGTTCTATTCGGCAACCGCCGGCGTAGGCTATACAACAACAACAGGATCTTGCAGGCTTGCAGCGTACTACAACGAACACAATACGTGGAGCTTCGTCAACTTCGACCATGCATGACGACATTCGACGAACACAAAAAAAGAAGATCATGGACGACCTCGACGCGTTCGGAGCAACTGGTACTTCTATGGACGCATCGGCAAGCCATGATTGCGGCCATGGCCAAGCACATCAACTACAACATCTACAACGTACGTCGAGCTCACCATTGTCAACAACGATGATATATGACCTCCGCAATTTGCTCGTCCAGACAACTAATATGTCCATCATCGTCATCAAAGACATCAACTGCTCCTGGAGGCCTGACCTGACGCTCATCCGACACGCCGATGGACATGCACATCGAGGCGTTCAGGACCCTGGCCAAAAAACTACCTCGACATCTATACACACCTGCAGTTCAGAGTTGTCGACGAGCTGCAAACAGAGGTGGACACCACGTCAGCCAACGTCGCCGATGCGTCATGACAACCAATTACGCCAAAGCTCCGAGGGAGGTCGCGAGTCTCAAAAACCTACCTGATCGAGGAATTGAAGATGCAGACGGGGAACACGCCCGAAATGTATAATATATAAGCTAAAGGTGCGATATATTTAAATCTAAATTTGTTTGTGCTTTCTAACCGGAGAAAAAATGCATCAAAGTTGTATTTTAATTCATATTATTATTATTATTAACATTAACTTATACTTATATTATGGGTGTCATGGTTGTTATAAAATAAATTATATTCTCCTATTCAAACTCTCAATCATTCTCACATTTTAAATAAATACGTCTTGTTACATACCTAGACATACATGAATTTTACAAAAACATAAATCATAAATAGATATGTAGGATCATTCATCATTTTATATAAATGTTTAATAGTTATCTCTCCCGTTGCAATGCACGGGCATTTTTGCTATTTATAATTAAATCGTAAAACAACTAGTTATTAGCCAGCCACTAGTTCACCTATTTGCATCCTCACGGATTAAACGTTAGTCAACTAGTTGATAGTTCATGGGATCAAACACGCCCCGAATTGAACTTCTCATCTGCGTTTGGGCAACGGCCCACGGTAGGCCAAGCCACGAACCGTAGCAGCGACCGCGATGGATAGACAGATTGCAGCATGGCGTCAAACTCTCTGGTCTCCGCCAAAAGAACCAAATGCGCTTATAAAAAGAAAAATATTGAACTGAGGGTACATCATCGTTAGTGACCAAATTGCAAAAGGTACGGGTTCCTACTTTTTATTACTGTACCTTTTTTTTTAGAATTACACGTACAACGCAGACGCTCACACACGCACGCACACTCACCCCTATGAACACACGCACGCAAACCCTACCCCTATGAGCACCTCCGAAGGACTGGGCAACCGGCAGATCTGGAGATTCTCGAAGTCACCGTAGGCGCCTCGTCGACGGGAACGTCGCTTACCACTTAAAGCATAACGCCGGAAAATTCTGGGAAAATTCCCAAGAAAAGGTGCGAGCACCAGGATTTGAGCCCTGGTGGGTAGCGTCCCACTGGACCGTCCTACCATTGGACTACGAGCCAATTCGCTTTTATTACTGTACCTAACTGCCAACATCCCCACTGGGGCTGCACGAGGCAAGTGAAAAACAAATAAAGGCTTCAACCATTTGAAGCACTCGGTCATCATACATTGGCGTGGCCCAGGATAGGTTATCCAATGAGCCCATATAAATAGATTCTGTAGACATGTCATACAAGGCCCAGCTAGTCAGGTCCATCAGCAGAACATACGCATGTTATGCATGAACGTACGCACACATATTATTCCTATAAACACACAACTTGTTGAGCATCTCCAAATGATTTAGCCAGCAAATCTTGAGATTAACAAAAGTCATCTCAAATGACTTCCTCTAATAAACATGTCGCCTACTACTGCTTAGCACCGTTAAATCTATTAAAAATTCCATAAAAATATAAACATTTGTACAAAGTCAGGATTTAGAAACCGAGGTGCGAACACATGGTTGATTTAGGTCACATGTGTTTAGTTTTTGTGATTGAGTGATTGTCAACAATCAACATTTTAATTCTATTTTCTTTTATTCTTTATGCTTCGGCTATGTTCACCGGCACACGTGGAGTGTGTCGAAGACGTATCTCTTGGTTCGTGTTGTGCGGGTGTGGAGCTCGGAGATGGTAGACGGCGAGGTGAAGGGGCCAAGGAGGGGCGTGCCGGGCCGCCGGACCGCGGAGGTGAAGGACGGGCGTGAGGCTTGGACCGAGGGACCAGATCGCGGGTGGCTAGCCATGGTGGCTGACATCCGGGACATCGGCAATGCAAGAGGGCGTGACGGGGACCGTGTCGATCGGGTCAAGATGGCGGCGTGCGGCAGAGAGCGGGAGCTCGGATGACTTGGCGACTTCGGGCAGTCAAGGCGGTGATGACACGTGTCGAGGAGGTTTGGTGGTTTGTCCTCAAAACCATCGGTGCGGTTTCGTGGTTTGGGCCTCAAAACCACGGGCTCGGGTTTGGTGGTTTGGGCCTCAAAACCATCGGCGGGTTTACGGGTTTGGGCCTCAAAACCCGGGCGGGACGTTCCGGTGGGCGGAAGGGCGGCACGTGGCGGCATCACGGGAGATTGCGCGGAGCAAGGCTACAGATAAGGAGGCGCGGTGGCCGTCGGATCGGCAAATTATCCGAGTCGACCAAAATAGCCCTAGGGTTAGAAAATCGACTCAAGTATTTTAGGGGTAGTTTGGGAAAGAGGATTTCAGACTATATGTGGAGGATGACAGCCTCCACCCCTCTTTTGCCTCTCTTATTTTCGTTTCTATTTTTTCCTCATTTTTAGGGTTCTTGTTTAGAGGTCCAAGAACAAAATTTTGTGTGGATTCTTGCTGTGATTCTTGTTCGTAGGAAGAGTGGCCCTTAGTCCACTCATGCCCTCCGGGATTTTTCATATGGAGCTGTGATTTTCATGTCCCTCTGTGTTGTGTTCTTGTTCCCGTCCTCCTCTTTTGCTCTGGCTCGAATTTCTTTGATTCACTCAGTTACAGTTCAAATTGAGTAGTGATCTGGTAGGAGTGGCTTTCTATATCTGTCGTGATTCACTGTGCCAAGTTTGAGGGGCATGGGGTTTTGATTTGTGCGAACTTCTCTAATTTTCGGATCTGGATGTGCTCCTGTTTTCCCCTCTGCTTGCGAACAGGCGATTTGCGGTGCGGCTCTAGCTTCTTGGCGTCGAGTGCCCAGTACCCTCGGTACATGCCCTTCGACCAGACTCTAGCTGCAGTCCATGTTCAGTTTTACTGACTTTCTTGGTTGTTCGTTCTGAATCCAGCAATCAGAGCCGCTAGCGCTTCCTGCTGTTCGTTCTGACCGGTTGCCTTGAGCGGTGGTTTTAATTGATCTAAAGCTGGGTTCTTGTCTCCATGTGTTTTCTCAAGGAATCATTAGCCAATGATTGGAGTATTTAATTCCTTTCTTTTATCTTGGTTTTCACGGTTATCAAATTTGCTGTTCCCGTGTGCTAGCTCATGAGTCAAGGTGATTTTAGTTTAGGTGCTCTGTTTCCTGCCGTCGATTTCAGCAGCTTGGCTGCCCAGCTTGCTCGCTCGTGAGGTTCAACAATTGAAGCTGAATCTTGTTCGGTTTGGTTCACCGTTTGATCTCTGCTGTCAGGTCACCGGCGTGCAGCACGTTCTTCTGTTCGTCTCCTTGATCTCGGTTCCGCAGTGCAGCACCTCCAGCCCGCTCGCTGCGTCAGTTTAGTGGTCAGTGCTTTCAGGTTTCAGCAGTGCAGAGAGCAGCAGCTTGGTTTCTGTTCAGAGAAGGAGCACCCTTCTGAACTTGTAGAGAAATTCGTTCAGCAGAACAGCTGCAGTGCATGAGTTTTTGGTTGACCAGCAAGCTGTGCAGCTCGTGATTGACTTGAGAAATCAATTTGTGTGGTGTCACTTTCATTCTACAGGAAGCATTCATGGCATGTTCATTAATTCAAGAAATGTGCATGTAAATGATTTTCTGCTTCCTCTGAGTTCAGCTTGTGGGTTCAGTATCTATCTTGCGTACTCAGTTTTTTACAGGAGAAGCACTGATGGTCATCAGTGAAGGCTTTGCTGCCTCTGCTGTCTGAGAGCTGTGTAATTCCCGTGCCTATTGTTTTATCCGCAGATTGTCCGTTCGAGCTCCGATTCGATCTCTGTTTCTTTCGTTGGACTCATTGTGCCTAACTCTTCGAGTATGATATCCTGCTACCAGTTAGCACGTGTATCACTCATTTCTTTGTGAGTTCGCTTTTGAGGTTGGGGATTGAGCCGATGACCCAAAATTGAAAAGGAAAATCGAGGCTCCCATTCACCCCCTCTGGTCGCCGTTTCGGTCCTTCACGAGGAAAATTGGTTCTACTATAAAGAGTCTAACCGGTTGAGCTATGCTTACTTCTCTGCTTCACTAGTTCTGCAGCTTTTCTTTGGCTTCGGACCCATGAACAGAGGGATATGGGAGAAGCTATATCATATTTTAGCTTCATCTAGGATTTCAAGAGCTTCACAGAAGTATCAAATGGGGCTTAACCTCACAGTTCTATGAGGGTGTGAGAAAGACTAGTAGTACATGAGAAAGCAACAGCGGTAGCAGCGAACACAAGGGAAGAACCGATGGAGGGATCTAGAAAACATATCTGTACGATGATTAGATGCCCAGGAGACACGAACCAAATCCTTTGCAGAATGACGCACATCGATAAATTTGAACCATATACAGAGGATGATGAATTGGCTAAGGACATATACCCGATTCGACAAAGAGATATAGCCTTTATTCTATATAGCTAGCACCACCGAATTGTATGCTGTCGAAGTATTAAAACTGATGGGAAGGGAGAATAGCAGGTACGAGACGATGGCGCTGGCATGCATGATCCGACCCTATCTGAGGCTTTGTCATAAGAGACAGTTTCAGTGATGCGATCCCATAGCAGAGAGTTGAAAACTGGACAGCATCTTTGGCACTAATTTTTTTACAACACACGCACACTCACCTCTATGAATATATATACATAAACCCTACCACTACGAGAACCTCCGAAAGACTTAGTCCATATATCAGGAGATTCACAAACTCACAACAGCTGGGAGTAGAAAACTGGACAGCGTTCTTGACACTATATATCTTTTTCTAAGAAATACATAGCACAATATAGATGTCAAACACGCACGCACACTCACCCTTATGAACATACGTACACAACCCTACCCCCATGCATGAGCATTTGCGAAAAACTGAGCTGGCAGATCTCGAGATTCACAAAGTCACTATAAGAGTCTCGATGTCGATGGGAATGGCACATATAAAGTATAGTATCATCGAGAAAAAAATACAAACACCAGTGCTAAGTCGGGGGTCTTAACCCGGGTGAATAAGTTCCACCACAGACCAACATATTATCAGTTCGAGTCATCGACGCTATCTAGGCAAAACGCCAAGCACACTAGTACCTAAAGCGTTTTTGCGTGGCGGTCGTTTTTTTGGTTTTTGCGTGGCGGGCACGGCTGCCCGTCACTAACCAAAGGTCACGGTTAATCGCGTGATTAACGTGGCGGGCTCCAGATGCCACGCTTAGCAGATTTTGCGTGGCGGGCAGATTAGGATGCCCGCCGCGGCAAAAAAAAAAAAAAAATAAAAAACCCTAGACAGGCCCGCCGAGCCCATCACGGGCCCGTCGAGCCCATCTAGGGTTGCATCGCGGCGCCCGTAGCGCCGCCCACGAAACCAGCGCTCCGCCCGTGGTCCGCCCGCGCCGCCCGTCGGCTGGAGGAGGAGATGGACGCCGGAGGATCTGCGCCGCCACGGATCCGCCGCGAATCGGCGAGGCGCCGCCCGGATACGCCGGCGGATCGAGGCCCGTTGCCGCCGGATCCGCCGTGGGAACGGGCCCGCCGGATCCAGCGTGGATCGAGGTCGCCGTCGAACGTCGTGGGCGGCCACCGCCATCAAGCTTCGCCATGACCACCACCTCGGTGGATCCGCCGCCCGGCCGCCGCCATCGAGCCCGCCATGAGCTCCACCATCTTTGGATCCGCCGCCGGCCGCCACCATCGAGCTTCGCCATGACCACCACCTTCTTTGGATCCGCTGCCGCCGCCGCCAACGAGCTCTCCATGAGCTCCACCTTGCTAGATCCGCCGCCGGATGCCGTCGGAAGGCCGCACGCCGCCGCGGGGGAGATCCGCCCGGTTCGCCACGCCCCTAGGAAAGGGGAGAAAGGGAGGAGGCGCCCGGCGGGAGAGGGGAGAAAGGGAGGGGCGCCCGGTGGGAGAAGGGTGAGGTGGGGGCGCCGGTGGGAGAAGGGTGGAGTGGAGGAGGCGCGGTCGGGAACGTTCGCGTGGGGAGGGAAGTGAGGAGGAGACGCGGCGGCTGCGCGAGTGAGGAGGAGAGGGGCTGAGCTGAAAAACCTAACTCGCCAATTTATATGAACCACACTTGTCGGGCCTTGCCATGGGCCATTTGGGCCCTGCTTATGTGTGGCGGGTGTTTAAAGGTGCCCGTCACGGGAAAGATTTTTGCGTGGCGAGAACCTTAACACGCCCGCCACGCAAAATACGCTATTTTGCATGACGGGCGTGTTAAGGTGCCCGCCACGCAAAAATCTTTCCCGTGACGGGCAAAATCACGTCCGCCACGTAAAAAAAAGCTGGACATGGCGGGGTATTTTCCGTGGCGGGTAAAAAAAGTGCCCGCCACGGAAAAGATTTTGCAAGTGCTCATAAAAAGCATTTCGTTACTAGTGGCATGTATGAATGCACTGAAAGCAGCAGCCAACACTGGATTTTGCAATGTCGATTGTGGAGTGGGACTCGATCGATCATGGTTTATGCAACGATAACACCTCTTTTGAGTTCAGCACAAAGAGTAGTTGACTTGATAGTTCGAGGATTGCTGACCTTCACTCCTTCTGGATTTAAATATGAGTGGGGTTATTTTCATGATTGATTTCAAAAAGACCTGGACAAAGTTAGTTGGACATGGACATTATTTCTACATTAGACCTTTTCGAATGAAAGGTTTTTTCTCAAAAAAATAGTGTAGTTGGATACAATCTTTTTTTACAAGGTGGTACTGTGGGAATTAAGGCTAATTACTAAATGTGCCCTTACATCCAAACATGCTCTTGACGCTGGCTCTTGAAAACATATCTAGACGTGGTAAAACAATGTATCCAAAAGACTAAAACATCTTATAATACCGAGAATAAGTAGAATAAGATCCATACACAACGAAGATAATCTACCTTTTTTTTGCTTTACTATCATTTATTACTCTCTCTATTCTAAATAACAAGACCTTCTGACTTTTTTTAATTCATAATTTTTACTACACATTTAGACATACATTATGTCTATGCATTGAAAAAATCAAAACGTCATATAATTTGTAATGGAGTGAATACATGTATAGCCACGATTTCATAAGACATTCTGACATCACCATGATGAGTATTAATAGTAATCTCATTCGTACTAATAGTTAATTATACTCGTACGTGTCCCGTGCTGAATTACATGACATATGTGATACAACAAGGAGTCAAGAACGTAACCATCAAAATATGGGAGGACGAGCAGGTATGTCTGTGTGTTCATTTTCAATTCTTCAGAAACTCTCGCAGTCGGCTGGCTGGAAGGACAGCACCGATTTGTCCAGATCGTACCGGATGTGGTAGTCCATCTGCATGATGTTGCCGACAATGGACATGTGGCTGGGCGAGCTCTGTACGATCCAGCAGCTCACGCTGTCGTCCACGGCCCTGAAGTAGTTCTCCGTCTTGAGGACCATGTCGCCGCCGTCGAAGTGCAGCACCATGGACGGGAACACGGCGCCGGACGTCGTCTGGAAGCAGACCTCGTACCCATCCGTGCCCGGGACCTTGGTGAGGTTCGCCGCCTGCGACAGGAGCGCCACCTTGGCGAGCGTGTACGCCGGCTCAGCCAGGAACGTCAGCGTGGTGCCCGAGTCGAAGATGATGCCATGTCTCCCCGTTCCCGGCGTCGTCACGGCGCCGATGGAGATGTTGTTCAGGTTCACGGTGTAGAAGGTGGACGTCTTAAGCAGCGGCGTGGACTGGACTCCGCCGGGGCCTGTCATAAGAGCGCTGGCGCCGGCGCCGGCGCCGAACAAGAGAGGGCTCGACTTGGAAGGGTCACTGGTGAGGCAGTAGGAGAAGGCGCCGACCTTGAGCTGCCTGACGAGGGACAGCTTCCCGCGGCCGAGCCCGACGAGGCCGGAGCCGGAGCCGTACCCGCCCTCCGACATGGTGGTGCAGCCGAAGCCGATGCCTTCCACGGCGTCGCCGCCGAGGGTGAACGTCTCGTTCGCCATGTAGCCCTGCGTGTAGTGGTGCGGATCACTGGCGATGCCGTACGAGTACTTGTAGTCGCACAGGCCGCCGCTGGCGCTGGCGCACGTCGCGAGCGACTGGGACTCCAGCGTTCGGCAGAGGCCGCTGGAGCACGGGAGCTTGGAGAAAGACCGCGACTTGTTTGGGTAGTAGGAAGGCGAGCCCTGCGGCGCGCACCGCTTGCACGCGCCGCACTTGGCCCAGATGAGGTCGCTGCCGGTGTCGGCGAGCGCCGACAGCTGCTGCGGCGGCGTGCCAATCGAGAAGGTCATGTCATAGGCGCCGCCGCCTCTGTCCATCTGCAGCGGGGTCTGTGCGCTCCCTGCCCCTGAGGCTGCGTCGAGCCGGGAGGTGAGGATGGAAAGCCGTTGGCGGGACTTGTGCGCGGCCCGCGCCAGGTTGATGGCCGGTTCGTGGCGGGTCATGATGGCACGGAAGCCTCGGCGTTCGGGTAGGCCAGAGGAAAGCTGAGCAGGGAGCAGATGATCGCCGCGAGAACGATGATGGACGATCTTGTCGCCATTTTGTGGACAGACGATAGGATAATCTACCGGCTTTGATGATGAGGATGATGATGATCGCTGGGTACGAGTATGTATATATAGGTTCACTCAGGAGTCCACGATGCCAAGTGTGTACATCGGTACGTGCTTTACAAAAAGACCACGCGTAGCGTGTTATCTACGGCTTAGAAAGCCGGACACAATGATGAATCAATCAATTCCTTGTAACGACATCCCAGATGATGTATACCAACTCCTTGAACACGCTGGGATTTCACAAAGAAGTATTCTTCGATTGTGAAGCAGTGTGTAGTACTAAGTATTCTTTGAGGCTGTGGCAGCGCCCACCCGTCGGCATCCAGCGCGTCGATCCTGGGGAGCCGCTGCAGCTGATCTGCCAATCTGCTGGAGTGTGGTTGACGGCAGTAGGATGGGTGTCACAGTACAGAACCGGCCCAGCCCAGAAGGGGGCAGGGCCACCCAGCCGGACCTTCCCCGTCGCCCACATCATCGTCGCCCACATATCGAATCTATAAGTAAATCTCTTATTAGGAAAAGATTAAGAGTTTGCTTGTCAAAGGTATTCCGGAAATATAAGAAAATCTTTAGACATTGCTTGAGATATAAGTCCCATAGGAGGGTATATAAACAAGTAGGATGTAATCTTTTAAGGACAAGCAAATAAAGAAGTATTTCCACCGCCTTTGCTCTTTCCTCCTACCCTAGCCCTATGCGCCGCCGCTCCCTGCCCCTGCACACGCGCCCTCCCTAGGGCAGTGCCGCCCCCCCCCGTCGTGGTTGTGACAGGCGGTATGCGGAGACTAGGGCGATTCCCACCACCGATGGCTTCCGAGAATTACGACTTCTTCATGGCTCTCAACCGCCTCCTCGGCGACAACTCCGACAATATTGATCGCGGCGGCCGATGAGATCGAAGAACATCTTAAGCCTAATGGATGCGGCCATGCTAACCCCATGATTCGTCTTCCTCCATTACGCTCCACGTCGACGCTAGAGGATGGCCAGGCCATGGCCGCCACCACTCGCCAGGGGGCGCTACCAGGCACCACTATGGGTGCCACCCCTATCCCGACGGCGACGACACCAACCTCGCCATCCTCTAGCTAAAGGAGACCAGCGGCGTTGATTAGGTCAACACTCCAACCATCATCGACATCACCATGGATGACATCTCGACACCATTGTTGACACATGTTAACGTATACTTTTAATTGTCAACTAAATATGGAAAAGGACTAAGATATAATTAGATAACCTTATTAGGGGTTTATACTAATGATTTCCATGAGTTTTGGTAAAGTTGTGATTTGCAGGGACTTAACAGAAAACGATAGAATTCGTAACGCAATCCAACTCGAAACAAGTCTAGAAGGCTCCGGATTACACCCGGCGTGAGCGAAACTTAACACCCAAGAAAACATCATCTAGAAGACTCGAAAGCCACGGCGCATCGCGGGACCCAGGGTGGGACCCACCCTGGGCGATCGGCAATAACCAGGCCGATCGGGCTGGCTTTAGCGACCAAGTCACCCTGTCTCGGGAAGCTTCCTCCACCGCCTCTAAGGCGCAATCTAAACCGGTCGTATAATGTCGGTTTGATCAATGGTCATCGTTCATTGTCAAGGCCCATGAAGATTAGTACCATATTGCTTCTTTGAAGCTGAAGAGACATAAGAAGACCCATATATAAGCAAGCCCCGGGCCCCCGGCTTCAATCATCTCGAGATCATCTCGTACATCAATTTCATATCTCATCGGATGGAGGCACGGCGCCTGGAGAATTAGATTAGACAGCTACAATGTAATAGAATAGATCTAGTAGAGAGTTAGGGAGAGCGGAAGCTGCGTTCGGTTACGGAGAAGTCTTCGGCGTTTGGTATGTCTTTGTATCTTTTCATTGTAAGACTTATGCTTTAATATATTTATCTTCTCTAGTTACTTTTATGCCTTTCATTTATTGATTAGAATATAGTTGTTATATATTTGCATGGGATCTTCGCCGCATCGAGTCTTTGTAGTTATAAATTGTGACTAGAGTAGTAATTAATAGTGTAGACGTGGTGTCTAGACTAGAGGTTACCTTAGATTGCACCCGGTCCACGGATAGTTGTGGTAGCCCCGGTAGTGACAGTCGACGGCCGGCGTATTCCACCACGTTCGGATTGGTGTTGTAGGACCGTAGTCGGAGCTTCCTAGCCCCCTTCTCATCCCTTTCCGCGGCTAGTGTTACGATGTCCCGAAGTGCTCTTATATGATCGCTATACCTTTTCATGCTTGAGTTATCATAGAACCAAAGTACTAGAGAAGAATACGGGAACCTAGATCTCTCTGTTGTCCTCTCGACCTAGCTATCTATTCTATATTATAATATTCTCGGGTTATGTGCCATTAATTATCTTATCAAATATCATTTACCCCTCACTTTAGTTTAGTTGGTATAATAAGTTAGTAGATACATGATTTTGATTTATCATAGTCTTTACCCTTGCTTCCCTGTGGAAAATATAAATAACGATACTGGAATACTCCGGGTAAAAGCTACAATGGTATATATATTACGTGCGCTTGCGGAACCCTTTATATTCTTTTGCACTTAATAAATACCAACAAGCTTTTTTGGCGCCGTTCTTGGGGAAGCATTCGGCGTAAAGATTACGATAATGATCTTGATATACGCTAATTTAGTGTATCAATTAGCTTTAGTAGGATTACCCTTGTTCATTTGAGTGTGGAATAGACAGGACATTTGATGCCGTCGCGACCTTCCGGCAAGCTTCCACAAGAAAAGGAGAAACCAGGGAGTTTGAACAGCAAGATCCATCAACACAAGAGCCCTGCCATCTCTTAGGTACATTTATATATATTATTCTAACCATGTGTAGATTGAAGAAAAGGTCGCCCGTCACAAGAATTCAAAGCACATCTCAAGTGACGAAAGTAGAAAGCTGCACAACTCACAAACTCTATTAGTGAGTCATGGTAAGTATGATCAAAGGTGAGAAAGTCTTGCTCATGGACTTTAATTTATGAGTAGTTATCTTTTCAATTGTTGCATTGCATTGCATGTTTACTTTTGAATAATCCATGCATTCACTCCACTTAGTTTATTTTTTTTTTTTTCATCGTAGATCCATTGCATGTTTAATTCCTTGTAATCACCCATCATGTCGTTTGCATATAAAAATAATAAATAAATAAAAATATTATCCTCACCATGATCATGCTCTTTAATCTCTGTTTAAGTGAATCTCTATAGTGCTTTCATGCTATCTTTGTTTGCTCATGCATGCTTTGGTTTGGAAGTATTCGACATACTTCCATTGGCTTTTTAAACGTAAGCGTGGTGCTTAGGTTATATCGCTTTCCTTAGTTAAATTAGACATGGAGTCTAGTTTAATTATTGAACTAATAATTGCTTGTGTAGACATTGGCTATTGTTGGACTAACCCCTGAGAAAAAAAAATTCTCAAATCCAATTCGGGTAAGTCAAGAGATCAACTCACGAGGATGAAGCAAGGCATATGATGAAGTCCAACACCTTTGTGCAAAAGAAGATCGGATCGTTCCTCATGGAAGAAAGATGCGTAAGTATCACATCATTTATTTTGTCTTTTGCTAAAAGTTACCTTTGCCTTGAGCCATGCTAAAGTGCAGCCATAAAAAAATAAATAATAATAATAAATTGCTTGACAACAATATCTGTGCTAAAGTAATCAATGAACCATCCTTTTGTTAGCATAGATGAGGTTATAACAACCTTTGGACAACAACCCGTTCTTCAATTAGTTGCAATCCTTCGGGTATACGTCCAATAATATTTTTTGCGAGGAAAAGAATCATCGGTGTGCACGTTCATTGTTTAGTATGAACCTACCACACCACCACACAGTCTACCTCACTTTTACATCTTTAGAAGACTGTCAAGATCCATCTTGGGGAGTGCAACCCCCATTATCAGGTAAGTATTCTTATATTTTATCTTATTACTAGTGTGGTATATCTGCTTTGTTAAAAAGATATAAAAAGATGCATAACTATAGAAAATCAAATAAAAAGTTTAGCTTTATATATATAGTGTGATCTTTAAATTTCGCTAAAGATAGATAAGTAGGGAGTGTGTTTAGAGTTGCTTGCTAGAATAAAATGAACATTGAAGATGATCTCTATGCATGGATATGATGAATTGTTTTTGCATTTGCATCCTTACGCAAAAAAAAAAAAAAAATCTCAAAAAAAAATTGTGGACACATGAAGGTCCACGCTTTCTCAGAAAAATCTAAAAAGATGTGAACACATGAAGGCTCACAACATAATCCTAGAATTTGTTCCTTCGGGTATGTGCGAAATTAATATTCTGAGGGAGAACAATTAAGGAAGAACCCGAAGGCGAGCAAATTCCAAGGACAAACAAAAGACTACTACAAGATCAAGCTTGGGGAGAGCACCCCGTTTACCCCGATAAGTATCACTATCTTATGTCTTAAATATTAGCTAGTTATATATTTGCTTAGAGTTAATGAGTCTTAAATAAAAGTCTTAGTGTTAAGAGTCTAATAAATGCTAGATCTTTGCTAGATTGCTTTCTTCCTTTTTAATTATGATCTTGATGATATATGCTAAGAAAATGATGAATAGTTGCTCCGCCTTAATCCCTCTTAAAAGTACTTACACTTTGGACTTAGATTCTCCCAAAGCTTTAAATGCTTAATTTGCTCTAAACCCAAACACCTGTGGGAAGCACATGCTTAATCGAGTCTTAGCATTAAAAGATAAAGATACATGAAAAGTTGAGCTGGCATTTTATCATCTTCCTAGAGATACTGATTTACGGTTTTTATCTTTGAAAATTATAAAACATTACATGATGAGTTCCTTAGCTATGACCCTTAAGAGTTTATCATTCGCATCAAGATCATCCCACTCCACTAAATACGCTGCTTCTAACCCGGAATACGCATCCCCATACTCCATCAAGCGCTAGCCATAATTATAAAAATAAACTCTTGCAATCTTTGGATATGTCTCTCTCGGTGTTTTTATGCCAAATAGAGGCTGGGCTACATTCGAAAAAAAAAAAAAAGAGAGGAAAGAAAAATAAATATTTAGAGAAAAAGTGAGACGAGAGAGGGAGAGTAACGGACAAAAAAAGTCATACTAGGCGAGAAGGGCCTACCTCCTAATAAAAAAATATATTTAGAGATGAATAATGGACACGTGTCCGAGGGTGAGTAGGGCCCACATCTCTAGGGGAGAGAGAAAAATGGACAAAAGTCCGGGGTAAAAGCCCACCTCTCCAAGAATGGACAGCCAGGTCCTAGCAATCTCTAGAAAGAGAGATATAGTCCAAGGTGCTTGAGAAGAAAAATGCTAGAAAAAGGCTAAGGGCTATTTACTACCTTTCATCCTCATCCACTTCACCACTATCATCCCACTATGTATGTCCTACCACATGTGTAACTCCACTACCACCATCTACTTAAGAGGGTCATACATAGGATCTCGAGTTTCTTTTTAAAAAAATATTGAAAAACCCCAGGATGATAGTTGATCGAAGAACTTGAGACA